>JAWRVF010000061.1:0-600000 GCA_036785485.1 Physcomitrellopsis africana | reverse complement strand
ATAGCTTGTGGAACAATCTAAGTACGTGGCGCACATGTAGAAACTTGTCTTACAAATTTGACATGTGTCTTGCAAATTAGACACGTGTTGGAGGTCCTATAGAACGTCGCCATGTAGTTCTTAGATAAATAATATATATAGAGATAAGAGCAAAGGTTTCTTCACTCTTGTCAACTCCTTTCTTGCTTCTAGTTGAGTTCAAAAGTCTCATGTATTTTCTAGTCTTTGGCAATAGCCATTTCAATTTCTTCTTCATATCACAGACGCAGAATATAGACTCAAAGTCTAAACAAGAAGTTCAAGAAGAATTGGCAAGAACTAGATTAATCAGATGAGTACAAAAACAACACCAAAGAGGTGAGCTAGAGCTCCAAGAGATGTGTTGTCGAGATTGAAGAATTATTCAACCTCGATTCCAATATATACTCCTACCTAAGAAGCTTCTCAAGCAGCTTCCACCAACTAGGAAGCTTTTCAAGCAGCTTCCACCAACTAGGAAGCTTCTCAAGCAACTTCCACCAACTAAGAAGCTTCTCAAGCAGCTTCCACCAATTAGAAAGCTTCTTAAGTAACTTCCACTAATTAAGAAGCTTTTAAAGCAACTTCTACCAACTAGAAAGATGCTAGAAGGCTTTCGAAGGTTCTAGAGAATTCTAGGAATCTTTTAGAATATTCTAGAAGGTTGTAATAAGTATGTCCTTGACATCACCTCCTCCTCTAGCTTTGAGGTCTCCAAGAAGCCATTTGAGATGTATACTCACAAACGTAAAAAATCAAAGATTTGGCGCATAGTCTCTGCAATATACTCTAGTTGTCGTTCATGAGATAGATGATTCATGGATCCTTGTAGTCACCGATAATGACCAATACCTTCCACTTGACACCATGCATTAACTTCTATGTCTTTATTGTAGAAGCGGCCTGAAAATATCGTTTTGCCATTACCTTCATGAGCTGGTTCAACTTCAAAGACAATCACGAGTGACCTGCTACTTGATATTCTTCAACATCTTCTTAGTTCTTCTAATTTTTCATCTTGAGGTCGACATCGTGAGCTGCTCAGTTGCGATGACATCACTAGTGCAGTATCTTCATTCCCACTAGCCATATCTAAATACACCCTGAGATTAAATATCTTAATACTACAAAATACAACAAGTTATGTTTTGATAAGACTTGGATCTCTTTTCTATTTATTTCTCCAGAGAAGGCTTCATCTTCACGCTTTGTCAATGGCCAGTTTTTGGTTTATTAGGATATCATCGAAGGAATTTTTATACCTTCTGTAATGCATTGGTGAGATTTTTGGCTGATTCTCATATTTGTTCATTAATATCATAGCCGCTGCAATATACAAAGTACTCTAATTTATTCGATCTTTGCCGTGAATCTAATATCTTTTCTACCTCATATTTTACGTGGTTTTCAATTTTTATATTAGGTGGCGGACATTGCACTCTTCCAAGAAAAGATAATTCTTGATAAGGTTCTAACAGAGAAATATGAAAGACAGGGTGTACCTTCATAGTAGCTAGTAATTCTAGGTGATATGCCACAGGATTGATCTGCTTCTGGATAACAAATGGTCCTAATCTCCAATAGTCCAACTTATCACATGGCCGCTTGGTCTTGGTATTTCATTGAAGTAGCCATATTTTATCTCCAATTTTGAAATTAGGTGCGTGATTTCGAAATTTATCCACGGATGCTTTGTAAGATTCTTGGGCAATTTTCAATTGAAGCTATAATGTGGTTTGAAGCTCCGATAGGTGCTTCACCAATCCTTTAGCTGTTGGGTTGTTATTCGTTGATGGACTCAATAGATTAAGCTTTGGATAGTATCCATTGTTGGAAAAGAATGGTATTTTTTGAGTCAACCCATGAAGGGTGTTGTTATATACAAATTTGGCTAGCGGTAGATATGCAGTCCAATCATCTTGTTGATAGTTGATGCTGCATCGTAAATACTTTTCTAAAACTTGATTCACCCGTTCCATTTGGCCATCAATTTGAAGATGGAATACCAAAGAAAGCTTGATGTCTACCTTCAATATCTTAAAAAGAGATCTCCAAAACTTTGATACAAATTAGGTTCCTTGATCCGACACGATATCATCTGGTAGACCATGATATCGATACATATTATCAAAGAAGAGCCTTGCTGTGTCTTCACTTGACGATATCTTCTTATAAGGGATAAAATGTGTCATCTTTGTAAGCCGATCCACCACAACAAAGATGTTGTCGAATGAATTTGATGGTGGCAGGTCCGTAATAAAGTCCATGGAAATTGAAGACCATGGACGACACGGAATAGGCAATGGCTGTAGAAGTCCATAAGGACGATACTGAGGATTCTTGGATCTTGAACAAATGTCACAAGAGAAGACGAAATCTTTCACATCCTTCCACATTTGGGGCCACCAGAAATCTCAGGAAATGAGTTCCAAGGTCTTGTTGAATCCAAAATGTCTCGCAGCTGGAAAGTCATGATAAGATTGAAGGACTTGGAATCATGCTGGCCCTTTTGGGATATATAGCCGCTTCTCAAAGTATAAAAGATCTCCTTCAACCTTGAACTTGTCATCATTGATATACTGCTTGATATCAAGGGCTATTGAATCTTCAATGGTTACAACACGTACCTGGTTGAAGAAGTCGGCATCAACTGGTACAACAACAGCACAAATCCTGAATTGCTCTAGCTTTAACAATGTCGTATATTATTGATTAAGCACTGCTTCTCCAACCTTCGGTGCAAGATATGATCTTCTTGATAATGCATCGGATAGCCCTTGCTACTTTTCAGGCTGATAAATAATAACAAAGTCAAACCTAAATAGCAACATATTCCATCGAGCTTGACGACAGTGTCGTGGTAGAGAGAATTTGCTTCAAGAAAGCGCTGGACTTTTGGCTGCCACTAATTACTCAAGCAAGATCCAAGTATAATAAAAACCCCCAATTTTATATAAAAGAGATCTTCATAGGGCTATTACATCCAATACACAAGTCTTATTTCATCAAACCACTCAAAATATAAAAAATACTCTAAAACCCTCATTTCTCCGTAGAAAGGGAATTTTTTCCAAATTTCAATAATTCATAATTTTTAATCCAACTTTTGAAAACTACTCTAAATTTACATGAAATACTGATGTAGTCTTTACAACTACCACTACAAATTTCAACTATCAATTCATTATCAATCTTTAGATATCGCCAAAATCCTAGCAGTAGCTTCAAACCCTTGTTTACAAACACTCATGTACTAAATTCTTTATATCTCATAATCTAAAAGTCCAAATGCTATGAAACTTTAATGTATAGCTTTTTAGCATAATAATACACCTTCTTGGAAATTATGAGACAAAAATTCGTCCAAAAACTCAAGATATGGCAAACTCCATCACTATCAACAAAACGGCCTACTTACTGCCTTGGAATTCAATTTGCTGTCTTTGACTCTCAATATCTCCTTCTATAAAATTCTAAATATAGTAATTTTTCTACATCAAGTGTAGAACTTGAAATCACTTCTCTAGTTGCAGCTCCTGATCTCCAAAAGCTATCATACAACTCCTCCAATCTTCAAAAGAGTGACAATAGGTATAATTTGTACACCTCACTCAAGCCGCCTACTCCTCCCCTATTATTAAAACTCCAAATCCTCAATTTTTATACCAGAAATCAGAACCAAAAACAAAACTTCTAATCTGGCCTTGATTTTGAATGGCCTCCTCAAGTCACAATATCATTAAACCTCTATAAGATTCAGTACTTCCCTCAAAAGTTCTATATTGGATACGGTCAATTGTCAAGGTTCTAAATACTCGCCTCCATCCGACCATGCCTTGATTTCATCCCTCCCAATTAGCCTTCTACTAGCTTAAATTTTCATCCTTAAGCTCCCACCTTCTCTCAAGGCTTCATACTAAACATTTAGGTTCTATATAATTTAAACCCTATAACTAAATTAAGTAAAAATCTAAAATAAAATTTCTTATATTAACTCTCTTTAATTTATTTTATTAACCATTTTAATATATATCTAAATTTATAAATATATTATGCATTTTGAGTGGAATTTACATATTGTAAATAATTACAATACGACAATGGTTTAGAACCGGAGCCGACATGAAGTACTCCAGATTCTTGTGATTTGTGTATACAGTCATCGGATGTGCAGCTCCTTTGAGGAAGTGACGCCACTCTTGGAAAGAATCTACTATAGCAAGGAGTTCCTTATCATGGATCTTGTAGTTGATCTTAGCCGCAAAAAATATCCGCAAATAGAATATAATTGGATGAAGCTTATTGTCAATGTCCATCTGCAAAAGTATGGCTCCTAAAGCAAAATCCAAAACATTGGCTTTCAAATAGAAAGCCTTTGCAAAGTTTGGATGTACCAAGATTGGAGCCGTAGTAAATATTGTCTTAAGATTTTGAAATGCTTTTTTTGCTAGAGGTCCCCATTCGAGCTTATCCTTACATGTCAATCAAGTGAGTGGAGTAGCAACTTGAGAGTAATTCTTAATGAAGATCCGATAGAAGTTAGCAAAGTCAAGAAAACATTGTACGTCTATAATCATCTTTGGAACTTTCCAAGATACAATTGCTTCCACCTTCTTAGGATCTATCTTCAAGCCTTCCGTAGTCGCAACGAATCCTAAAAACTCCATCTCAGTTTGCTGAAATAAGCACTTCTCCAACTTGGTGTAGAGTCCTCGCTCGCGTAATTTTTTGAGTACCAAACAAACGTGCTTCTTATGCTCTTCTCCATTCTTAGAAAATATCAAGATATCATCTAGATAGATGACAATGAAATTGTCTAGATGCTCTTAAAAAATATCATTCATCATATGTTGAAAGACTGCGAAAGCATTGGTAAGACCAAATGGCATGACATTATACTCAAAATGGCCATATCTTGTATGAAAAGCTGTCTTCCATTCGTCTCCTTCTTTGATTTGCACAAGGTTATAAGCTCCTCTTAGATCAATCTTTATAAAGATCTTTGCACGTCCAAGTTGTTCCAGAAGACTGGAGATCAAAGGTAATGGATAGCAATTCTTCTTTGTCACCTTGTTGAGACCTCGATAGTCCACGCACATCCGTAGTGAGCCATCCTTCTTCTTCACAAATAAGATTGGTGCCCTAGCTGGCAACTTTGAATGACAAATGAAGTTCTTGGCTAGATTCTCGTCAATGTATTTCCGCAACTCAGCCAACTCCATCTGCGATAGGTTGTAGATTGGGCCAAAAGGTGGTTGTGCTCCTTCTTATAATTCTATGGCACAATCATATGGTCGATGTTCTCGTAGCATGTCATCATTCTTCTTTTGGAACACATCTTGAAAATCCTTGTATTGTTCCGGTATACCTGTTGTTGAAATCTACTCTCCACTAGTTGAAGTCGCATAAATGACCAATGGTGTGCCTTCCTTGCACAATCTTACAAACGTTCTTGCTCCAATAAATTAAGATTTTTTGGTTTGGGATCTTCTTCCAAGCTTGTTCTTAGGTTGTTCTATAGGAAATGTTATCCTCCGCAACCTCCAATCTATAGATGGATTATATTTTTCTAATCAAGAAAGACCAAGAATAACAGGATTTGACGGGGTGCTAATAATATTGAAAATAATATAACTACTATGGTCTTTAAACATCACCTCTATAGATTCTGATTCATAGGTGATACTACTAGATAATAAAGGTCATCCATCTATTACTTCTACGTGAACAGGTTTGAATTTCTGTACTAGGGGAATTTTGTGATGCTTAGCAAATTCTTGATTTAAGAAACAAGTAGATACTCCTGAATCTAATAAGGCTAAGGCTTTTAATTTTTGAGGACCAAAAGACAAAAGAATTGTAAAACAATGGGCATGTTGAGTAGAAAGAGAAGAACCTGATTTTGATTTGTCCAACCGCACGGTTCCTATTGTGGCTAGGCATCCTTATTATCCTGAACATATGCACCTCTATTCTTGATGTTGCGTCCATTTTGCTTCTTAGGACAGCTTCCTACTCTATGGCCTTCTCCAATCGCGAATAAAATACAAACCTTTTCCACGCTTCTTTCTTTCCTGAATAAGAGATTCGACATCGCACTCACATCAACAGTTGTTCCTTCCGTTCGATTGCGACTTGGTAGTCGCACACGATTTCTAAGGCCGCTGACGACTCAGATATTGTTTGAAGTTGCTATTCTCGCAATCACTGGGAATAGGCGTTATTGCACTTTACAGCTTGGCTAATGGCTTCGTTGAGCGTTTGTGGATGAGAAAGAGATAACAATAAATCCTTCACATCGTCCCTTAGATCCCAATAGAATTGACTCATCAATGCTTCTTCATTCCACTTGATGTTTCATGCTAATTGCCTGAAATCTACTGCATAGACTGATGCAGAGCGAGTCTCTTGTCGTAGCGATCGAATTTTTGTTGTAGCCCATCGAGCCTTGTCATGCTCGCCAAATGCTTCAGCAAATGCCTCCAAAAAAGTCTCAAAGTTGTTCAGAATTGGTGATCCTTTTTCAAATAGAAGAGCAAACCACGATAGAGCTTGTCTTATAAGCAAAGTTCCAACCAATCCAATGCGTGATTCCTCCGTCGGATAGCATTCAAGTTGCAGAGCTATTATTAATTTGATTTGATTAACAAAACCTCGAAACTTGAAGCATGTGTCATCAAACTTATCTGGAAGGCTAATTCGAGGCTCCTTTCATTGTGGAAGCAATGATTCTCATTGAACCACAAGTAAAGCTGCTTCTTCTGGTGTAAAAGCTTGAGGCTGATGAAGCCCAGATTGTGCTATTCTGGATGTTCCATCATTATGAAGTCTTGCAAAGACTCCTTCCATCATCGTAGTTCTTTGTGATAATATAGCAAGAGCATTCATAATGGCGTCCATCTTGAACTCCAAACTTTCACTCATATTAATGTCTTGACTTCCAACCATTCTAAAAGAAAGGAAGTAATTGTTTCTACAAGGAGGAAATATTGGTTTAGAAGATGGTACTCCGCAACTTCTAAAACACCTTAAGACCTTCAAGAAGAGGGATAATCTATTATCTCCAAGAAGAATAAGATTCCAATATTATAACGGAAAAGATATCAATTTAGAAGAGGGTAATCCGCAACCTCTAAAATACTAGTATACCTTCAAAAAGAGGGATAATCCACACTCCAACAAGAAAGAACTAGCTCTAATATCTAAGATGAGAGTAGTCTTGACAAACTATCATGGACATAAAATACAAACAAGAAATTCAAATAAAGAGTTCAAGAAAAATTGATAAGAGCTAGATTATATCAGATGAGTACAATAATAACACTAGAGAAGTGAGCTAGAGCTCCAAGAGATGTATTGTTGAGACTAAAGAACTCTTCAGCCTCGACTTTAATATATACTCCTATCTAGGAAGCTTCTCGAGCAACTTCTACTAATTAGGAAGCTTCTCAAGTAACTTTTGCCAACTAGGAAGCTTCTTAGACAACTTCTACTAATTAGAAAAATTTTTAAGCAACTTCTGCTATCTAGGAAGCTTTTTAAGTAGCTTCTATCAATTAGGAAACTTCTCTACCAACTTGGAAGATGCTACAAGGTCTTGGAAAGTTCTAGGATCCTTTTAGAATATTCTAGAAGATTCTAACAAGTATGTCCTTGACAAAGTGATAGTATTTTATCCCTCTATTAGATGTAATCCATATTAGACCATTTACATCAAAATGTATCAATTCTAAAAACTTAGTTATATAAATACCGCCTTTTGATAGAAAAACATCACAATATTGTTTGTCATAAACATATCTTTTGCAAAACTCTAACTCTATGTGCTTTCCTAAATCCAAATGAGTGACCATATCATCTATTTGTAATTTCTTCAAGTCTATGATACCAAGATGATCAAATTATTGATGTCATAAATTTGTCTTGTTCATGGTTTATCTTGTCTTATAAATAAGTAAAATCTTGTTTTTTTGTAAAGATCTTAATAGCTTATATAAGCTTCTAGCTCTAATATTTTTAATAAAAATATTGTAGTAATTCATAAAATAAGTGTTTTTTTTATAACTAATATATAATCTTGATTTGTTATTTTGCTAATTGAAAGAAAATTCTTAGTTAATCCTTTGACATACAAGATATTATGCACATTTTTTCAAATCTTATTTGAAAATTAAAAATAAATCTTTTTTTTTTTAATGGCACATTTAGTATCACCTCTGAGATAAACCTTAGGACCAAGTAGCTAGTTGTCATAGCTTGAAATCAACTTTGATTTTCTATCATATATTGACAAGCATCCAAATTAATATGCCACTATTTATCACTTATAATAACAAAAAATATTACCACAAATATAGATTTATTCTTTTGATTCTTTTTATTTACTATATTTGCCTGTTATTTTTTAAAAGCTTTTTTTAATTTCTTTTATTATCTATCTTTATCTTTGATTTAACACTCTTTTTCATAGTGACCATTTTTAGTATAATATTTCTATTAGGCATCTTTTTTGTGATCATGAAAACACCTTGTACGATTATGAGCATGAGATTGTAGCTTAGATTTGTTATTTGCTACTAATACCACCTCTAAGGTAGATCTTGCATTCTTATTGCAAAACTCTTTTTATAATAGCTGAGCCATAATCATTTGCAATATTAACTCAGCTAGGATGTAAGTTCTCAATGATACCACAACCGTAATAAATGATTCCATAAGACTCCCTAATAATGCCAAAATAAAATATACATTTAAAATTTTCTTACTAATTGATGCAAGTTGCTCAGCCATCTCTTATAGCTTGCCTCTATGTATAATAACACTATTACCTTCACTCATTTACATGGTTTAAAATTTGTAAATCAAGTATAATAGGTTTGAAGCATTTTTCACCTCATATATTACTTTGAATTGTTTCCATATAGCCTCTACACTTTCAACCTTGCTTGTAGTTATAAATTTTGTCCTTGAAAGATGAAGACAAATTGTAAATAATACCTTGGAATCTCTATTCTTCTATTTACTTAACTTTGTTGGATCTATAAGTAACTTTGTAGGTTTTTTGTACTTTTCAAAAACCACCTTCTATAAATAAGAATAAATCTAATCTTTCTAAAGATGACAATTGCTTCTATTAAATTTTTTTATAATATAATTTTTTATTATTATTTTATAATAAAATTATTAAAAATAAGAAAAATAGAGAAAGAATTCAAAAGTGATTAGAAATAGGATCTAGATGAAGCTTAATATCTAATTATAGCTTTTTAAAATATTTATAGAAATTCTAAAAAAATTCCAAAAAATAAAAAAAATTAGATATATAAAATATTATACTATTGGTGCTTCCAAAAACTTTCAAGTCTAAACTCTCAAAATTGAGCAAGTTATAACAATTCTAAATCAATGATATTCAGAGAAAATCAAAAAATAAATAACCTCAAAATTTCATGAAGTCCTTGGACTCTCTAATTTGTTTGGAATCAACTTTGATATTATTGTATTGTGATTTGGCTACCATGTGAAAATAACATATATATATATATATATATATATATATATATAAAATTTATTATACAATTAGATGAGAGCCATATTGGTAGATTTTAGTTGATTATAAAATATGATTAAATTACTATTATAAAAAGAATCTATTCAAAAGAGCTATTATTAAAGATTTTATAATCTTATTTTTTTATAATAAATTTTGAAATTGATTTTGAATTAACAATGACTTTTATATTTTGAATCACCTTTGTTAGACATTGGTGACCCTTGATTTCATATTTATTTCTTTTATTTAGTATTTAGAGCACATACTATGTAAATTTTATTAAAAAAAATTTAAAAGAGGTTTTACTATCAAAAAAAATAGTTAAATTATCCATATGGATGAATGGAGATGGATGATAGATATTTCTATTCCTATTAATTAAAAATCATACCTAATGGATGTTAAAGAGGCTATCTAAAGCTTTATTAGGAATTAGAATTATTCTTTAGAGGTCATACAAACATCAAAGATTAAGATCAATAAGTTTAGATTTTTAGCTATAGTTTTGATATAAAAATTGAGAGATTTAGAATTTTTATGGCAGAGATACATGTATTCAAAGTCAAGGTGTTAATTTTGTATCTATTTTCACTCTTTGAGATATAATGCACGCACACAAAAAATAATAAAAGATCAGCAATAAGGATTAGAAAGATCACTTTTTTTGCTACATTTTATATATATGATTTAATAAATTCTAAGTTGGAATGAAGAAGATATTAAGAGTTAAATTCAATGCTTGCAATCTAAGGGTAGAAAGTGACCTATTTAATTAGTGGTTGTGTTTTGAGATATATCTTAAATAATTTGATAAGATTTTAACTCAATATGTTTAGAATTGCATACTTTTATGTTACAAAGCTACATACAAATTTTTGTGGCATTTAGATTTTGAATTTTCGAGATATAAAAAAAATAGTGTTTATATATAAATTAGGATTTTAAGCACCTGCTAGGATTTTTGAGATATTAGACAATTGAAAGCAAATCTACAATTGATTTTTGTTATGATAAAGCTTAAAGATTTAAAAAATATTTTTTAAAAATTTGACAAAAATTAAATAGCTAGATTAAGAGATATGTGATTATTAAGTTCAAGAAGAAAATAATCTATTATGGATGAATAAGTTATTAAAAGATTTTATTATTATTTAAATATTTTATACAAATTAAAGGAATTTTTTGAAAATCCAGACTTTATAGAGATATAAAAGATGGATATTTAGATCTATGATAAAATTTTAAAATAAAGATAAATTTTTAAAAAGAGATTATAGATTTTATTTGAAATTATTAAAAATTTAACTTACTAAAAATTAATTAATTATAATTTAGCATAAAAAAAGATATTAAGGATTTTTTAGATACTAAAAAAAATCTTATATATAAACTTATTTAAATATAATATATTCTTATTAATATAATATATTTTTTAATATTATTATATTTATATCTTTCTTATTAAAGATAAATCATTTATCAAAGTTTGGCCAATAAATTACAAGAAAACTTTCTATAGTTAGATATTCAATGTATTCTTAGATTAATATCACACTATTAGGAATATACACTTTGGAAGTTCACAAAACCTTGTAGAACATTCTAGAGGTTTCTTAGTTAGTGAAAGTCATTTGAGAAGCTTCCTAGTTGGTGAAAGTAACTTGTGAAGCTTTGTAGTTAGTAGAAGGAACTTATGAAGTTTCTAAATTGGTAGAGAAAGCTCAAAAAGCTTCCAAGTTGAAAGAAGTTGCTCCAGAAGCTTCTTAATTTGATAGAAGCCACTTGTATCACCTTTTTTGATATTATTTGTGTACTCATCTAGTTAATTCAAGTCCTTGTCGGTTTCTTCTTGAATTCTTATTTCTAATTCAAATCCCTTATTTTGTATTCTTATGATCTTGATAACTTGTCAAGACTGCCCTCAACTTTAATATTAGAATTAAATCTTTCTTATTAAAGAGTAGATTATCCCTCTTCTTGAAGATATACCAGTGCTTCAGAGGGTGCAGTGTTGTATTACAAGAATATATCAGACACCTAGCTATAAAAGATTAAAAAAAAATTGCAACAATAAGTTTCAACACCTCTAATAGAATTATTTATAAATTATAATTAAAGAATAATAAATATATTTAATTATTAAATAACTTAAATTAGATTTTTTAATTAATTATAAAGAAATACAAAGAAATCCTAAAAAATTTCTAAAGAAATCATAAAAAATAATAAAGTATTATTAAAAAATATTAAAATATAAATCCTTTTAAAATATTAAAAATAAAAATTATAATCAAATTCTAATTAAATTCTAATCAAATCCTAATCAAATCTTAGTCAAATCTTAATCAAATTTTAATCAAATCTTAATCAAATCTTAGTCAAATCCTAATCAAATATTAATCAAATTTTAATCAAATCTTAGTCAAATCGTAATCAAATTCTAATCAAATCTTAATCAAATCTTAATCAAATCTTAGTCAAATCCTAATCAAATATTAATCAAATTTTAATCAAATCTTAGTCAAATCTTAATTAAATCTTAATTAAATCTTCTAGCACTAATGTCTTCTTTTCGTACTATTTAATTGCTTCTAAAATTCATATAAAAATAAAAAAAATCAAGTCTACTATCCACAAAAATAATTCTTACTATCCACACTTTAATCCAATTAGTAAATTCTTAAATTATTTTCATTTGAGCTCCTCTATAATATAATCATTTCTTTCTTCTTTCATCTAATATCCGTGTTACTACATGATAACAGATTATCTTCATCTAAACTAATATTTTTTTCATCACAATAATAGATCTTTATTTTTCTTGTGACATCTTAAAGTATTTTAGAGGTTATGGATTGCCCTCTTCTAAGCTAATATTATTTTATACATTTATTTCTTTTTTTTTCTTAGAATCTTTAGAAGTCAAGATATTAATATGATAAAATCTTCCAAGTTCGAGTTAGACACCATTATAAATGCTCTTATTATTCTATCTACTAGGACTGTGGAGATTGAATGGATTGTTGTAAAACTTCATAATGATGCAACATCTGGAATATTACAACATAGATTGCACCCACCTCTAACTTTTGCACTTAAAGATGTAATACTATCTATGTTGTACCAAAAAAATCTACATGTTCAGTAATATGAAGAGTCTTGAATTAGTCTTTTGAAGAAATATAATGGTACGTATTCAAAGTTCTAACGGTTTGTCAACCAAATTCAATTGATAATAGTTCTACAACCTGATACTTATTTGACAAAAAAATCATAAGTTGGATTAATTGGCACCTTGCCTATGGGATAAGCATTATCATGGTTTGGTCCTTTGTTTGAAAAGAATTCACCAATTTTGAATAACTTTGAAGTTTTCATAGAAGCATTTATGAAAGCATTTCAAGAACATGATAAGACTTGTTAAGCAATAGCTAAGATCTAAGCATTATGTCAAGGGGTGCGCTTTGCATCAATCTATGCATCTAATTTTAGATAACTAGTATGCAACATCAATTGGAATGAAGAAGCTTCAATAAATCAATTCTATTGGAGATTATAAGACAATACGAAGGATTTTTTATTATTGCTTTCACATTCACAATTGTTCAATGAAGGCATTATCTAAATCGTAAAATATAATAATCAATTATTTCAATATCGTCAAGATCAAAGTTCATAGACTTCAACAAGACAAGATGTAAATCAACACATTCTTACTATATCAGCAAGCATTTTAAATTTACTCTCAAAAATAGAAGATATGTAGCTTGATGTAGGACATTTTAAATCTCTTAGTCCACAAAAAAAGAAGCATTGGATGGAAGAAGGTCTATACTTGTATTGTAGCAAGGAAGGCCACAAGGTTGGTAATTGTCCAAAGAAACAAAATTGATGCATTATCAAAATTAGAAATACAATCATTCAAAAAAAATTATTCAAGTTCCTCTCTTTTTGCTTAATTTTCTCATTGCTTTACAATTTCCTTGTATTTTGGCCCTTAGAAGCTTTAGACTATCTCCTTCCTGGATTTGGAAGCATTTGCTTATTTCTTAGATGAGATATTTGCTAAGCTTTATAAAATTCCTCTAGTATAGAAATCCAAACTTGTCCATGTAGATGTAATAGATGGATGATTTTTTATCCTTTGGTAGTATCATTCATGAAATAATGCCTACAGAAGTGTTATTTAAAGATTATAGCACTCAAATTTTATTTAATATTATTAGAAATTTTTTAAATCTTATTATTTTTGGATTTTTTTTATTGAAAAAATATAATCTATTAATAAGATTGAAAGTTGCAAAGAATAATATTTTCAATAAAAATCCTTATAAAAAAAATTTATAAAAAATCACAAGTTGATAAGCTTTTATTTGTTAAAGCAAAGACTTTTATAAGATTGGTCAATGAAGGTATATTATTTGTTATTTATGCAACTCCAACAAAAAAAATATGACTTTATTAACAAGTATTCTAGAGCAGTATAGCAAATTTTAAGATAATTTTCAAAAGAAAAATGTTCATATATTATCGGAGCACCAACCATATGATTCTACTATAGATCTTTAAGAAGGAAAGCAACTATCTTTTGGCCCAATTTACAATCTTTCTTAAAATAAGCTTTTGGAGTTAAAAAATTATATTGATAAAAACCTTACAAAAAACTTTATCAAGCATTTAAAATCTCCAACAAATATACCTATATTCTTTATAAAAAAGAAGGATGATTCTTTACATATGTGCATTGATTATTGGAGATTGAATAAGATAATAATGAAGAATCGTTATCTACTATCGTTAATTTCAAGACTTTTGAAATAATTCAGCCAAGCCAAGATCTATATTAAGATAGATCTTTATAAAGTATACAATTTAGTATGGATCAATAAAGGAGACAAATGAAAGACCGCATTTTGAATATATGTCATGTCCTTTGGATTAACAAATGCACCTACTATCTTTTAGCATTTAATGATTGATATCTTTTAAGAACATCTAGATAAGTTTATGGTGATCTATCTTGATGACATTTTGATCTATTTAAAAAATCTAGAAGAACACAAGGGATATATAAAGTTGGTATTATAAAAGCTATGAGATATAAGTTTGTATGCCAAGCTAGAAAAATGTATATTTCATCAACCAAAGATGGAATTTTTGGAATACACCATATCTACTAAAAATTTGATGATGGATTCTAAAAAGGTAGAGGTGGTTATGTAATGGGCTATTCCAAAAACTATAAAAGATGTATAATGTTTTCTTGGATTTGCTAACTTCTATTGGATCTTTATCAAAAATTATTCTCAAGTTGCTATTCTTCTTATTCAATTGATATGCAAAGATAAGTTAGAATGGTGGCCTGAAATAGAAGAGGCATTCCAAGATCTTAAGATGGTATTTATTATAGTCCCAATCTTGATACATTCAAACTTTATAAAAGCATTCTATATGAAAATCAATGCTTTGGATTTAGCATCAAGGGCCGTATTTTTATAAATAAATATAGATAATAAATTCCATCTTGTTGTAATTTATTCTTAAAAAATTTCTATTATCAAAATTAATTATAAAATCCACAATAAGAAGCTTTTTACTATTGTGGATTATTTTCAAGAATAGCATTATTTTCTTGAAAGAACAATGTATCTTGTGATTATATATACAAATCACAAGAACTTAAAATATTTTATATTATCTCGGATTCTTAATTGCCGCCAAATTCAATAAAATATGTCATTATCTCAATTTAACTTTATTATTACTTATTGACTTTGGAAGCAACAAAGGTTGTTTAATGCTTTATCAAAGAAATAATATTATGTACCAAAGATAGGAGAGGCAGTGTTTATCAATAATATTCAACTTTATTGAAGCCAAAATAATTTTATCTTTACACTACTATTACATCGACACCTATTGATTCTAGTTTCTTTAATGAGATGCATGCCGCAACTACTATTGATGCTTTGGCCCTTCATATCAAGAGTTGTCATACTGCATTTACGTACAGTGTATAAAAATATTAAATATCTTGTATCTATTGTTAATACATGTGTGAATGCTAGAGGTTATTTTAGAAGATATTATAAGGAGAGGATTTATTATAGCCACTTAGTTAGTGAATTAAGATGGCTATTTGTTTTGTTCCTACCTTACTTGTATCCTAGAATAGACTCTTTTGTAATTAGAAGAAAGATAAAGGTTGTTTTACCTTTCTTGTTGACTTTTGAGGTAGAATGGATCTTGTGAGGGGTAAAAAAAGAAGAGCATGGGGTGAATAGGGCCTAAAAAATAGGATTTGGCTGCTCATGAGGGCGTGTCATAGTCTAATATGGAAGGAAAGGGAAATATTCTCCTCTTGCTAGACCTAGGGTTTAGATAGTTTTTAAGTGGTGAACTTTGGAGAGAGATAGCTCTGAGGAAAAAGAAGAATTTATAATGAAAATTGGTAGATGTGTTCTTCAAATTGTGGGGATTCTAGAACCTACTCACTTTCTTGTTTTGGAATTGTGAGCAAAAAGTTATACTTGTTTTAGTAGAATGAGGTCTGCTGCTATTGAAAAGTGACGGCAGAAACTTTGATCTGCCACTGCAAGTTTGATTTCAAGTGTTTCTTAGTGAAACTTATTGAAAGTGTATGAAATTGTGCTAGCTTTCTATCAAGACATATCTTGTAGCATTTGCAGTTAGAGAAGAAAAGTTGTGAGCTTGAGAGTGGGAAAGGGTTTGCTGCCATCCAACAAAGATAAGTAGAGACTTTGTTCAACCACCCAAGTTGGAAAATCTCTTCAATCTTTTTGATATTTTAGATGCTTATAGAAGCTTGTGTAAGCTTCTCATAAAAACAAAAATCAATACATTTGGAGCTTTTATGAAAGTTTTATGAGCCGTGAAGTGTCAAGAGGGCAAATTGTTGCTAGGGTTTGAAGAGCAGAATCAACTACCTATAAAATCTGGAGTTTGAGAGGCATGCATGCGAAATTTTACAACAAGTCAGATGATGGAGCAAACTTTCTAAAAAGCTATTGCATGCCCAATTTGGAGAAGGGAAGTAATCACAACAAAGACTGAAGTGAAGAGGAACTTTGCTACCTTTGCATTTGTTGGGAAATTTTGGTGCCTATTTCTTTTTGCCATAACTTTTAAATGGTAAGTCATGTATTTGTGAAATTTTGATATGTTTTACAATATATCATTGGCTTTCTATAGGTTATAAGCACGCTTGATTTGACCTTTGGATGAATTTTTAGTGAGTTATTTAGTTTCAGCTTGTTGTATTACTTGTATTCTTCATATGCGGTTGTATTTTGAGGTATACTTGAATATATACACACTTTGCTTATATCTTTTATATAAGTATAAATACTTGTATTTATATCAAGTATTTATATAAGTATTTTATAAGTATTATATATAATATTTGTACAAATATTTGTACAAATATTATATCAATGATTATACACTATTTTATATAAGTGTTTATACAAGTATTTGTATAAGTATTATATAAATATTTATATAAGTATTATTCAAGGATTTATACTTTATAATTGTACAAGTCTTATACAAGTATAATACAAGTATAATTTGAAAGCTTGAACAAATATTGTGCAAGTATAGAAGATACTTGCACGGCTTCCTCTTATGTTCTCTGCTAGTTCTAGTAGCAGCTAGGAACCCGACGTTTTTCCAAGGCGAATTATCTCTACTCGGCAGCATTACCTTATTAAAAATATTGGCAAATTTAAGCTTGAGGAAGACCTTCTATACTTTGAAGAACGTTTGTATATTCCAAAAGAATCAATATAATTGCTCATTCTTCAATCTCGCCATGATTTTCTAATTTTAGGTCACTTTGGATTTAATAAGACTTTAAAACTTATTTCTCAAGATTTTCAGTGGCCTTAAATATGAAAGGCTATGAAGGACTTTGTGCTCTCTTGTGACATTTGTTCAAGATCCAAAAATCATCAACATTACCTTTATGGATTCTTGTAGCCCTTGCCTATTCTAAAACATTCATGGTTTTCTATCTTGATGGATTTTATTACGGATCTACTACCATCTAATTCATTGAATAGCATCCTTGTGGTGGTTGATTGACTCATAAAGATGGCTCATTTCATTCTTTGCAAGAAGATTGTGTCTAGTAAAGAAATAATAAGGCTTTTTTTTTATAACATATATTAATATCATGGCCTATCAAATGATATTATATCTGATCAAAGATCCCAATCCATATCTAAGTTTTAAAGTCGTCTTTTTGAAATATTGAAGGTAAATATTAAACTTTTTTTGGCTTTCTATTTTCAAATTGATAGTCAAATACAACAAGTTAACCAAGATATTGAACAATATTTATGATGCACCATCAACTATCAATAAGACAATTAGATCTTGTATCTACTATTAGCAAAGTTTACATATAATAATATTATATATGCCTCAATTCAGCAAATATTATTTTACTCTAACTATGAATATCACTCAAAGCTTGATCTATAGAATATACTGTAGAATAATAATCTAACAATTGAAAGATTTGCAAAGTATCTATTGCAATATCAAACATTTTGAAGTTTCAATTGCAAATAGTTCAAGATGCTTACAAGGCATTTGTAGACAAATTCAGAAATCAACCACCTACTTTTCATATTAGAGATAAATTATGGCTTTTTTGGTGGAACCTCAAGACCAAGCAACTATACAATAAATTAGACTATCGAAGGTTGGAACCATTTTCCATCCAAAAGAAAATTAATCTAGTGGCATATTATTTGGAACTACTATCTTTTATGAAGATATATCTAGTTTCTATGTCTCTCTTTTAAAGCCTTATAGAAAGTCACATATTTTAGGAAGAATATAACAATTGCCACTTAATATCAAAATCAAAAATCATGAAGAATACAAGGTCAAAAAGATGCTTGATTCATGACAAGTATGCAACAAATTAAAATATCTTATTCATTAGTACAACTATAATATCAATGAATGCATATGGAAACCAGCCAAAAATCTTAATAATGAGATTCAAAAGATATAGGAATTTTATCAACTCTATCTCCACAAATCTAAGTGTATTTGATGATAATTTCTTAGTGAAGATTAATTCCAAAGAATATTGATAAGAAAAAAAAAAAAAAAAAAAAAAAAAAAAAAAAAAAATTAAACTAAAACCTTCATCAATATATAATCATTTGTTCTAAGATAGAATAGAATGGTAGAAGTAAGTCAGCCACCATATCCAACTTTTAAATGATGAAAGAATTAGCAAAATCAGATTTAGAAGATTCACTTGCTATAAAAGCTCCAAATAAACTAGTTCAATTTTTACAAATTTCAAGTAAAGAAAGTGAGGATGATACATTCTAGCATTAAATACGACCATGATTGAAGACAGTAGGAACAATACTCAACCATGCAATTCTCAATTCTAATCCTTGAGCTTTAAAAGATGAATCCTTCTAAGTTTGAGATCTTATTTGGAGGATATTTTGAAGGCCGCAATAAAGATCAGATCCTTGAATAGGATGTTTCAACAATGAAGGTACTAGTTCAAGGCTATAATTGATTTTTTGAAGATTAGTAGAACCTATTGCCCAAGAACAAAGAATAAAATATATAATTTTATTAGTACAACATATTCTCAATTTTTTTATATATGTAAAAAGATTTTTAAAGGTATGAGCTCTTTTTGGAATTCATTGCTAAAAAAAAGGTAATATTAAGGACATATACTTTAGAAGTTTATAAAATCTTCTAAAATATTCTAAAGATTTTTGAGTTAAAGGAAGGAGCTCGAGAAGCTTCCAAGTTGATAGAAGGAACTTGAAAAGCTTCCCAATTAGTAGAAGTTTCTTGAAAAGCTTCTTAATTTGATAGAAGCCACTCAAGAAATGTCCTAGATATGAATATATATGGAAGTCAAGGTTGAAGAGTTCTTCAATCTCAATAATATATCTCATGGAGTTCTAGCTCACATTTCTTGGTGTTGTTTGTGTACTCATTTAGTTAATATAGGTCCTTGTCAATTTCTTCTTGAAACCTTTTTTTTAATTCAAGTCTCGTATTTTGTATTCTCATATCTTTGATAGATTATAATTTTTCTTTGACTTTCTATCTTTAAATTGATAGCTAAATAAAACAAATTAATGAAATTTTAGAGTAGTATTTACAATACAATATCAATTATCAACAAGATGATTAGATCTTGTATTTATTATTAATAAAGTTTATATATAATAATATTATTTATATTTTAATTCAATAGATATTATTGTATTCCAATTATAAATATCATCTAAAGTTTGATCTATAGAATATATCAAAGAATAAAAATCTAACAATTGAAGGATTTGCAAAGCATCTGTCGCAACACCAAACAATCTTAAAGCTTCAATTGCAAGCAGTTCAAGATGCTTTTAAGATATTTGCAAATAAATTCAAGAATCAGCTGCCTTTTTTTTATATTCGCAATAAAGTATGGTTTCTTTGATGGAACATCAAAACCAAGCAACCATACAATAAATTGGACTATCAGAGATTAGAACCATTTTTCATCTAGAAGCAAATTAATCTAGTGGTATATTACTTGGAACTACCATCTTCTATAAAGATACATCCAATTTTTCATATCTCTCTTTTAGAGCCTTATAGAGAGTCATATATTTTAAAATAAATATAATAATCACCACCTAATATCAAAATCAAAAATCATAAAGAATACGAGATTGAAAAGATACTTGATTCATGGCAAAAGTGGGATAAATTAAAATATCTTATTCATTGGTATAGATATGATATCAATGAATACACATGAAAATTGGCCAAAAATCTTGCCAATATGCCTCAAAAGATACAAGAATTTCATTGACTCTATCTTTACAAATCCAAACGTGTTTGATGATAATTTCTTGATAAAATTTAAATTTGATGAATACCTATAAGAGGTAGAGAATCAAATCAAAGTCTTTATCAATATATAATTATCTATTTCAATATAAAATAAAATTATAGAAGCAACTCAATTAGTATATCAAACCTTCAAGCAATGAGAGGATACAATTTAAAAGATTCACTCACTACACAAGCTTCAAGCAAATCAATGTATTTTTCATAATCTTCAATTAAGCAAAGTGAGGATGATACATTCTAATGCTAAGTACAACTATGGTTGGAGCCATTAGGAGCAACATCCAAACATGCAAGTCTCAATTCCAATGCTTGAGCTTAGAAAGATAAATCTTTTTAAGCTTGAGATCTTATTTGGAGGATGTTTTGAAGGTTGTAATGAAGATCAGATCTTTACATAGGATGTTTCAACAAAGAAAGTACTAGCTCAAGGCCATAAACAATTTCTTTGAAGACCAGTAGAATTTATTATCTAAGAATAGAAAATAAAATACATAGCTTCATTTATACAACATATTCTTGATTTTTTACATATGTAGAAAGATTTCTAAATGAATGAGTTCTTCTTGAAACTTGTCACTAGAAAAGAGGGTGATATTAGGAATATACACTTTAAAAACTCACAAAATCTTTTAAAACATTTTAGAGATTATTAATTAATAAAAGTTGATTGAAACGTTTCTTAGCTGGTGAAAGTAGCTCAAGAAGCTTTGAAATTAGTAGAAGGAGCTTGAGAAGCTTCCAAGTTGGTAGAAGCTACATGAAAAGCTTCTTAATTTGATAAAAGCCACTCAAAAAGCTTCCTAGATAAGAATATATATTGGAATCAAGGCTAAAGAGTTTTTTAATCTTGACAATGCATCTCTTAGAGTTCTAGCTCACCTTTCTTAGTGTTGTTCATATATTCATCTAGATAATTCAAGTCTTTCTTGGTTGCTCTTTAAAACTTCTTTTTAAATCAAGTCTCTCTTTCTATATTCTAGTGTCTTTGATACACACTATTGTGTGGCATGATCTTCTATCTAGGAATACCTTGGATACCTAGCTGTAGAGAATTTACTTGAAACTTATTGGCAAGAGTCTAATAAGTGATTTGTCCATAATAAAAAAGACAAATAACACAATGATATTACAAAAGATAATTTTTATTGATAAACACTTTTATATTTAAGTAGGTTTGTACTAAAAGGCTAAAATTGCTACCAAATCTTTCAAAACCTTATTCGTCCGCAAGGATTTATTTCTTTCCAAACTTTAGAATTCAATAACTCTTGATTCAACTATTTAATTTCTATAAAATTTTCTTTAGAATATAGATAATTATCTTAAATTTCATCACAAAAATAAATCAATTATAAATTTACTTTCAATTGTCTAATATCTTAAGAACCCTAGCAAGTATTTAAAATCCTAGCTCAAAGACACTCGAGTACTATTTTCCTCATATCTCACAAATCCAACATCCTATTCCTACAAAATTATCTAGATGAGTATATGAACAACATCAAGAAAGGTGAACTAGAACTCTAACAGATGCATTGTCAAGATGTGTCATAAATATACATATTTTTTAAAATTTTGAGCCAAAAATATATTAAATTACCTAAGATATAATTCAAGACATAACCACTAGTTAAGCAAGGTTACTTATTACCCTTAGCTTACAAGCACTAATTTTAATTCCAATATCTCCTTCATTCTAGTTTTGATTTTATCAAATTGTATACAAAAAGTATAGCCAAGAAAGTGATCTTTCCAACCTCAATTGTTGATTCTCTAATGCTTTCTATATGTACAAGTTATGCTCAAATGAGTGACAGTAGATACAATTTCAACATCTTAACTTTGAGCGCCTATATTTCCTCCATAAAAAGTCCAAATCATCCAAAATTTGCACCAAAACCATATCCAAAAATCCAAACTTGTTGATCTTAGCCTGTAATATTCAAATCCTCTCAAAAAACAAATCGCAATTCCTAATAAATCCTCAGGTAGCTTTCTTGAAGTCCATTGGGCATGATTTTTGGCCAATAAGAATAGAAACTTTTATCATCTATCTCCATTCATCTACATAGATGGCCTAACTACTCCTTTTCATATTAAAAATCTCTTTCCAATTTCTTATAAGATTTATATAATGTATATTTTAAATACCAAATAAAATAAATAAATAAGATCTTAAGGATTATTAATGTCTAACAAAGGTGGCTCAAGATATATAAAAGTTATTACTAATATAAAATCAACCTCAAAATTACTATCAAAAAAAAAAAAAAAAAAGTTGTATAAACCTCAATAATAGCCTATTTAATAGATCTCTTCTAAACTAACATCCTAACCACATCTTGTAACCAATAAAATCCACGGATATGCTCTTACTTAATTATGTAATAATTTGTACATTAAATATATATGTACAATATTTTCATATGGTAGCCAAATCACAACACGACAATGCCATACAATAGTGCTTTTACTTTGAATTCTCAAAGTTTTTCATTGCCACATCTGAATCTTGTCAATTATCAAAGCTAAGCCTTTCAATTGTTGATAATTTTTTTTCTCATTTGCACACTTTCTTGCCACACTCTATATTGCCGATACAATTTCTTATATTCTTGATATTTTTTTCAATTATTATAACTTTATTCTAATACTTCATTAAACTCTAAAAACTATTGTTGGTTGTTTTGATAATCTTTATTGCAATTCCAATGCCTCTAGGTATTGTTGTACTAAAGTTCCAAGTTCAAGTTCTTGTTTTCAAAAATAAATAATAAATTGCACTTTACTTTGTAATGAACTATTACAAATTTTTATATTTTGAAATTTGAACTAATTTACAGAAAATAAAGCTCCATCAAAATGATCAAAAGACCATGTCTATCATGGATATAGAATATAGACTGGAAGTCTAAACAAGAAGTTCAAGAAGAATTGACAAGAACTAGATTAATCAGATGAATACAAGAACTGTTACGGACATAGAATATAGATTAGAAATCTAAACAAGAAGTTCAAGAAGAACTGACAAGAATTAGATTAATCAGATGAGTACAAGAACAACACTAGAGAGGTGAACTAGAGTTCCAAGAAATGTATTGTTAAGATTGAAGAACTCTTCAGCTTCCTTTCTAAAATGTACTCCTATCTAGGAAGCTTTTTAAGCAACTTTCATTAACTAGGAAGCTTCTCAAGCAACTTCCACCAACTAGGGAGCTTCTCAAGCAACTTCCACCAACTAGGGAGCTTCTCAAGCAACTTCCACCAACTATGGAGCTTCTCAAGCAACTTCTATCAAGTAGGAAGCTTCTCAAGCAACTTCTACCAACTAGGAAGCTTTTCAAGTAACTTCTATCTATTTGGAAGATGTTAGAAGATTTTAGGAGATTTTAGAGAGTTCTAAGAATCTTCTAAAATATTTTAGAAAGTTTTGGCAAGTATGTCCTTGACATCACCTCTTCCTCTAGCTTCTATGTCTCCAAGAAGTCATTTGAGATGTATATTCATAAACGTAGAAAATCAAAGATTTAGCGCATAGTCTCTGCAATATACTCCAGTTGTCGTTCACGAGGCAGATGATTCATGGGTCCTTGTAGCCACTGGTAATAACCAACACCTATCACTTGAGACCATGCCTGAACTTCTATGTCTTCATTGTAGAAGCGGCATGAAAATATTATTTCGCCACTACCTTCATGAATTGATTCAACTTCAAAGATAATCACGAGTGATCTGCTAGTTAATATTCTTCAACGTCTTCTTAGTTCTTTTAATTCTTCATCTCGAGGTCCAAGTTGTGAGCTACTCAGTTGAGATGGCATCACTAATGTAGTATCTTCATTTCCACTAGCCATATCTAAATATATTCTAAGATTATATATCTTGATACTACAAGAAAGCAAAATATAACAAGTTATATTTTGATAAGACCTAGATCCTATTTATACATTCTTTCGGAAAAGGCTTTATCTTCATATTTTATTAATGGCCAATTTTTGGTTTATCAAAATATTGTCGATGAAATTCCTATATCTTTTGTGGCGCATTTTTTATATTTTCAGCTAGCTCCCAAGTCTGCTCGTTTATATCATAGCCATGCCATTGAATTAAATATTCCAACTTCTCCCATCTCCGTCACAAATTAAGGACTTGTTCCACCTCAAATTCCACGTGGTCCTTGATTTCAACACAAGGTGGTGGTGGTTGTATCCATCTTGGTAAAGTTGATTCTCTATGAGCTTCTAGAAGAGAAACATCAAAGACTAGATGTACCTTCATGGATGTGGGTAGTTTCAACCGATAAACAATCAGATTGATTTTCTTCTAAATACAAAATGGTCCCAACCTCCTATAATCCAACTTATCGCAAGATCGAGTGATCTTGATGTTTTGTCGCAATAGCCAAACCTTATCTCCAATTTGAAAAGCAGGAGAATCTTTCCAAAATTTGTCTATAGAAGCTTTATACAAGTCTTGAGCTACCTGTAAGTGAAGCTTCAAGGTGGTCTAGATCTTCTTTAAATGCTTTGCAAGATCTTCAGCTCCTAGATTTTCATCTTTGGATTTATCCAACAAATCGAGTTTTGGATGATATCCATAATTTGCAAAGAAAGGTGTTTGTTGGATTGAAGTATGGATCAAATTGTTGTACGCAAACTCCGCCAATGGTAGATATGTAGTCCAATCATCTTGTTGATAATTAATTACACATCGTAGATATTGTTCCAAGACTTAGTTAACTCGCTCTGTTTGACCATCGATTTGAGGATGGAAGGTAAAAGAGAGTTTGATATCTACCTTCAATATGTCAAAAAGCGACCTCCAAAACTTTGATATGAATTGAGGCCCTCGATTCAAAATAATGTCATCTAGTAAACCATGATACTGATATATATTGTTAATAAACAATCTTGTTGTTTCTTCACAAGAAGTTGTCTTTCTGCATGGAATAAAATGTTTCATCTTTGTAAACCGATCTACCACCATATATATAACATCAAATATTGCAGAAGGTGGAAAATCTGTGGTGAAGTCTATAGATACTAAAGACCACGATTGCTTTGGAATTAGCAGAGGTTGTAAAAACCTGTAAGGATGATGTCGAGGATTCTTTGATCTTGAATAAAGATCACATAATAGCACAAAGTTCTTCACTACCTTCCACATTTGAGGCCATCAAAAGTCTCGGAAAATAAGCTCGATTGTTTTATTGAATCCGAAGTGACCTACGGCCAGGAAGTCATGTCGAGATTGAAGAATACAAAGTCGAATTGGTCCTTTCGGAATATATAGTCGATCTTCAAAATCTAATAACCCATCCTCAATCTTGAACTTATTTTTGTCAAAATATTGCTTTACATCCAAGACTAATGAGTCTACAACTGATACTCTATGGACTTGTTTTAAAAAATCAACATCAATTGGTATGATCATGGAGGTGGTGTAGAGGCAAAACCATTCTGGTTGTAGCAAAGTTATATACTGTTGATCAAATGCTGCATCTCCAGCCTTAGGTGCTAGATATGATCTCCTCGATAGCGCATCCGATAATCTTTGTTGCCTTCATGGCCGATATGTGATGATGAAGTCAAATTGGGATAATGACATGTTCCATCGAGCTTGGCGACGATTCAAAACTCGAGCTGTTGTGAAATACTCCAAATTCTTATGATCTATATATATAGTCATTGGATGTGCAGCACCATCTAATAAATGATGCTACTCTTAGAAAGAATCAACTATCACAAGTAGCTCCTTATTGTGAATTTTATAGTTGATTTCTATTGCCAAAAACTTCCTTAAGTAGAATGCAACCAGATGAAGTTTATCATCCTTCTCCATCTGTGATAATACAGCTCCTAGCACAAAGTCAGAAGCATTTGTTTCCAAATAGAAGGCCTTTGTAAAGTTGGAATGTACCAAGATAAGAGTTGTCGTAAATGGCGACTTTAACTCTTGAAAAGCCTCTTGTACTCGGATACTCCACTCGAGTTTGTCCTTTGATGTCAACTGCGTTAATGGAGCTGCGATTTGTGAGTAGTTCTTAATGAAAATGCTATAGAAATTGGCAAATCCAAGAAAACATTGCACGTCCTGTATCGTCTTTGATACTGCCCAATCCGTTACTGTTTAAACCTTCTTTTGATCCATCAACAATCCTTCATCCGAAATAATATAACCAAGAAATTCCACTTTGGGTTGATAGAATATGCATTTTTTTAATTTGGCGTATAATCTTGCATCTCAAAGTTTTTGTAACACCAACTTCACATGACCCTCATATTCTTCAACATTCTTAGAATAGATCAAAATATCATCGAGATAATAAATAATAAATTTATCCAAATACTCTTGAAAAATATTATTCATCAAATGTTGAAATATAGCTGGTATATTGGTCAATCCAAAAGGCATGACATTATATTCAAAATGTCTATACCTCATCTCAAACGTTGTCTTCTATTTACCTCCCGTCTTTACTCGTACAAGATTATAAGCTCCACAAAGATCTATCTTGGTGTATATTTTGGCTTCACTAAGTTGCTCCAAGAGTCTGAATATTAGTGGTAATGGATATCAATTCTTCATGGTGATCTTATTTAAGCCTCGATAATCCACGCACATTTGTAATGAGCCATCTTTTTTTTTCACAAAGAAGATAGGTGCACCGGTTGGAGATTTAGAATGCCGAATGAAGTTTTTTGCAAGATTCTCTTCAATGTAATCCTTCAATGTTGAAAGCTTGTCTTGTTATAAATTGTAGATTGGGCCAAATGGTGGTTGTGCTCCCTCTTGGAGATCTATAGCACAATCGTACGGTTGATACTCTGGTAGTATGTTAGCATTCTTCTTCTCAACGACATCCTTGAATTCTTCATACTGCTTTGGAATAATCAAAGTCGGAGTTGCATCTTCTTAAGCTAGCATTGCGAAGATAACAAGAGGTGTATTATGCTTGGCTTCCTTCATGAAGGCCCTTGTACCTATGAATAAGGATTTGTTTCTAGACATTATCTTGGCAAGTTCCACCATTAAGGATTTTGTTGAAAATGTTATTTTTTGCAACCTCTAATCTATCAATGGGTTATATTTATCAAACTAGGATAGCCTCAAAATGACTGGACATGAAGGGAAGTTGATAATATTAAATATAATACTACTTTCATGATTTTCAAGATGTACCTTCAATGGTTTAGTTTCATGAGTAACATCGCCAAAAGACAAAGGTCGACCATCTATGACTTCTACATGGACAAGCTTTGGTTTCTTCATAAGAAAAAATTTGTAAAGTTTGGCAAACTCTTCATCTAAAAAGCAAGCAGATGCTCTTAAGTCTAATAGAGCATCGGTTTATAATTTTTGAATACCAAGAAATAAAGGTACCGTAAAGCATTGAGAAGGTTGAGCTGAGAGAAACGGACCTTGATTAATTTGGGATATTGAGATGTCCAACCGCACTGTTTCTATTGTGGCTGAGCCTCCTTATTTTCTTGCACGCTTATGCTCCTGAATCTTGTTGTTTAAGGCGCCTGTTTTCTAAGACAATTTCCGACTTTATGACCTGCTTCTCTACAATATAAGCACAAGTTTTGCTCAAATTGTCGCTTCTTTTCTTCAGCTGTGAGTACCTTGAAATACACCGTATTGATTTGTATGTCTTCTATTTTAGATTGAGCTTCTATATTATTGATAGGAGCAGCCGAATAGAATTGGTTTCCTTGTGGATACCATATAGCTCTAAAATAATAGTCTTGATGTCGTTGAAAAAGCCAATTGTCACACTTCATCGCTTGGCTAATTGCTTTGTTGAGTAATTGAGGGTCAGGTAGAAATAGCAATAAATCCTTCATGTCATCTCTGAGTTTCCAATAAAATTGAGTCACCAGTGCTTCTTCTCTCCAATTGATATCACAAGCAAGTTGTCTGAAGTTCGATGCGTAAACAGATGCACAGCGTGATCCTTGACGCACAGAACAAATCTTGGTGGTTGCCCATTGAGCCTTATCATTCTCTCCAAATGAGTCGTTGAATGCTTCTAGAAAGGTCTCAAGATTACTCAAGATAGAAGACCTTTTTTCAAATAAGGTGGAAAATCAAAACAAAGCTTGTCCAGTAAGCAATGTTTCCATTAATCTAACTCACGACTCCTCAATTGAATAGCATTCCGGTCGCAAGAATATTACCAATCAAACTTGGTTTATAAAACCACGAAATTTTGATCGATTACCATCAAACTTCTGTAGGAGACTGACTTAAGGCTCTTTGTACTACGGTGTAATCAAATTCTCACATTGAGATGTAGATGGCAGTACTTCACTAATTAGAGATGGTTGTACTGTAGTCTAAGCCACTCCCACTCTTGTAGCTCTAAGAAGCTTAATAAAATTTCTTTCAATTTCACCAGTTCTAACTGCTAGAGCATTAAGGGCATTGATAATCACATCTAACTTTGAGTCGGAAGATTCTACCATGTTAATGTCTTTTCTATTAGCCATACTAAGTAAAGCAGAAGGAATCAATACCGGTCCAAAAGAGGGTAATCCGCAACCCTTAGAATACTCAAGTATCTCCAAGGAGAGAGGTAGTCCATTCTCAAAGAACTAAGCTCCGCTATTGATAGAAAGACAGTCTCGACAAATTGTCACGGACGTAGAATATAGACTGGAAATCTAAACATGAAATTCAAGAAGATTTGGTAAGAACTAGATTAATCAAATGAGTATAAGAATTGTCATAGACGTAGAATATAGACTGGAAGTCTAAATAAGAAGTTCAAGAAGAACTAACAAGAACTAGATTAATCAAATGAGTACAAGAACAACATCAGAGAGATGAGCTAGAGTTCTAAGAGATGTGTTGTCGAGACTGAAGAACTCTTCAGCCTCGACTCTAGTATGTACTCTTATCTAGGAAGCTTCTTAAGCAACTTCCACCAACTAGGGAGCTTTTCAAGTAACTTCTACCAACTATGGAGCTTCTCAACCAACTTCCACCAACTAAGAAGCTTCTCAAGCGACTTCTACTAGCTAAGAAGCTTATCAAGTAACTTCTATCTATTTGGAACATGCTAGAAGATTTTGGAAGGTTTTAGAGAGTTCTAGAAACTTCTAAAATATTCTAGAAGATTTTGACAAGTATATCTTTGACAACGTCTTGCAAACAATCTCACACAATCTATTCAATCTATAAAAAATAACCTAGAGTATCAAGCTTTGATATTATATAAGAACATATGAAAAAATATATTGCTAAATTAGAAGCTTAATGATATTAATACAAATAAGTTTATCACCTAATCAAGGAAGATTCAAGAGAACTAATTGCACAAAGTGAGCCTCCGCTGTTATGGCAAAAGTCCGCTTTGGGTAGACGCAAAGTCCCTCTTTACAATCACGTTGGATCCAATATGTACAAACTTTCTTAAATTTCTCTTTTATAGTCACAAAACCATGTGTGTAATAAATCAACAAACTAGAAGCTTGAAAATTTATAAATAAAAATTCAGCCATTTAAATAAGTTCAAACTTTGGAAGCATAGAATTTACTTTTTTAGTCATCTTCACAAAAACTCTCAACCATGAATTCATTACCGATCACCAGATATCATCAAAATATTAGAAAGTAATTTTATAAGTAAAAACCAAACTTGAAACTTGAAAATTTGCAATTTGAGATCCAGCCATTCAAATAAGCTCAAAATTTGGGAAAACATAATTCATACCTTTGATCTTTGTCTCATAATTTTTGAGCTATGAATTCATTGCTGACTGTTAGATATCACCAAATCCTTGGTAGGTACTTTTGAAAGCCAAATCCCAACTAGAAACTTGAAAATTCATAATTTGAGATATAGCCATTCAAATAAGCTCAAAATTTGGAAGCATAAAATCTACAAATTTGATCATTACCACACAAAATTTTCGCTCTAAATTCGTTGTTAATTGACTGGTATCACCAAATCCTTATCAGGTACTTTTAAAAGTCAAAATCCTAGATACTTGAGAACAAAATTTTCCATTACTCCCTAATCAAAGTTTCAATTGATATAAGATTTTAGACATAGATTATTTATAATAAAAATAATATGTATACAAAAAATGAGCTTCAAATTCATCTTGAAACTCAAGTTCTAGCTTAAAGCAAATCCTTCTATTTATCTAACTTCTTCAAAATCCCAGTTTAGTTTGTTGGTTTTTACTAGCCATATCTCTTTCATTCTAGATTCTTTTCTATCAATTATTGGATGCATAGCTTAAAGTCTAATTTCTAATCCAACTTCTTAATTTCTTTTTAGTATCTTAAAACTCCTAATATACCCAAAAAAGTGATAGTAGATGTCATATTAGTAGCCTAAGTTCAAATAAGCATATCTCTCTCTTCTAAGCTCCGAATCATGTGTTTCTACTACCTAAACTCATGCCAAGAAAAAACTCTCTCTGAATACCTCCCTTGATTTGCCAAAAAATCCCGTTTTCTTCTCTTCCAAATTTGTCAAAGAAGTCATAGCCAAGGTCTTCAAAGTCCAAGTCAACAACTAATAGTTTAAAGTTATAAAAAACACCAAATCTAATCTTCTAAGTCAGTACTATTAATGGCAGTCAACTATTCACATCCAAATCCCCATTTATCTTTAATAAAATCCTAAATTCAATCTCAAAGTCAAAACTCCTTATATCTACAAATGTAACCCTGAATCTACTAAAATCTAAGATTGGAAAAAAAATAAAAGAAATAAAAGAAATTTCAAGGTTAAATCAAAGTTAAAATTAAGATTAAAGATAAAATAAAAATTTAGCTAAAGAAAAAGAAAGAAAGTGAGAAATTTTTCTCAAAACTATATAAAAAACTTAGATTGATAAGAAGAAAGAAAGAACTTAATAAAATTTTAAAGAAAAGAAAGTTAAGCAAGATTTCTATATATGGATGTATTTACTTCACGACATCGCTTTGGACTCTTATAGTATAAGTCCATTATTGTGCAATATGATTTTCAATTTGAGAATACATTAGATACTTAGCTATAAAGAATTTATTTATAGTTTATTGGCAAGATTCTAATAAGCGATTTGTTTTTATAAAAAAGAACAAATAGATACAATAATATTATAAAAAAAAATAATGTACTATTAAAAAAAATATATATTTAAATAGATTTATATATAAAAAAAATTTATGGCATGTAGAAAATTCTTAACACCCTTTCCTATATAAAATCTCAACTAATCAATCGTTAGTAAATTTGATTCTCAATAACTTTTTAAAAAATCCATTATCTCTTTTCAAAATCCTATCTTTGAATTAAAATTTTATTATAGCTTCATATATCTATTTTTTCACCTCCATAAAATCTTGACTCTCATAAAATCCCTGTAGTTTGTATAAACTGTTCAAATTATAACAAAATTATAACAATACCTCATTTATCTACAAAAGATTAATTTATTCTTGAATGATAGAATCCAATAATTCTTGATCTAACTGTTCAATTTTTGTCAAATTTTTTCAAAGTATAGCTTATACTTTAAAGCTTCACAATAAAAAAATTCAATTGGAGATTTGCTTTTGATTTTCTGATATCTTTTAAAATCCTAGAAGGTACTTAAATTCCTAATTTATAAACATGTGAGTATTATTTTCTTTATATTTTAAAAATCCAAAAATCTAATGCCACAAAATTTTTATATATAGTTTTGTAATATGAAAATACACACTTTTAAAAATTTTGAACCAAAATCTTGTCAAATTGCTTAAGATATAGCTCAAAATACAACTACTAATTAAATAGGTCACTTATGGCCTTCAGATTGCAAGTGTTGACTTCAACTTTCAATATCTCCTTCATCCCAACTTAAAATTCATCAAATCACATATACAAAGTATAGCCAAGAAAGTATTATTTTCAACTCTAGTTGTTGATCCTTTATTGCTTTTTGTACATGCAAGTTATCTCTAAAAGAAATTCAACATCTTAACTTTAAGTACTTATATCTCCTTGATAAAAATTCCAAATCATTCAATTTTTATACCAAAACCATAGCCAAAAATCTAAACTTGTTGATCCTAATCTTTGATATTTAAACGACCTCAAAAAAAATCTTAATCTCTAATAAGGCCTTAGGCAGCTTCTTTAAAGTTCATTAGGCATGACTTTTGGCCAATAAGAATAGAGATTTCTATCATCCATCTCCATTCATCCACATAGATGGTCTAATCATTCTTTTTAATATTAAGATTCCTTTCTAATTTTTTTTCTTAATATGATTTATATAGTATGTGTCCTAAATATCAAATAAAAGAAATAAAACATGATTTCAAGGGTCACCAATGTATAAGAAAGGTGACTCAAAATATATAAAAGTTACTATCAATATAAAATCAACTTCAAAGTTACTATCAAAAAGAAAATAAGATTATATAAACTTCAATAATAGCCTTTTTAAATAAATTTCTTCTAAAATAATAATCTAATCACATTTTATAACTAATAAAAATCTATTGATATGGCTTTCACTTAGCTGCATAGTAAATTGTACAATAAATATATATGTACAATATTTTCACATGGTAGCCAAACCACAATACAACACCATAGTCTAATGACAAGGACTTTCTAGTATAAACATACTAACAACTATCTTACCACCAAGGTCTATTTGACTTGAGGATAATTATCACGTCAGGCCATTTATGACTATATGGTAGTACCACCAACTTATAGTGGCTACAAGTTGTCAATCGATAGTAACTTGATGTCAATTGTCCACATACTAGTCAAACACATAATATCTAATAGGAATTTTATATATATATATATATATATATCCAAACACTCTTTAAACACACACATCTTTTAAAATAAAAATAAAAAATAAAAAAAAACCCAACCTAGCAACCAACCAACCATTACATCCTCTAAAATAAAATATAATATGACAGCCATACAAAAATCTAAAAAAAATTACACAAGAAATATTCCACTAACCACAATATTTTCTCACAAAATATTTACATATAGAAAAACAAAAACAAAAAGATTTCTTTTAAAAATAATTTATTTATTTATTTATTTATTTTTAACATGTTTACAAAAAGACTACTCTACAGTCTATAGTGACCGTGGACATCTGTTGGAGAAAACGATCAAATAAACCACCGAAAGACCCTGAAAAAGCAACACCCACAACGATCAATCAACGCTTTGAAACCAGAAAAAGAGAGTGATTTACCCATGCAATCTGAGGAGGAAGATGATGCACTAGGAGGAAGATGATGCACTAGGAGGAAGATGATGCAAAGGTGCGGCACAATCCTCTCGCGACGATGATGATGCTTGTCATCTCCCCGCCTTGATCGTCGACCCCGAATGTGCTTGGAACCAGGGCAGATACGATAATCACGAATGAGAATCATGCTCGGAGATAGCTGCGTAAGGAAACTAAACAACATGAGGGAATCTGGTGCTCTGGGATGATCGTTCCCCATGTGCTCGCCTCCGAGTAGAAGTCCCATCACCTGGCGTTTCTCATATGCAGAAGCAGATCTCCCCGAGTGATGGTAGTAGTGTTGATCATGCGAAGAGCTTCTGGTGTTGATAGCACGGAGCTTGGAAGTGAGCAGAGTCTCGGTCTCGACATTCAGGCTTGGTTGTGAGGTTTTTTTGTGGTTGGAGATCCGCAGAGACTGAACATGGCTGCGTTTGACGCCAAGAAGTCGCAAGCGCCCCCAGTGCCGACCGTAGGCGCTGGGAAGGCAACGTCGACAGTGTGGACGACCATCAAACCATTTGTGAATGGTGGATTGTCGGGAATGGGCGCGACGTGCGTGATCCAGCCCGTGGATATGATCAAGGTGCGCATCCAGTTGGGTCAGGGAAGTGCTATGATGGTGGCAAAGAATGTTATTGCGAATGAGGGGTTTGGCGGACTGTACAAGGGCTTGTCCGCTGGGTTGCTGCGGCAAGCGTCCTACACAACTACGAGATTAGGAACGTTCAGAGTGCTCACCAGCAAAGCCATTGCAGCCAATGATGGCAAGCCTTTGCCATTGTATCAGAAGGCCTTGTGCGGGTTGACAGCCGGTGCTGTGGGAGCCTGCGTGGGCTCCCCTGCAGATCTTGCCCTAATCCGGATGCAGGCGGATGCTACCCTCCCTGAAGCCCAGAAGCGGCACTACAAGAATGCCTTCCATGCTCTCACCCGGATCTCCAAGGACGAGGGCGTGTTGGCTCTGTGGAAGGGAGCTGGCCCCACTGTGGTGCGAGCCATGGCGTTGAACATGGGTATGCTTGCCTCTTATGACCAGGCCGTGGAGTTTTTTAAGGACTCTTTGGGCTTCAGCGAAACACCGACTCTCCTCAGCGCCAGTGCGGTGTCTGGGTTCTTCGCATCAGCGTGCAGCCTACCATTCGACTACGTGAAGACGCAAGTGCAGAAAATGCAGCCGGGGCCTGACGGGAAGTACCCATACACCGGGTCTGTGGACTGCGCGTTGAAGACACTGGCACAGGGAGGACCTTTGAAGTTCTACACCGGATTCGGGACGTACTGCGTGCGTATTGCGCCACATGTTATGATGACCTGGATCTTCTTGAACGAAATCCAAAAGTTGCAAAAGAGGTCGGGGTGGTGATGACGATGAGTTGACGATTTTCCGGGCCTGGGACGCTGTTGCTGATGTTTGATCAATGTGAGCTGTAGATTAATGAGTGCAGGTTGATCGCATTTCTGAGTTGTGTTTGTAGTTCTGTGACATGCTCTCTAATTGCCATCTCCTGATAGCGAGATGTTGCGGAGAGGCAATCGGGTTGCTGTGCTTCTCCTGCACATTTTGACATAGATGGTTATTTCCTCCCAAAAAAGGAACCAAGAGAAAGAAAAAATATCTTCAGGACGGCAGGATCATATTCTGCCTTATGTGCACACGAATCGAGTGATTCGGAAAGGATGGATATGCCGATTTGATCACTTCTGCTGTATGTGCACCTTGAATTGAGTTTTTTTGACTTCTTTCTTTCTTAGAATTAGAGTATTTCACTCGCAGCAATGACTATGCTACATCAGATGTACAGCATTCTTTGGAAAATGAGTTACGAAATGTTTGGAGTTGAAAAGGTTATACGAATGCGGTCATGTTGCGCAAATCAAGTGTGCTTATGATCAGTGAAGGCAGAACGACTTCGTGTTGGAACCTATACAACTTACTGAATGCAGTCAGTGGATAGCTAGCAGCAGTTCCAGCAAGAAAAGACAACTACATTAACTGTTGCAAACAATTTCAAGTGCTCAATTTCTAGGTGAATGAGCACAACCAATTTATTATAGGAGAAAAAAATTCAAGCGTTCTTCTTTGTTACATGCATTTTTTATATTAGTGATTAGTTCATTAATACATGTTGCAAAATATTATTGATTTTTATCATGATTTTTCTTCATATTATTAATTCTTTATAAGATAAAAAAATTTACTACATAAAATTAAATAGTTTTGTCCACAAATGCCACTCACAAGTTATTTTTTAATCCATATTATGTGGACACAAACTCAATTATATTTTAAAAACCAGCCAAATGAACTTTCTTAAAATTTTGAATTGAAAGAATCGAGGGTAAAGTAACCATGAACCTGCTACTAATCCCTATGTTAACTCCAGTTGTATTTGTATATATTTAAATCTGAAGCCCATCTTCAAAGTTGCTACTGAGTTCCAGCACAAGAGAAAAGCCTACAAAAAATTAAATTACTCCTTCCTCTATTAAACTATAATTTGTAACTAATGAGGTCCACTGCAAATCTGGATGCAATTTGATTTACCTCTCAATGCCAAGTCACTTGCAAAACCATGAATGGCATACCACTAATACTGCTATTGCTGCAATGTTGACTAAGAGAGCTACATCGAAAACGATTAATGACCATTAAATTCTTTAAGGAAACAAAGACCAAGTACACTTCTTCACACATGTCGTTCTATTTAGTTAGAGAACATTTTAAGATGCAATTACTACATTTACAAACAACTTTGCCCACAACCAAATCAGCCAGAAAACTTGACAAATTTAGGATAGATCAAGAACATCAGACATGACCTCTATATCATATTTTAGCACCATGCAGTCAGAATACAGGAAAAACCTATGCTTTTATACAGGAATACGTCGGTAAGTGTGCTTTGTGCACAGTACATGCTGTACGAGAGAATACTAATGTATTCCAACTCAAAGTCAGACACTACTCTCACACGGCTGATTGAAAATTGTCAATGGAGCAGCATTTATCTTACACTCGACAAGACGAATCAGTCTGAGTCCTCGTGAGCAGTCTTTTCCGGAAGACATATATGGTCTCCTGAAGACATTGCATACACTAGTGGTCGTCAGAGCAGTTTCGAATTTGCAATATGGCAAGAATTTCCCATTGATCAATGAAATACAAAGGGCAGGGCATTTAATGCATTGAGCCAGTGAGCTTAGACCACAGACAAGTAACGGAAGCTGAAAAAGCTGTGGGCAGTAAAAAAATACCTTCGTGAATAAAATTGGGGTCGTCGATTCCATTAGCGGCCTGAATAGCCTCAATACTCACGCCATAATGTTTCGAGATTGAGTACAGTGTGTCACCCTGCGGTCAACATCAATGTACAGGTTCCACTGAAGGTCAAGAAGAAGTCGCATGGATGATACAACTTTTAGACAGGTCTAAGACGTTGAGCAAAACAATCCACACTGATACGACTTTAAATGATGTCGTACGTAAACTAAAGCGTTTCTAACCAATAACATAGTTTTGAATCGATTCTCCAGATTTTTAATAACGTGATGCACAAAAAAAATATAAAGATATAATCCATAAAAAGATAAGTTCATGGTAGTAAAATTTCAATTCTAGACAAATAGTCTACCTTCTTGATCTGATAAGTCCGTGGAATCCAGATCTCCTGTCCAACGCGTAAGTTGTGAGGATCTTCAATGCCATTGGCCTACAAAAGTCAAAGGGTGTATTAGAAACCAACACTTCTGATCAGCTCTCTGCAAACACTTCCTGGGGCTCTACCCTTTGTAGAGCATTCACTCTATTTCACTGTCACATGATCATTGTAATAAATTGAACTTTTTGTTCCCAAGGAATCTTAAATAGAACCCTTTCTGCAGAGCATGTAGCAATCAGAATTTTCTACACTAAGTGCTTCAAGAAAATGTGTCCACAAAGAAAAATTAAAATAACAAGAAAATATGTAGTCAATTCATTGCTGTTCTGATCAGCACCTCCATAAGAAGCTCAAGAGAACATTCGTGTCTTTCAGAGATAGCGTACAATGTATCGCCTTTCTCAACCGTGTACAAGAGGTCGCCTTTGGGCTGCTCACAAACAACCCCAAATCCTAAGTCGGTCAGTCCAGTTCGGAGCTTTTATAGCATTAAAAATACGTTACAATGTCAAAATTACATTCTAAGATCACTATCATAATATCATCTTACACTCAATTAGCCCACATATTGTGACACCTCTTTAAGTGGGTAGGAAGGTGACGAAAAAGAAAAAAGAAAAGAAAAGAAATAAAAGAACCCCGAAATCAGTTACCAGGTTCTTCTCCTTCTGTAGTCTCTTGTGGTCCTGAAATAGGCTATCCTTAAAATTCTGGAAAAATCTGAAGGGGTTGGGTCTGCCACCATACCAAGCCACTCAGCACTAAGTAACCTTACAAACGATTGCATGACTTTCAAGAAGCAATTAAATTATAAGCAAGATGCTTAAAGGAAACGCACAATTTGTAGAAACTGTGTTCCTTAAATGGCATTTGGTCATTTACCATGTGGGAGGATCACAGAACCATTCATGCAATAAGAAACTGCTGAAAACTTACACGCCGTCACCACCACGTTCATTCTGTCTCTCAGGTTCTCGACCTTCAGCCATTTCTCGAGCCTCCTTCGGGTTCAGCGGTAACCTCGAGCTCCGCACGACTGTTCTATACGCTCTCTGCTTCAATGCATTTCATGTGTTACCAAGTAAATACCAATGAACAGAAGACAAGATTAACCCACAAGCGCGAGTTCAACAAATTCAAACCCAAACCCTTACAGAGACTATCAACTCTTTGAACAGAGTCGAAGCAATCGCAACTAATTCTAATAAACGTCCCTACAAGGAGAAGAAGGAACAATAAAATAAAATGGGGTAGGGCAATTACTGGACGGGAAACGAAGGGGCTTGCAGCTTGTCGCCGCAGCTGTGTAGGATCACCAGACGGAATAGGCAGAGCAATTCCTCTGATCACAGAAGTCCTTGCCAGAGAATTTAACGCCATCGGCACCTCCTTCAGCTACTTCAAAGATTGTCTATCACTACCTGACTGTTAATTTTGCAACAACAACAAAGCTTCATAACCCAAATCTCACGTAAAGACTTGGCAGCTTGTCCATCAGAATCGCCCCCGTGAAAAGTTCAAGCCTTATGTCATCCGCCAAGTGGTGAATAAACAACACGACACATGTCGTTACCCCACTTGTTCGACGAATCTCTTTCGACAAGCCCCAAAGTCGTAATTCCATCCAAGCCGGTCGTCAATATCAGTCTCGAATGTAAGCTTTTGGAACATGTTCGATCACCCCTAAAGTATACTAGAATTTCAAAGTATTTTCAAAGATCTGATATTTTCTTCGCAGTTTTGGTGGATTGCTACACCCCTACTGTTCTTGACGTACTTGTGCACTCTGGCATATACTGCTCGCGAGGTCAATGTTACCTTGAATTTTCGAAACAGGGTTCTCAAAGTCAGCACTGCCTTACTGCATTGAGAGAAGAGAGCTCGGAGATGAAGCCTCATTGCTGACAATTTTGGTGATTCAGCCACTTGAAGAGGTTTAGGGTTACCGTTGCGGATTCAGCGACGAAATTTTGCAATTTACAGAGGTAAGTTATGCTCTAGGACATTTCTTTGCTTGTAAACTTTGTTCAAACTCAAGATCTGTACGTCGGAGGAACCGAATGCGAGACAAATGCCGCATTTGGAGATTTCTTCTGCTTGTGTGCTCTAAATTTGTGACGGCATTTCTTTTCCAATATCCTTTTTTCTGCAATGCCGATCAAAATAACAATGGTGTTAGACACTTTTTCTTTTTGCCTTTTTTCTTTGCTTGTGGTGGGGGAAAGCAAGGTCAAGAAATGCTGTTACAATATCATTAACTGTATTGATTGAGAGGATTTGTAAGGTTTGGGACTATTGTCAATCATTTGGGACGTAGCGACATCCATGGTGTCTGACTTCCTCTTCCCCTTTACTTGTGACTGACAGCTCTAGCCCTCATGCTGAGCTTTTGTGCTCGTAAAGGTTGGCTTCCAATCCATATTTTTCAGCGTCCAGTTCGCAAACTTGTGTGCGGTGTTTGGCAAGGAGCTTCACTGCCGTGTCCATCGCTTAAATCGGGGCCTTATATATTTCTGGCGTGTCAAAAATCCAGGACGTTATTCCAGCCTGGAAATTCGGATCAACCTTCAAGAATTCTCTGTTCTGTAGTCGGTGAGACCTCCGTAGTGTTACCTAAATTGACTTGTTGCAAAACAGTGTAGGCACAATGATTAATTAGTTTCTGGTGTTCGTTGTTTTGGCAAGCTTTTCTTTAGGGTTTCATTCCTTCACCTAGTGTTCTCTAGAATTCTTAGTAATATGTGCCTTGAGTTATATTATATTACGGTGCGACTCGACTAGCATAATTTGACATTGAGTGTGAAAATCACAAGATTCGCTCAAAGGAAGGACCAGAATGGCTCACAACGATGCGCCTCATGTAACATCGGATCAGGTAGACTACCATACTATTCACTGACAGGTTGAAATAGGTTATCGGCATCATCTAGATGCCAGAATCTGAACTGCAAATTACTACTGTATGTGCATTGAGGAGCAAGCTTATTAGATTTACCTTGATTTTTCAAGTTCTGGCTTCTTGTATCTTCCGTTCCATAGGAATGTGATTTTTGGAACTAAAAATTTATTGAATGAACTTGCAGGCTGAGAAGACTTTTTACTTTGGGGCGTTCAAAATCGACCCAACAGAGGTGTTTTTAGTCACACAACACTCGTACGCCTTTGTGAACCTCAAGCCTGTTGTTCCTGGTACACAGCTAATGATATCACTATACCTTATTTTCTCTTTGTGGAGTTAGTTTGTTACACTTCTGATATTTGGCCTTTTCAAGGGAGGCAATGAGATTATATCGTCGTAAGAACCAGCTTTGTCCTTATTGGTTTTTGTTCAACACGCTGAAGAGGTAATATCAGTGATGAATGGTCCGCTATCAAATTGCTTGTGTAAACTCATTCTTGTGTCTAAAGCAACTTTGTTGGGATGCAATGCTCGTGCAGGTCATATCCTTTTCACTGGAAATAGGTTGATGTTTATTGATAAATCAGGACCATTCTGAAGCATTTTGAACGAGGTAATGAGGTAGATTTCGTAAATTACATGGTCCCCAATCTGGCCAGGTCCTGTTACTGAACTGCTACTACCAGTTTTCACGAGCATTTCTTGTACATATTCTTAATCTAGTGACCCGGGCTGTATGTGATATAAACAGTTCAAGAACTACCTTTTACATTGTCAGGTAGACTTGCAGAACACAAGCATTAACGACCAATCGTAAGGAAAACAATCAGTTTTCGTCTTCGTCTAACAGAACTTTAAGCATGTGTGTACCTTGACACATCATTACATGTGTTGGTCAGTCCGAAGAGAGTAGTTCACAGATTCCTGGATCTAACTCCTGAAGAAACCTCTGACTTGTGGCTCACCGCTCAGCGAGTTGGTCAGAAGATTGAGCCTTTCTTTAAAGCATCATCTTTGACATTCGCTATCCAGGTACGCTGACTATTACCAAAAACCTGTTCAAGCATCTAATGACCTTCTGCGACTTCTCTCAAGTTGAGGTCTTGAAAAACATTCACCATATCACGTGTATTTTGAATCCAGGATGGTGCACAGGCTGGACAAACTGTACCACATGTACATGTTCACATTCTTCCTCGAAAGGTTGGAGACTTTGAGAACAACGATGAGGTGTATGATGTGGTGAGATTCAGACTGTATTTCGCCTTTCATCTGTTCTTCATCTAAAATCAGTCTTCAATATCTATTTCGTACAGCTGGGTCCCTCATTGTTTTGTGTACCCACTAGAGCTACTGCGGATGAGATCAGGTTAATACGGATGCAGCTCCAATCGTGAACTTAAGAGTAAACAGTAATTTTCGATTTGTATGGAAACTAGCGAAATTCTAGTTTAACCAGACGTCTGCATCCGGTCCACTCATCCTGATCATGTTGGTGTAAACATCATAGCTTGATGAAAAGGAGAAGCAGCTCGCAGAGAAGTTGGATTTGGATAAGGAGCGGAAGGATCGAACCTTTGAGGAAATGGCAGCTGAAGCTGCTGAGTTGCGAGCCCTTTTCTAGATCGTCTCTGTTTCTTAGGTAATAAGTATTTCAATATTATTCTTACATTGGACTTTGCATTGCACCATGTTCTTTTTTATTATTTTCATATTCAATGTTTTGTAGGTGTGACCTCTAACACATGTTAGTAAAACGTGCGTCATTTCAATCGTTTCCTTCGGGAAGAGAGCTGAAGGTGCCGAGCAGATGTGCGAAGGCGTTTAGTGCGACTAGGGCAAATTCTGCAGCTTGTTGCTGTTGGTTGATTCTCCCTTTTAGCAGAGCTTATGATACTTTATCTGTTTGTAATGCGGGTTTTTGTGGATGTCTGCTTCAGCGTTTGTTTGAATCTTGCAGGTATGATGAGCAACTTACACGGTTGGAAAGTTTATGGAGCACATTTTGAAATATGTAGTTGACAAGTTCATCATTCCTTTTGACACATTTCATAGTTTTTGCAAGTTGTCAAAATATTCACAATGCGGCATTGAGAGCAGTTGACGTGATTTTAAGACTCAAGCTAGTTACCACTTGCTGTTGTGAATTCCATCTAAAACATCTATTCTGTCTTGACCATGATGTAATTCTTGGTGAGCTTTTGTGGTTTGAGTTATTACATTACTTTGGTAGCATTTGTTCTGCAAATTTTAGCGGTCGTTTAAGTGGATGCAACAAAGTGAAACTGCATTGATTTTGACCATTGCAGAACTGGTACAGCCATACATGTGTGTCTTTTAGCTTTTTATTCTTGTAGTTGTCTGTTAGTGTGCAATGAATATATATTTGTGGTGACAAAATATGATTGGCTGTAGAAATTAGCATTTGCACAAGATCAGGTAGGAGGGGGACTTAGTTTTGTATCTGGTTTCTGTTTTTATTTTTATTTTTTTAACTTTTGTACGCGATAGTTTTAGAATTAATTTGGAAATAAGCCTTTGAAACCCGACATGACATCTCTTAAATAGAGTCACTTTGCATACCTACCCAAAACTATGTTTGTCAAGATTTGTTTAGATTTTTACAGAATTATTAATAGAAATATCTTGATTTCAAAAATAACCATTATGAGCAACGTAAACACAATCTATTAGATTGATATCATGAATATATAGTTTGCATTTTTAAACTTGTAATACATGTAATACATGTAAGTAATGAACATATTTTTAAATTCAATTTGCCTGTTGCGGATATTTTCAGCAAAAAGTGATGTCAGAGAAAATAAAGTTTTTCCCGTAATAGCTAGGATTATCTGTTGAATGATTGTTAGTTGTCACTTGGTTACGGTTTTTTAAAATTAAACATTTAACTAAAACCACCACAGCCAAAACATTGAGAATACAAATATAAAAAAATTAACAATAGTTCCAAAATAAACATTATCTATTAACATAAATTATGACATACAAATGTTTATTTTAACTTCTTATGAGTAAAAAGTTGAATATAATGCGACGTGAAAGAACAGAAATATTTGCAAACCTCTAAATATATAATATGGTCATTACTGATGATTTTTTTAATACAATAGTGTGTAATATTTTTTTGGTATTTAAACAAAGTAAATGAAACTAACACGTGAAAAGTCATGAAAGAAAGTAAATCAATCCGATTGTTTTTAATTAGTCGACTCCCGCAATGGGGTTTTTTCTACCTTACTTTTGCTTTTGCTTTTTTTTTTTTTTGAAGAGTCCAGAGGTGGCTATCTCATTTTACTCCAAACTTATCTTTGAATTTTAACAATTGGTGCTTTGTACATCCAACATGAAATGTTTTGTGTTGGGCAAAAATCTAGTGAACAATTTATTTTCAATACATTTTTGGTGCAAGAACTTTTTTTTTTTTTTTTTTTAAGAACAATTAATAGATAAAATACTACTACTAATAACAATAATTCACAATAATATTATTCTCCGGGCTCACAGACATGTATTGAATATTTTTCGCTGCAGTGAAAAAGTAACCATCCACTTTTGCTTTTGGCGTTTGTTCCCGCGGTTCCCAATGGTCCCCATGGGGTCCCATACGAGGCGAGGATATAGTGCCAAACCCTAGATTGACCCCCCCTCTCAGTTGCAGCTGTGGGTTCGTGTTTCGCACATCTTCAGGCTTTCCTCTCGTCTTCCACTTCGTCGCCCCCTTTGCGTCTCGCCTATCTCGCACCATGCAGAACGAGGAGGGTGACAATGTGGATCTCTACATTCCCAGGAAGTGGTGCGTCGACCATCTTCTCTCATTAACTCTTTTGTTGGAATCGTCTTGCACAACCACTTCCTCCGATGGGCTAAATCCTAGATTTCATCACATCCTTGATGCGTGTGGGTAGCGCAGATATGACGATACGTTTCTTTTCTACGGCCTCGCTATTTGACATCGTTCCTTTCATAGTCAGTCATCTTTGTTAAGTCGGCCACTTCGCCTTGGCAGTTTTTAGTTTTGGGGTTCTGCGGGTGGTGTTAATCTGGTATTGGTTTAATTATTCCTTGGTGTTGGTTCCTCATCGTGAGGAAAATTTTTTACCTGTGTTTCCTTTCGTTTGCGTTTCCTATTGCAGTTCTTCCACCAACAGGTTGATCACTTCGAAGGATGTTGCTTCGGTTCAGTTGAATGTGGGCCATGTCGACGAGAACGGTGTTTACACTGGGCAGTTTACCACCTTCGCCTTGTGCGGGTTTGTCCGTGCTCAGGTTTGTAGATATGATGGATATATTTTATTTAGTTATAAATTGTTATTCTTGCTGTCATTCTTTGTCAGAAAGATAGGGCGGAGTGTTAGTTTTTGTGGATGATAAAAGGTCGGAAGAGTTTCTACAGGAGTATCGTGTTATGTAGTGGTACTGCTGGAGGGAGTTTGTATTTGATCACGATGTAATGCCACAATATTTGAGGGTAGCGGCCCTGTAGTTGGTATGGTGTAGGGTTCTAGGTTATTTGCTTCTTTTCTTAATTGTATCTGCTGCGGTGTTGCTACCACATTAGACCATGGAATTAATTATTTGATACGAGTTTTCTCATGCAGGGAGATGCCGACAGTGCCTTGGACCGGTTGTGGGCAAAGAAGAAGGCCGAGCTTGGGCAGTAGATGGAAAACAAATTTTATCTGATGCTGTTAGAGCTACATGGACTACGTCTTATAGTTTTCTTTTACCGAGCTGAGCTGTTTTCTATGTTGAGATTTTAATTCCGAGAAAGATTTTAAATATATCCGCTGTTTGATCTATTGGGTATGCCTTCTTGTGATTGTAATTTACTGCAGTAAGTTGTAAACCAACCTGCAGAGCATTACTTGATCTACCTACACATGTAAGTGTTGCACCTGCGGGGTCACGGTCCGACTCAATGCTGCCTCTCTTCTTTTGCCTTCTAATTATACCCGGAAACACCTTAATTTGTTAATAACTACAGCTGTAGCACATTGTGAACTAGCCATCGTTATCTGTATTGTGGAGACATTCTCCGAATCCGAGTTTACATGGCTGACCTTTAGACAGTAGCGGAGAGTGTATAAGCAAGCAGTCGTACTTTCTGTGATCTTGATACGTGTGCCTAGTAGGTTTTTGTTGCAGCATTAGTATCACGGTGTAACGCATACAATGCTGTTATTTTGTAGATGAGTTGTAGGATGTTGTACAGCGGGGTTTACAGATTGAAGAAGTTCGATACCGTTCATGAAGCTCCCACAAAATAGTTTCGAACTGTGCTTACGGATATTGGTATGTGTTGGCGTCGTTATCAACAACAAATCCCTCGGGTTGCCAGGCTTCAGCATGTCCAAGTGAAGTTCTAACGAACTCTACTAGATATACGTTAATCTGCCAAAGTATTCACGTATTGGAAGTTGTACCATACAGGTTGGTAATGGTATAGATTTCAACCAAGTACAAGATGTTTCTCCATGGTGCCTTTATAAGTATCCCACAGTGTACTAAGATGTCTAGCTACATTTCCTTGTTTAGAGGTTTTTTGTAGAGTTGATGGTTCACAACAAACTCATTTATTAATTGTTGTCAGAAATTTTTAATGTTTCCATTCAAGAAGTTAAAAAAGAAAAGAAAAGAAAAAATCATATTGATTTGATATACTGTAGAGCTTTAATTAGCAAATTATTTGGCAATATCTAGATGACTCTACCATCATTATTAAAGGGAAAAAAACAACGTAAAAATCGTGACATAATTAGCTTGGCATCAAGATTGGAAATAAACTGGTCGAAAATTGCTGTTTATTGGCAGTATAAGAAAACTGTGAGACCTCCTTTGATTGATGGTTTTGTTGGACTTGGGCATCCACTAATAGTCTGAGTAAATTTTTTGATACCCCTTTTGGTTTATCTCTACAAATACAAGACATAAATTAGTTTCTAATTGATAGAATGAACTACAAGTTAGACCACTAATGTGTTACTGAATTCAATGTTGTTGGACATGCAATAATTGTGAACAGTATATTTTCTTCATTCTTGTAACTTTATTTCTTGCTATATAGATTAGTATATAGGAAGCTATTTATAAAGTTAACACCACAGTAAAGAATTTATTATAAAATAATATATTATCTCTAACTCAATCAAAAGTGGCTTGATCAACTTGTTGCCAATCTTGTACCAAAAAAAAAAAAAAGTTTTGAAATTATTTATCTTGAGTGGATCACAAACTATCTTTTAACTAAATGGATTATAGGTGTCTTACAACTTGGACACAAAAACATTTAAAATCTTCTTAAATATAGATTGATGTATACCAAACCAAATGTTTAAGGTTAGTAGTAGTTAGATTGTGTTTGGGTGCTAATTTCTAATCATAAGTAAAGCATTAGATAAAAATAAATAAATAAATAAACAAATAGACAAAGTTTAGATATCCATGGTATCATATATATTTCTAAACCCACCAAAATAATTCTATGAAGTTTGGAATAGATTTTTGTGGTAGAGTTTAAAATTTCTTCTTTTTGGCTTTTACATGGAATTTTTTAAAGTCTCTATTTTTTTACTCACATGGTTTCTAAAGAACAAAAAACTTATTTAAAGATCATTTTTAACTTCTATCTTTGGACAAAATAAGATCAAAGTACAAAATAATAGATACATTTGGAGTTTTTTTTTTTTTTTTTTTTTTTTTTAATTATTGTTTCCTAAGACAACCATTAATAAGAAATAATAAGAAATAATTTTTTTCTAAATTTAAAAATTAGGTTGATCTTTATATCCTAAAAAATTAAAAGATTTCTTTAATAGTTTTCTAACTACTCACTTTACATTTAGAGGTTAAAGAAAATACATGGTTTAGCTTGCTTTGACCATCTAAAATTAAACTCTATAAAGTTAGTACCTAATTAAGAATGCTATATTATGATGAAAATTTATCCTTTAATCAAAAAAATATTTATCTCAAAAACTTTTCTAAAGTGGCTTAAATAGAACCAAGTGAAATTTTTTATTTGAGTCAAATTTTTTATTTTATTTGGTGAGATATATAGTTTTGACCTTGCAAAGAAGCTTAACTTATTTGGCTCATGTGGCACTAAGATGTGGCAGTTAGTACATAGAGAGGACAAACTTGCTCAAGTATTAATATCTAATATTCTTTGTGCATGGTTTAAAAACCTAAAATTGTTTTATACATGTTCCAAATAGCTTCTAACAACAAAATATTTTGCTTCTAACAACAAAATAAAATTGATTAAATAAATAAATAAAATGAATAGAATCTTCAACCATGCAGCCACGGTGAGTTGAGTGATATTCTTCAGATCGTTGAACGAGTGGGGGGAGCACCGGGATCTACTTATTTTTCAGCTATGAGAGTAGAGTATGAGCCTGGGGCGGTCTAAAACACATAGTTACAAGAAGGCAAGCCTACAAATGATACGGATCCTTTGATAGTCATACGAATAGAAATTCAGCCCACATCGTCTGCTTAACGTTTTAAGATTCAAGCACACGGAATCGACACCTCCAATGCAAAATATCATTTACATCTTCCGTATTTATTGGAATCGCAGAATCAGTTTAAAATGAATGTAAGTCAGTTTTCAGTATTCAATTTTGTGTCACGATGTCACGGCTTCAACAAAAAGCCAGTTACGATTCGCTTCCGATAGAGAATCAACCAAATTTCTTAGAACCGCTAAGAAATTCCATGTACACATTACCTACAGTATTTGCCAGCTTCTGCATACCTTTGACAGATTAAGAACTTTCTAATCCAACCTTAAAGCATGCGGAAGACATGTGTCTGGTTTGTGCTTGTGCATGACACGAGGAAAAGCCAGAAGGTGCTTACGTGCACCCGGGTAAGCATCAGACACCGAGTAAGACGACCTTGCATTAAGGACGCAAGAATAAAAGCTGGTAGGAAGCCGATTGACTCGCAGATGAAGTGTTTTTAGTGCCACCTGTTTTCCTATTTAAGATAATGAGAATGACCGCCCAGCTCATAATCGAGCAATTCCCCATCCTTCTGGCATGGATTATCTTCCTTAGCACCAATCACAGTAATTAGCAGCGCCTACGACGGTAACCAGCACGAATTCTTCTCATGCATCATCACCTTTAACATCTCTTCCGAAAACTAAGATATTTTGGACCTTTGCTAAGTTGATAAGCAAGACATTGTTAGACGGAAAATTACAAAAAAATTCTTTTCCCCCACAGCTAAAGAAGATTGACAAAGTCACCGCTTTTCTTTCGTTAACCTGATCGGCAGGTTCTTCGGGTTGGAATGCCCATCAGGAGTCGGAGATTGGAGACTGATGTACATGACCTTGCAATTGGGTTCCAATTTTTAGCAACAGGGTTTAAGCACCAGGGTTGAGGTTGTAGGTGTTGTGTTAGCCCACGACGGCAAAGCAAGTGGCAACGAGCTATAAAGCGATATGTCACTAAGGCTGTGCGTACATTTCGACTTTGTGTTTCCGAATCGAAGGTGACATTTCGAGGAGAACAGGCTTGTTCTGTTTAAATGGATCAAGTTCCAGCGCAGAACGCTGTGTACTTGAAACAAGGTACGATACTCTCATAATTTTTTAATGTATTGTCCACGAAAATAGGCACAGTACACTAATTATACAATGACTTATCTCACTGCCTGCACCGGAGTGTTGAGCGGAGGTTTAGGGGCACATCACTTGTCGCAAGGATTTGAGCTTCGTATCGTAGAGGGTTTTAACATTCTAGATATTCGTAGCTGGAAGTCTTTGAAGAAACGGCCTGAAGCCTTGCTTCCAAGTACCATGATTTACTGGTACTTCAGATGCTCAAATCAGATAGACTTGCACAGGCACAGGTTTGCACACGCAGTGTGATGATAAAGCGTTGTAGTAGAATAGATTGAACCTCCAGCCATCAACTAACACAATGTTTAACCTCACAAGGAAGAATACTCACATTAGGACTAACAACAACGTTATTTCTTTCTTTTTGTCCGTGTGCTGGTTTAAACAGATCAGGGTGTGTCAGCATGGGCGTTCGGGGTGATGATCACACTGAGATTATTCGGGAAGGATACCGGTGGCCATTTCGCCGTTCATGAGGATGTTATCATGCCTGGCCTGGGGCCCCCACCTCACTACCACACACTGGAGGACGAATACTGGTACATAGTGGAAGGAAAGATGAAATGGACCAGGGGAGATGAGGTTTTCCATGCGACAAAAGGCTCCCTTATCCACCTCCCCAAGGATGTGCCACACAGCATGGTCAACGACGGCGACACTCCTGCACGGATGATGGTCACTTACGCTCCTGCAGGATTCGAGAACTGGTTCCAGGACATCGGAGAGCCGGTGAAGGAGGGGTCCACATCATACGATGGTCACCCTCTTCCTACTCCTGAGAGTCTCGGCCGAGCTGCGCAGATTGCTGCGGAGAAGTATGGAGTCCACTTCTTACCTCCACCTCAAGATAACGCGCAGAAGGATGAGCTCTAGACCACTCACAAACGTTGAAGATTAGCGGACTTGGATGTGAAAAGCTCCAATATGCAACGTTTATTCTCGTGCAAAGGAATACCTCGTTATGCAGAAATGTTTGATAGACAGTAGAAGTCTTGAACACACATGGATAGATTCAGTGTCACAACAGTTGTCGAATGCGTACTTTGTAATGTCCATTAACATGTATAAAGTTCATGTGTTCACTACAAAAAGCTCGGGGTTAGAAATATCTTCAGTCACAATGAGTCAACCAATTCTTACAGAGGGCTGAGAAAAATATAAGACCGGCAGGGTAACTTTCCTAGATTATAAAGCAGTATTTTGCGTATCGTCTCTTCACTTTATCAGACTGCAACTTTCAGATGTTATTCCCTTTGCCAGCGACGCATCCTGTGGTGCGCCTACAGTTCTGTAGCTAAGAATGCAAGCGGTGCTTGGCAAATAGCTGCTAAGAGGTGTGGAATCCATGTCTTGTGACTTCACCCACAGGGCTGCTCAGAATATTATGGCGTGCAGAATGTTTCTAATGATTTGATGGATACAAAGATTCATGTGCAGCTAAGTTGATGCGAAAGCTTCAATGCACAGCATTTCGACTTATGTAAATCAACACGCGATACCCATCAGTCGGTTCAAACGTTCGTACAGCTCAAGTAATCGCTGTCCATCATAAAAGTTAGTGCTTACAAGGTGAGATGGTGTCTCAAAGTCTACTTATTCATGTGGTTGCTGTGTACTGTTTTACACTTCGGTTGTTGGGTTCTAGAGCAATTATGAATCTGTGATTGTTGATCCAAACGATGGGTGCACATTTCAGGGTTTGCTGCATCGTCAAAGTCGTTAAATAGAACTGGTTCATATCTCCGGATGGATCATGGGCCTCGTTTTCTCCGTAACTAGATTAATATGGGAGCATTCTCATCTGTATCATTGTTCAAAGCTTCTGAACAATCAATTTACACCAGAATCTATCAAATGAAAGTTGATTACTTTTATGTTTTTGAACTGTTTTAGTAAGGATCTCAAGATTAAATCTATAAGTGTATCCCATGTGGCAACTCTTTTTGCTTATAGAAAAATAAGTGCTATATATATATATATATATATATATATTACATCTCACAAGATAAAAGAGGTTGCTGCAGTTGCAAGATTTTTCTTGTTTTATTGTTTTAGAATCTATACATATGCTTCAATATACACAATCTATAAACCATATTGTCCCAATTCTATTACAAATATAAAAAATTTAAAACAAAAATAAAACAAAGATGCTTCAAATATATTTATAATAAATATTTATTTCTTTTAATTAATAAAAGAAATCTATTGATATTTATTTTTTAAAAAATTATATAAATAATATGTAACATGAAATATTATTTATAAAAAATATTATAAAATAATATTTTCTAAAATATAAAATTGCAAAGAAACAAGAAAAAAATTAAAAAATTAAAACTAAAAAAGAGAAGTATTCAACATTTTTTAAAAGGCTAAGTACTAATTAATACCCTACTAATCTAAAGTCATGTTTCATAGATGCAATTTTATCTATTTTGATAAAAGATAATTTTATTATAAAATTTTATATTTAAAATATAATATTTTTAATAGATTTCTTTAAAACTTATTTCTTCTAATTTTAATTTTTTGGCCTATTAATATAAAATCATTACTATTAGTCAATAAACATGATTTATAAATTAGACTTATAGACAATTAATTTTTAATAAACACAAGTATATAAAAAAATTAATAGGTTATGAATTTAATAAAATTTGATTTAATTTCTTAAAGATTTTTTTCTGGATTTGTGAGTTTTTGTTAAATGTGAATATAATCTATTTTAAATTGAAAGATCATTATATTATCACAAAAAATGAAAACCTTCTAAAATGAGCAACAAACATAATTCTTAAATAATATACAATGTTTACATTTAATGCAAAATTCACTTTTTAAGACTATGATTTTGGATGGTGTGGTTGAATTCATGATGTGCATTATTTTAGAAATTTGAAATTGGAAAGAAGACCATGAAAGGTTCTTTTCTGCCTCTAAGATTCATTAATGATGTTGCTTATCCTACTAGGCCATGGTTTTATTCACCATTTAAAGGTAAAAGAGATGGATTGCCTAGAAAAAAAGCCTACTAGAATTTTATTCAATCAAGCATTTAAATTGCAATAGAGAGGGCTTTTGGAATTCTAAAAGAGAGATGGCATATTTTATTGAAAAAAATTGATATGCATCTTTAAAATATTGTTGGTGTTATAATTGCAATCTTATGTCTACATAACTTGTGCATTTTGGAGAATGATAAATTTGACTTTGAACGGGAAAAATTGATGCAATAGAATTAAACGATGAGGCAAATAAGAGATTAGGAAAATTCCAAGAGATGGACATGTTTTGTACATTCTAATCATTATTGAAAGAAATGAGACAATTACAAAAAAAAATCATAAAGATAAAGAAACAATATTTATTGAACCCAAGGATGAAGAAGAAGTTAGAAATTGCAAGTATTCAAAAACAAAAAAAGAGCAACAAGAGAAGATAAAGAAAATGTTGGATGATGCAATGCAAGTCCATGAAGTCCTTGCTAGAAGTTTTTATAAAGCACATTTGATTAAAATTCAACTATTGAATTTGAAGGAAATAATTTAAATATATATATTTAAAATAACATTATAACACTATAGCTTATTGATTAGACAATTAAATTGTTAGTCTACTCTCTTTAATAGTATATTTGTCTATTGAAATCTTGTCATTAAGCATGTATTAGTTTCTACTATTATTTCAAAAATGTCAATAGCTCTATCATAGAAGTTTTGTTTACCTTTTCATTTCAATAAAATTGGCAGTGTAATAGGCATAGTTGTTGATTGTGATGAATTGTTTGCCTCAAGTGAAAAATTAGTAAGATTTTATTTACTTCTATTCATTATAGCTAAAATATGCTTTATTACTTGATGAATTTGATGCCACTATTTGTCCATAGCCTCATAGAACTTGCTCTCATAACGGTTATTACCAGAAATGCTATTTGCAATTTTGTCTTCCATATAGGCTTTGAAAATCTTTTCAAATTTCTTGCAATATGTTTTACTTGTCTGACTAAATTTTGAATGCATAACAACCATCTAAGCATGGAGCCTCATCCATGTATTAATTTCTATGCATAAAACATCCAATTGATATTAATAAGACCCTCAAAATCTATACAAAAAGAAGATCACAACACACAACTAGAAGATTGCAAATAACTATACTTGATAGAAATACACATAAATATGAAGATTGATCACTAACAGAGATAGGAAAAGAGGTAACTATATCAAAAATAGCCTCTCTAACTACAATTTGGAGGATTGAGATTCAAATCCCAATAGCAACATATTTTTGAGTCTTGTTAGAAAAAAAAAGAAAAGACATATGAGGCTTGCGCAGATTGCTATAAAAAAGCAAATGCCTTTAGACTCCAATATACAATTTATAGTTCTTTTTGAAAAAAAAAAAAATTAACACATAGGATTTAAAATTATCTTATTTTTTTTATTATTTTTGATAAATTTAGGTTCCATCTTTTTTTTAAAGAATAATCAACTATAATACCATAGAATCAATTTTTATGATGGATGTTGTCACTTTCTTCATCTTCAATTTTCACAACCATATTTAGAACTTTCTTCTTTGAAGTTCTAGTTGTCTTAGGCATGATTTTCTTCTTTGGAATTGAAACAAATTGAATATCCTTATCTTTGTTAATAATCCTCTCTTCTACCCTCTTATTCACCTTCACTCCTACTCCATGATCTTAAAATTTAGTTAGAAAGGATAAGAATGTATTACATGATTTGGATTCAAAAAAAAATTCTACATCTATAAGTACATAATGAACAAGTGAGCAAGTGAGTAAGTGAAATGAATAAGAGAGAGCAAGCAAGTAAGAAAGTAAGAGTAGCCATATTATATTTTTAGGTCAAAATAGTCTTTTTAATCTAACAGCCCAAATCTTATCAATTTTTGAATATTTTAATCAAAATTTTTTTTATTTATTTGATTGAAAATTGTCCAATCTAATTTATTTGGACCAATTTTTTATTAAACAAATAACTCTTTGGCACCAAAATTGTCATAAAATATTGTCATGTAGGCACTTTTGACCAAAATGTCCATTGGCTATTTGCCTCTAATATGAAGGCCAAGCAATTAAATTTTTTCCTTTGTCTACTCAACAATTGTCCACAGTGTGAAGTGGCCTTAAAATGTTCTAAATTTGATATCACTTTGACAAATTATAAATTAAAAGATACCAATTAAAAAGATTTTTTTTTTAATATATTAAAATATATTTTTAAGAATATGAAACTACTAATTTTTTACAAATACATCGTAGTTGTGATAACTAAATTTATATTTTAACTTTATTGAATTTAATTTCTTTGATTTTTAGATAGATATTACTATAAATTTTAAAATAATCATTTCAATTATATAATATCTTCAGAGATTAATTTAAATTTTCATATTTTTAATTTAACACAAAAATAATATTTTAGATAAATCTTATAAGATTTGGTGAAAATATTTTGGTATTTAAATAAATTAAAAAAATAAAGATGGTTCCAAATTTGATTAAAATAATAATAATAATAATAATAATAATAATATAAATTGATTAATTTTAATATTAAATAATATCAAAAAATAGATATTAAAATATATATATATATACATATATAAGATAAATAAAATAAATTAAATTAAATTAAATTAAATATATTATAAGTATCATATATATATATATATATATATATATATAAATTTTAAATTTTTATTTTTGATTAATATTTTATATATGTATATATTCTTTATTATTATGATTATTATTAAAAATATATTTTAATTATTCTTAATTATATTGTTTATATTATGCTTTAACATTAAATTATATATCAATTTTTTATATTACTATTAATATAAAATAAGGACCTTAAATACGTATATATATATATATATATATATATATATATAAGAATATAAAAAAATCCATCTATTTTATAAATTTTATGATATTTTTTAAAAATACCGATTTTATTTAGAATATTTATATTTTATAAAGTTAACAAATATTTCATTTTAAAAATTTTAAATGAACATAAATAGAATTTTAAAAAATTATAAAATTTCTTTACACAATAAATGCTACACCAATATACAAAACCATGTTTATAACAATTTATTAAAAAATTATATATTTTTTATGACATATATATATATATATATATATATATATATAATAGTTTTAAGATTTTAGAATTAAACTTTATATACTATTTTTTTTTTTTATAATTATAAATCAATATATTAAATAAAATTTTAAAATTATAATTTTTATAATATAATAATATATAATTTTATTCTTTAGTATTTAGTAGAATTTTTAAATAATTAAACTGATATTATTATTTTCAAAAGATATTTATGAATCTTTAAAATATTAAAATATATATATTTAAAAACATTAGCTAAAACAACAACAATTTCTTAGTAGTACCAATTACAGCTTTATTCTTATTCCAAACCACATGGCTTTTTGCAATTTATAACTATGTCAATTACTTTCTTACCAGCTCCTAAATAAGAATATAGATCAAGAATAGAGGACAAGAAACAATTGTGCAGCAACAAGAAAGAAGTGTATAGATATTTTACTTCTTATTTTTACACACTCGACACAAGAAAGAGACATAATAGAAGACATTAATCTCCTTAAAGCTAATAATAGCAAAAAGTCATTCCAATGTATTCTTTTACAATCACAAAGTTTTGTTACTCAAAAATCAAAATTACATTGTCAATGTTGGCATTCAAATGGTAAAACAAAAGTTATCATACCTTTAAAAAAAAAAAATTGTAATAAGAAATATTTGTGGTGGAAAATCTTCTACCATAACTATAGAATAATGATACTTATAATCAAAAATTAAAATAGAATGTGTGATTGAAATTGGAAATTGAATTTAAAAAATAATAAAAAAATAATAAAAAAAATTGTAACTTCTAATCCTATATAAAACATCTACAAACATATACATCAAACATCAAAAAAGCCAAAATATACAATAATCAAATTAATTAGAAAGTCATTTAATTAGAAATTAGATTAATTTGAGCTATTATTCTAATTTTGAGGAAATAAAAAAATAAAAAATAAAAAAAAATAAAACTTCACTTGTAACTAAGCAGATCTAAGATTAAAACAGAGTAGATTTGGGAGTAGAGCATAGTAGGTTTGAGAGCAAAATAGAGTAGATTTGAGATCAAATCAAAGCAAAGTAGATTTGAGAGCAAAGCAAAGTGGATTCTACTAACAATAGATCAGTTTAAGAAATACGTGAGTCTATTTAATATATATATATATATTTATATTTATATGTTTGGCTTATTTAGCATGAAGATAAAGTATCTTATAAATAAAAGAAGAAATTAGATCAAAGAATTCATAATTATTAAAAATTGAGTATTATCCTTCTTTTCTACCCTCCTTTTAAAAAAATAATAATACTTCACAAGTTTAAGAATTGCATTGTAGTAAAAAAAATATAAAAATTGAGCATGAATTTCTATGCTATCTAAACAAAAAATAGTCTAAGCAAAGCCATTAGCATAACCTAGATTATCTACAACATTATCTTTTACAATAAAACCATTTAGATCTATGATATAGAAATCTTGTTACTTTTGATTCTTGAGGTATTTATAAAGATAATTTAGGACCAAGGGAATGCTATGATTTTTTGCCAAGAAATATGGCTTGATAATAAAGTTAAGAATATAACTCAAAACTTATTTGTAGAATTTTAAGAATTTTTTTGATTAAAAACTAGAAAAAATATAAATAATATATATATATATATATGTATAATTTATTAAGATATAGATAAAAACAAATCTACAAAAAACTTTACATAAAGGTAGAATCATTATTTGGAATTATATTCCTCCTTTCCACTTATTTAAATTTTATAATTTTTATCCATTTCTAAAACCTTTAAATACTAGTCTTTAACTTAAATGTAAAATTATATTATATTAGCAAACTCAAATATATATATATATATATATATATATATATATTAAAAATTTAAAAATTCTTTTATGGTAATGATTTTGTTATTTTATTTATTAATTAAAAAGGTATAAATTTTGCTTTACTGCAACACGTTTATAAATTCAAGATTTTAAAATGTTTTTATACGAATTCTTTGTTTGTTTATGCAGAATCTTTAATTTATAATTTATTTATTATAATTTTAATTTAAAATATTAATCTGGATTTTGAACTGAAACTCAAATTCTGTTTAAACTTCTTATACTCATCAAATAATCAAGCAGCAATTTTATCTAAAATATTAATTATTTTTAACAAGTACTATATATTTTATCATTCATTATTAGAACTTTTTTTTAAAATTATTTTTCAGATTATTATTTTTTAAAAATAAATTGTTTTTATAGATTTTGTTGTATACACAAGACTACAAATATGATTTGAAATTGGTTGTTTATGTTTATTGAATCTTTATTTTGTGTTTAAACTGATACATTACTAGCATAATGCCTACTATATTGTATAAATATTATTATACTAATGGCTTTTTTAGATCATTATTGTTATCATGAAGAAAATCCTGAAAAGCCATTGTATTCATGCAAAATATTGCAACAGTATTTTTCTTGCATATTGCACAGCGAAGAGCTGGAATCAGAAAGTAGTTTTAAAATTTGTACCAAAATGCACAATATTTGATGAATAAGCTTTTGCATTTGCATGTGCTGGACAAGTTCATAATGATTGAAACTCATCCCAATCACTATTAAATCCAGAGTGTCCATGTGCAATCTTGTCCCTCTTACTTAAACTAATAGTTATAAAGATGGGTGAAAGCTTGAAAAATAGAGACCTTGGGATAGAGTATCAAAAAAAATTAAGATGTCATAAATAAAGAAGCATAAACCATATGCATTGTAAAGTGTCACTTTTCTTATTCTTAATACTTTTATTACTGAAAACATATGTTTCTATGAGTTAGTAAGTGCTCTAATCTATAATCATTTCTGAAAAAAATGATGGTAGAACTAAAATTCAAAGATTTCTGAAGCAAAAAAATTAGGGTACCAAAATCATATATAAATGAAAATTTGTTTAAAAATTTGTAAAAATATAATCAGCAATAACTTTGGATTGAATTGAATTGAAAGCGTTTTGGCACCAAATTCCCACATGTTAAAAGTTCTCTCCTCTTGAATTTATCTGATATATATATATATATATATATATAAATATATGTGTGTGTGTGTGTGTAAAAGAAAATAAATGGATTGTGTAACAAATACAATTTTAAAAAATGTGTAACCTAAAATATAACTTTAGAAATATTAGAATGTCTATATACTGAGAAAATATTGTTTAACACGTACATATATATATATATATATATATATATTGCAGACCACAATGTACAAGGACCATAGAGGACCATAAACCTTCAATGTCCTTCAATGACCAAACCTCTATGGTCCTAGCATGGGTTTGGAAAGAAATTGAAGACTTTTGTACAGAAAAATTAAAATGTTCTCGTTGATTTAGTTACTTTCCATACACTCTTACTTCCAGCACCACGCACACAACAAACGTTAAAGTAACTTTATGGTAAGAAAAAACTGTTGGAGAGACAAAAATATCTCGGAGACGATGCTTACTAAAACTCATAAATGGAAGGAGCAAAAGATATGGTCACGCCTTTAATTAGAATAACATGGAGGTGGGTATTATGCTGTTCAGCGATCAAGGCATTCATGGCAACGGAACGCAAGATCCCATCCAAATTTGGCTGGAGCCCCGAATTTAGCTGGGGCCCGTGGGAGTTTAGCGGCGTCGGGTTGTCGAGGAAATTATCATCCATCTAATAAATACTAAATTCATCCAAATTTACATATTCATTCATCCAGTTGGATGATATCTTACGGAACCCGGATGCTCCTGCGACTTCACCCGACGCGAGGCGCGGGGCATTCAAGGCCAGATCGTGACCAGCTCCGCCATTTGCAGCCTGACAGCCTTCATTAAATGCGCAAGCTGGTGGTTTTTCTCGGTGATGCGTCGCCTCCGGCCGGACCCAGCTCTCGCATTTCGCTTTCTTACTCATGAGCAATCAGTCTGCCGCGTACTTGGCGACGCATCACCGAGAAAAACCGGAGGCGACGCATCACACAGTCCACACCAAGTGGACTGTTCGGCCTCTCATGGCTCGCCAGATCGACTCCGGGAGCCATGAAAGGTAAAACTCCAGGGTGAAATCTCTGCGCCAGTGTGTTATCGTCCCTCCCAGCCTTCGTTGTTGCGTCATCAGGCCGCATACAATACAATATCATGCGCATGGATCTGCTGTCGCCCGTTCACGCTCGATCTCTGACAATGCAGTGAATGTGTTCGAAGATTTTTTCCTCTGTTTTTTTTCCTTTTTACTTGGGAGGTTTCGTAGATCCGATGTCAATCACCGTGGCCAGCTTTGTTGCGCTTCTCCCACGTTGTGATACGCTCATTGTCTCATCGCACTGTTATCGAGGTCACTGATGTAACAAGTACTGTTATAGTCTTCGCCTTCTTCATTACGCTCAGAGTACGGATTACGTTGCAGTGGTCGCTTACTAGTGGGTAGTCTTCTTCTTCTTCTGCGTCTTACGCAAGCAAATTTGGGATTCGGAGAGCTCGAGGACTTCCATGTCCTTGCTTTTGGATATTGTTTTTGCATTGTCATATTTTTTTCGGAGTTGAGCTTGTTCGTGGTAAGTCTGAATGTCAAGCATTTTTCTGAACTAGTTTCTCTGTCAATGCCGGGTCGCGGAACAAGTTCACATACTGCCACGTTCGGGGTATTAGATGCTTCCCCCTGGCTCTGTGTGCGACATGTGTTGCGAAGAAGTGGCAGAGATTGCACGACTAGCACATGCCCTCTCATTGTCTTACATTTTCCTGTCCTGCGATTTGCGTCAGCTGTAGCGGCGTAGACACGACCGACTCTTTCCCCTCTCTGTCTTGAAGCATGGTTTTTCCGACTCAGGTCTGGCCAGAATAGGTCTTTGCAGGGAAAGTCCATTTTTATTCTGTGCACCGGCGAACCTCTTATCCTTTCTCAAACCTCATCTGCGAAGACATCGACGCTTGTTTTCTTCCAAGCTTCGTCGTAGTCCATTTCTTGTCAGCCATTGTCAACGTGATAGCTGGAGTTGGATGGCGGTCCTGCAAGGTTGACCCCAGGGCTTCTACTGGAGAAGTTCTCACGACATTCTTACAGCAATGTCTGCAACGGAGCAGACACTGAACATGTAGCTCAGCAGATGTGACGCGCTCAGAATGCGCTTCTGGAGTGGAGGGCGGGCCTTAGTCTCTGCATCAGCATCCACTATCCGGTAGTCTTTGAGCTAACTCGAAACTGGTGGAAGTTTCTCGTCACGGAATTCCTCTTCGACTCAGCGTTGGTTGTCTATCCCTCAATTTCTTCACCCTGCTTAAGTCAGCTACAATCCCACATGTCAGATATAGAGATTCCTAAGGGCGATCATCAACGACTCTCTAGCCTGTGAGATCTAGGTACAACTCTCTTGGCGCCCTCACATTTTTGCAAACGGCCGTGGCTGTTAAATATTGCCAGTTATCCTTGGATCCTTTCATGTCTTCTGTTGCTTGGTGTTCAATCTTAGCCACATGAAGACATGCCTAATTTTCCCTCCGTGATAACCCGCCCCCTGTGTGTTTGTATTCTGACATCTCAAGGATGTCTTTACTCTTCGTTTGCCGTTCCAAATGTTTCTTTGAACCTGGAAGATGAAGGTGCTGGAAATTGTTTAAATGGCTGAACGCATTTACCGGCTTCGCTAGGACTTGATCCCCAGGTGTCGTTTACAAATTTCTAGAGAAGTCAGTAGGAAAGGATTCTGTGCTATCAAACCTATATACGCATGTCAGATTCCAGATGAAAGGACTGTATCAACCAGCTTGTGACTGTATCATGATCGTGGCCATGAGCGGCGAAGTGGATATTGATGCCGAATATGGATAATGCAGGTCTTTTTGGCCAAAATGCTTCCTCTGTTGTTGTAAGACTTACAAGCAAGCTCTAATTATGGCTTTAACTATCTCTCATTGCAGCATTCTCGTACATTTTTCTCGTGGTAGTCGCCAGTTTGGCAAGTGATAACGAAGTGTGGATAGGGAGAGCGTGGATAGTGTAGCGTGTTCGTCCAATTTTAAATCACTTAAGCTGTCGTTCTTGCGCGAATTAAGTTCACTTCATGATGAATTCTTCGTAGCTTCTAATGGGAATGTGGCGTGCAGGTTGGTGTAGTGGAAGAGCTGGTGACAAATGGGGAAGAAGGGATCCACGTGGTTCAGTGCTGTGAAGAAAGCGTTTCGGTCGCCTTCGAAGGACAAGGAAAGGGACAAGGAGAGGGATGTCTCAAAAAATGTGGCCAAACCAGTGGACTCAGCTGGGGGTCTCTCTTCAGTTGAAGCCCCTGCAGTGAGTACACGCTTTCTGAAAATTTGACATTGAAAGAACTAAGCTTTGTCTCGGGTTTTTTCCGCGGCCTACATATCTTTTGATACATTTTTTGATTTCATGCTAGCAGGTTAAACCCAAAAGTAGGAGGAGATGGAGCTTCGGCAAATCATCGCTTCAGCCGTCTTCCACTGAAGTGAAGGATTACGCAGCAGAGAAGAAGACCGAAGATTACAGGCACGCTCCCTACAGGACGCCGGACATGTCTCTGGCAACCAGCCGCAGTGCCACTCCGGTGCATCACATTCTGACACACATTTACTCTGCTGAAGACTTGGCAGCCATCAGAATACAAGCAGCATTTCGAGCTTATCTGGTATGCATCACTTCATCAGAAAAATTAATCTAATGTATTTTGACCCCACAGCAGATCCTCCGTGAAGAGCTTCTCCATCTTAACTTCAATTCTCTCTGCGATTTTGGCTCAACGTGCAGGCACGTCGAGCATTGCGTGCTCTGAAAGGCTTAGTACGATTGCAAGCTTTAGTTCGAGGACACACAGTACGCCGGCAAGCAACGATTACCCTGCGTTGTATGCAAGCATTGGTGAGGGTGCAAGCCCGTGTGCGTGCACGGCGAGTTCGTATGTCGGAAGAAGGCCAAGCTGTGCAGAGGCAACTGCGGGAAAGGAGGCAACAAGAATGTCGTCCCAGGAGATCTACGGTATGTTCAAGCTTTACAATTACAGGCAGTGAGACCTTGCATATAGTGTTATCTTTGCAACATCTGAAGATCTTAAAGGGTGAAGATGAGAAATCTCAGCTAATCAAATAATGAATGGCAGGACGGAGGCTGGGATGACAGCACTCAAACAGCAGAAGAGATTCAAGCAAAGATACAAAGCAAACAGAAGGCCGCCTTGAAGAGAGAAAGAGCATTAGCGTACGCCTTCTCACATCAGGTAACATTTCTCGTATTCTCTGGCGCGCTCGTGTAATGATTTATTTCTAATTTTAATTTCATTATCATTACTGCTTGCGGGTAAGTATCTGAAGTTCCCTAACCGGCAGATTTTCGGTCTTGAATGATAGTTGTGGAAGGCGGACCCGAATCAGACGTCACAGCTCTACATAGATTGCGAGCCAGACAAGCCGCATTGGGGATGGAGCTGGCTGGAGCGGTGGATGGCAGCGCGGCCCTGGGAGAATCGCGTCTTCGACACCGCGTCCGTTTCTAAGGATGTGTTCGACAGCTACTCTGTCAAAAGTGCCGATCATCACGACTACACGTCAAGAAAACACACAGATGGTGATCCTCGGTTTAACAAGTTGCAAACGTTGTATCAAACCCAAGCACCTACTCCGGTTCAAACAGCATCCTCCAGAACCGAGTCGTATTCAGTAAACCATCACGACGCTCGCAACGGCCCAGCCATGTCCGCCCCATATGGAAACGGCCATGGTCATAGCCACAGCCATCACAGTCCCAGCACGATGCAGAGAACATCAAGCCAGGGAGCTTTTCATCCTCCCGTAACCCCGCCCTCGACCTACAAGTCCACCCCCGTGCTCGTCCGCTCCGCCAGTCCTCGCACCGGCATACGAAGAGAAGACATCGAAGAGGGCGGGAGCACCATCTCCGCCGCGACAGCCCGGTCTATGGCTTCTGGCCCTCGTTACGGCACTCGTTACAGTCATGCGGGATCCGTCATGAGCCGAGACGACGAGAGCTTGGCGAGCTTTCCTTCAGTGCCAAACTACATGCAAGCCACGCAATCTGCCAAAGCAAAAGTGCGTTCTCACAGTACGCCCAAGCAGCGGCCAGGAACGCTGGAAAAGGATAACTCTTGGTCATCGAAGAAACGCCATTCAGTGCCAATCTCGGATAACATAGTCCCAAACTCGGGACCCATAATCCTACGACCCTTCCGTCCTACCCCATATGCGCAACGCAGCCCCAGCCTCCGCAATGATCAACGATCTCTGTCTTCACTTGCCAATGAAAGCCACCAAGGTGATGCCACCCCGGCTTCTTCCGAAGTATCAGGTTTGAGGCCCGAGCATCGATAGATTTTCTTAAGAATTAGTTAGTGTATTGTAGTTTTGGATGATATCTCGGAGCTGTAGTCTGGTAGAATCGAGTGAACAAGCTTCTAGGTGGAGGCACATGGACTTCATAATCTGCTGCAGCATACAGCTGTACTAACTGTCGCCTTGAAGATGACTACCACGGGCCCTTGGCTCAGACTCAACCCTCTGGATTTGCAACTACCAACGAGTGTTGGTTTTGTTGAAGCATAGGCTCTCAACTCATGAAGCTCCTTGACCCTAGAGACCTCTGACCACAATTTATCTGCCCTGTTTTAATGGAGTGCAATTACTTAAGTAATTGCGTAGGACTGTATTACTTTTGACCCTTTCACACTCAAACTTGAGAGCCCTACTCTTCTTACAGCCTCTCCGACCTCAGCCTGTGTGTTGCAGACTACAAAAGAACTGGTTCGGTTTTTGCATTGCTACAAGTACCTGTATCGATCTGAAGATCGTTTTAAAAGGTTTATATAGAGGCTTAACAGACTTTTGATCTTGATCAAATCAAGCGCCGTGATGAAGCACTTTTTGTATGCTACAATTGCTACATGCGTCAGTGCTACATTCAATTGGCTTCGACGAGCCTGAGCATCAGTAACTTTCTACTACGAATCTTTTGTTTGCAGACACAATCAATCCGACAACAAATGAATGATAAGCTACTTTTCCATGTCAATACGTCGGTAGGTCCTGGGCAATTAGTGTAAAGGTGTACCTACCTGCATGCTCATTTACGATATACAATGATGGTACCCTCATGCCAGACAGACAGTCTGCTGCTGCCATGGCTTAGTGATGCATGTACTATGGCCCCAAAAGCTGCAGCTAGTAGGTAACGCATAGAATGCACAGCAGCTTGTGTAAGCATCAAAAGACCAGTTACTCTATCAACAGTGACGTGATTATCAAGCCTTTGGTCACCAATGGCCCCTCCATTGCAGTGGAACTACTGTTGCCAAAAACAAATACCAATTGCACTGCCGTGTAATCAAAGCAAACTCACCTAGTCTTACACAATTACAATCTAGCTGCTGTACTCCTCCAGATAGCACTCACATACTAGTAACCCTTACTATATAAACAACCGGGTGAAAAAGAAAAAGGGCCATGCTTCATCTAGATCAAAGAATAAGTTTTCATGTACCATTTGTGATTCATCGGTGAATTTTACAGCGTGTACTACAACATAGCTGATTTTTCTTTCTTCTAAAGAAAACAAAATTCCTACTAACCTTCACTTTGGCAAGAATAAGGCGGGCTCTACTCCTCTTTCTTGGACGCCTCGTCCAGGGCTTGCAACCGCTCTACAAGAGGCGGGTGTGAATAGTGATACGCTGAGTACCACGGATCCGTATTCATGGCAGACAGATTCTCCTCCTGCAGCTTTATCAGACCAGCTCTCAATGAGTCCTTGTACCCTAATGAGCGGGCGAACGCGTCGGCCTGAAATTCGAAGGCTCGGCTCACCAAGTTGAGAGCAAAGCTGACAAGATGGTGGAAAGGCATGATCGTGTGCTGGAAAAGGATCAACCCAATGAGCACTGGCTGTGTCGTGAACCCAAAGCTCAGAAAGAGGTCAGTAGAATTCCGAACAAGCGTATAACCTCCAAACTGCAACAGTGTAAGCACCTGCATAGCCAGGAATGAATACATGGTGTGACTCAGCTTCCAATGGCCCAGCTCGTGGGCGATAACTGCCACCACTTCCTCTTCATTTTTACATTGAGAGATTAGGGTATCATACAGAACAATGCGCTTGCTGTTATAAAATCCATACATGTATGCATTGCTATGGCTGGATCGGGTGGAACCGTCAATTACAAACAACTTCTTGAGGGGGAACCCCAAAGACGATGCCAGCTTCTCAATCTTGGCACGAAGCTCTCCTTCCGGCAAAGGTGTGAATTTGTTGAAAAGAGGCGCGATGAGAACGGGGTAGAGAGCCATCAACACAAGGGAGAGCAACAACATGAACGCCCACAGGTAGAGGGCAAGATACGGCCCACCCTTCTGCACAATAACGATGATTGCCGCAACTATGGGAGGACCGACTACCACCGTAAGAGCCATCACCATGATCATGTCCCGGAAAAACGACAATAAAGTTTGCTTGTTGAAGCCATGGCGTGCCTCGATGGCAAAAGTGGAGTAGAGTGAGAATGGAAGCTCAAGCACCTGCGACCACACCGTAGTCACCGCAAGAAATGCAAGCGTATGCAAAATCTCACTACTCTGATCAAACCCTAACTTCCCTACCAACGATCCACTCTTGTCCCACGCCCACGGCAACAACCCCAGCAGAAGAATAGCCGACTCCTCCACAATACCCACCGCCGCGTGCACGAAATGAAACCGGCTCTTCTCTAAACTGTACGCCTGCGCCTTCTCGAACTTCTCCATGCTAACTACCCCCACGAGAGGCGCAGGCAGGGTGGGCAGCTTCAGCGCCGCGTGTTGCCGCATGTCCAAGTAGGTCTCGAACAGGTACATGAACACCATGAATCCTACCACGGCCTCCAGGTACGGGAAGGGAGCCGGAGACTCCATGCTTGCAGATGCAGAGGACCCAATACGAGGCAGTTACATGCTCCACGCTCCCGCAACTGCACGAGCAAGGCGCACACCCCGAACAGCAGATGCAAGCCCCGTCGCAGCCCCTACACCCGCACTGGCGATGGCTAATAAGAACACGCGGGTGCAGACAAACGCGCACACACACACAGACAGTGAGAGAGAGAGAGGGAGAGGGAGCCCAAAACCCTAAAACAACGCCTGCAGCGCCCGATTCCTGGACTGTGCCACGCTGGACTGGGTTTTCATTCCTTCCCTTGCCTCCTTTTTGTTGACTCTGCTGCTCACCTTCCTTGTGTTTCTCCCTTTGCTAGTACAGAGCTTGTGTTTTTTTGATCGAGTCCACTTTCAAAATTATTAGGTACTGGATTCTTCTTTCTTTATTGTTTGTTTGTTTGTTTGTGTGGAGGGTTTTGGTGCAAACAACTGAAGCCCTGGTTAACTTCCTCTCAGATCAAAACAGATGGTGTAATTTATGTATTTGTTTTTTTCAAATATATATATATATATATATATATATACTGTTAAATATATGTGATTGGAAATCTGTATATATTGACTGGTTGACTTTTCAAATACTACATTCAATGAATGCATTAGTTTCTTCAATACTTTGCATTTTTTTAGTAATGACAATTCTTTAAGTTGTTTCAATGGCAACCATATGGAAGGGCAATTTTGAGGAAGTTTTGATAAACTAACAAAATATATATATATATATATATATATATATAACATTAAAAATATATAAAAATATATTAAAATATATTAAAAAATCAACAATTGTATGTTTTGGTACAATAGCAGTTAGAGTTTCAAAATAAGTCATTCATTCTATATATATTTAGTACAACTAGAGGCTACTAAAATGGGATGCAATGGTTCTACATTACTTGTAGTTGTCTTGGTTTTGATAGGAATTAATAGATGGGCCCTCAAAACCACTCTTGTATATCCATATATATACATACATATATATATATATATATATATATATTCTTGTATATATACTCTTTATTTTTTTCTTTAAAACTTATGATTTTTTACAAAAAAATAGATTTAGTTCATTATTATATTATTAAAAACTTTTTAACTTGAATATTTGATTTCAAACATTTCGAATCTTGATTTTTAAAATTATTTTGACAAATAAACCAATTTCAAACTTCTATGATACAAATTATAATAAAATTTTAGAAAGTTACCATATAAAGGTAAAATTTATAGCTTTGTTAAAATTAAAGTTTATATAACTATCATGTTTAATGTTCAAATTCTTAATTTTGATACATTCTGAAAAGACATATATTATTTAAGATTAAAATTATTGTCTAAAATTACAAACTTTAAAAAAAATCACCTTACTTTTCAAAAGTCAAAACATAATATATATAATGTGTTTATTTTTAAAAAAATAATTTAAAATACTAAAAAGAAATGGTAATAATGTGATCATCAATCTATATTTGTAGAATTACATCTTCTACAAGTGTTGTCCAACTAATCAACTAATATTCTACATCATTGCCACTTCATGCATTACTTCACCTTTTTGTTCAACAATAATTTTAACTGTTAGATCTTTTTTCTTTATCCTCTGAATTATTATTCTCTCTCTCTCTCTCTCTCTCTCTCTCTATCTATCTATATATATATACACATATATATTTTAAAAATGAATTGTGTTTTTTCTATATTAATAGGGCTTCATTGCAATCTTCACCTTTTTGTTCAAATTCCATATACACTATCCCATATACAATTAACCCTGAAATAGCTTCACAAAAACCAAATAGAAAACACTACCTACTAGTTATAAAATTTTCCAATAGTAATTACTTCAACTATTCATTTCCTTCCACACAGATAATTACTCCAAAAACCTCAATTTTTAATTTATGACGTATTTAAAATATATAACAAACAGAGCAAAGTTGTTGGAATTATAAAAAAAAAAGGTAAAAAAAGATGATTAAATTGCACCAAGACATGGTCACACCTTTCATTATGCTCATCCAATATCAATTTAAATGATTTAGAAATCCTATCATTTTAACTTCCCATTTGGAAGCTTTTTAGATTACCTAAAAAATTTGATTGTTCCCATCCTTATTCGATCTAAATTAGCTAATATGAGTTTTAATTATCTAATAGCTCAATTTAATAGATTGAAATAAATTATGATCAACAAATATTCTAATATGAACCCTAAAATAAGCCAAGGTCACAAATTAAAAGTTGGAAGTTTTTGTAATCCCAAAATACACAAAAAAAATTCTTTTATTGTAATTTAATTTGAAAGATAAATATAGATTTATGATTTATAAAAATAATATGAATATTTATTGAATTTTTAAAATAAAAAATATGAATATTTTTATAATTTATTTAATTCATATAATCTTCAACTTATTTTATTATGATTCAAATAATTTAAAAAATATTTCAAGTTACTCTACAAATAAAATTAATTGCACCCATCCGTTCTATAAAGAATATTTATATATAAAAAACATACCAAATATTATATTTATCATATTTAAAATAAAATAAATAAAACAAATCCTTGTTATATATTTTTTTTAACCCATTTGGGTGTCAAAAAAATAAAAATAAAAATACAAAAGAGATAAGAAGGGTTTAATGAAGGGTAGAATACCTTTAAGAAAAAAACAATAGAATTGGATATATGGTAAAGAATAGTTTCAAAAGTTAATTTCTTATTTTTGTAGGTTTTAAAAAATAACAACTAGAAAAGGCTATACCACAATTGAGGTTGCATTGGAAAAGGGTATATCATAATTAAGTATGCAAGAGTGATTCAATGTTTCTTTTTTTCTTTTTTGCACAATTTTTGGTTTGATATATTTTAACTGCATTATTTCCATTGTATTTCTTGATAAGCATATTCTTAAGTATTAATGTTGTAAATTTATGTCACAGTCTGCATAATATTATGAGTAAGGATTAAATAATTAAATTTTCAGTTTTTTAAATATATATTAGTTTGATAATAAAAACTGTTGTATATAAATATATGTATAAATACATACAGTTGTGTCATTCTAACATAATACATAGAAAGTTCATTTATTGGAGGAAATGTTTAAATATATATTTTTAGATATATGTTAAAAACAATTATCTTCAACCTAAATGCAAATGCTTAAAAATTACACTTATGTAAATTTGGTTCTATTAACTTATCTTTGGCATCAAAATATTTAATATTATTCATTTTTTAAAACTATCAACTTTTATTATACAATGTATTTTGTTTTATATATAAATAAAAAAGTTGTGAATTGTGTATTTTAATAGACCGGAATATTTTTTTGAGATTTGAAAAGTGATGTATTTCTCAAATTTTTAGACATAAAGTATCATCAAATTATGTATATATATATATATATATATATTTGAAAAATAATTATAAATAATTTATATTATATTACTTGGATTTATTATTACTATTATTATATTTTTTAACTTAATGAAAATAGGAAATTGATTTTGCTTCAAGAAAAGTTTTTGAAAGATCATTTTTTTGGGGAATAGAAGAGATTTTATAGTTGCCAAAAGTCCAACAGAGAGTTTGTACCACATATAATTGATATTTTATCTCTTTTTTAAAATAATTTTCCAAGAATTATTTCTTCTTTTTGTGGATGATTAATGAGTTAATTCATATCACTCATCCGAAAAAACTAGATTCAAATAAGTTCTTATTTTGAAACCTTGTGTTTTCACTTTAAACTGTATAAGATTTTTAGTCTACCAAGGATTTCTTTGATTCACAGTATACATATATATCTTTAAAAAGGTAATATGTTAATAAAATCAAATAAAACAAAATGAAGAGCTTGCATTGAAAATGTAATATTTGTGTAGTATTTTAAAAGTTATAATAAGTACCATCTTGTTAATTTTAATTTAAAATATGTGAAAAATTAGTTACTTTCTATAGAATATGGATATCCATTTGAATATGAATATGAATATATATAAGCCAAATTAGATTCTATAAAAAAAAACATGCATTCTTTGATTACAAATTTTTTTTCTTATGTAGGAATAAGGAAGGAGGAGGGGACCCATTTCAAGTTTTAAAAAAAAAAAATGATAAAGACACGCAATCCGAGGAGCCAACTTATTCCCCACTTAAGTTCCAGCTCACCTTGACAAATAATATTTTTTAAAATAATGTCCAATCTCCTTCCTCAAGATTATTAGCTTTCCATCAAGACGAATCTTCATCCCATTCTCTCACTTCATTGCTCCTAATTGTTATTACCAACCAACTACTTATTCCCACTATTAATTCGTTATACACCATAGAAAACATCAAAGACTTTACATCAATTTAAAAAAGCAGAAAAATAATAAGAAAAAATAATAAGAAAAATAAACAAGTCCAACTCTTTGAAAGTTTGTCTCCTGGGCACCAGACGGTCTGCCCGCGGGATGAAAAGGTTTTAGGGCAGCCCGTGGATGGATCGCATCGCGGCCATCGCGTCGCGTACAGACACAGATACTCGCTCGCTCCGACGCGGCGTTTCCTGGCCATCGCCACCATTCTTCGCAGCGGGAAGCTCACCACACGCTGCAAGAGTGGCATAACAGACTCAGATGCTACAACGGCGAAATTTTGAGTCATGGCCACAACGATGAAGTGCCGTGCGGCAATGGATCTAGCTCCTGGAGACCACCAGCCGTGGCACACCACACACCCATCGTCGCAGCATCGAAGGGTGTTTACCGATAAGAAAAAGCGGACTGATAAGCCATGAGCTAATCCATGTGCTAGAGGAGTTGAAATTACGCTAACAGGACTGAGGTCGATGGGGTGAACTAGTGTCAGACCTCGCCTTTCTTGCAAGATGTTAGAGCTATAGATGCCCTGTCGTCACCACTCACACTAATCAATGCATTGGTTTTAGAGGTCAAAAAAAGATTTCAGTCCGTGTGAGCCAATCGCAGTACCACGTCAAGTGTCCAGAATTCGAAGCCTTCCCCCGAGAAAGATGCTCACATGCGGCAGCTTTGACTGCGTAAAATTCATGGGACGCACCTAATGGTCCTAGTCAAGGAGCTCCATACAACAACCCATATTTATACTCGAGGGAGTAAGTAAAATAATATAAAATGCGGTTCATCTTTTTTTATTCTTCCGGGGTTTTAAAGAATTTTATAGAAAGGTCTGAGTTTGTTGTACGGATAACGCACAGGCTTGTCGGTTGTAATTCTCGGCTTGTCGATGAGAATCGCATCGGAGGCAGTCGACAAGGGACGCTCGGATCGGCAGGGAAGGAAGGAGATAATACGAATGAGAAGAAGGTTCAGTCACTGTGAGCGGATGTGATCGGAGGGCTCTTCGTTTAGGGCTCTGCAGTGTCAGAGAGTGTGGTCCTGTGAAGCCACGACCAACAAGGGTGAGGCGTGTTGTTGTGGGAGTAGAAAGATTGCGACGGATGCGTCGCCAGCGTCGACTTGAAGCATATGTGGAATTGCTCGCCTGCGTGCTTGTGGGTACACACTGAGTTTCGGTTTCGTCTCGTCGACAATCGTAGGATCAGGTGAAGCTCTCCCTAACCCCTGGTGCTCACCGTCGCTTGCGTAGTTTGCGAATTCTGCCACGCATCGGGATCGCCGGCACCCTGTGATTGAATTTGGAGGGGGCATTCGGCAGGTTCTGGTGCAAATCTGATGTGTCTCAGGGTTACGTGTCTGAAATTCAGAAATGGTATCTTAGATTTGGTTTTGTAGCTCGGGTGGAGTTAGCAATTGGGGTGGCAATTGAAGCACCCATTGGAGGGTCTTGATCATCATCCGAGGGTTGAGGTAACAGGAGTAATTTTTGGAAAGGGGGGGTTGACTGCCCGATTCGTTGTGGGATAGAGGCAATTCGTTTCTTTGCGGTGGGGATTGCGTCAGTAGCTTATCAATGTTTGAGTTCTCTGTGGTATAGATCTGCCTCGACGCTCACCGGTGCGAGAGGCGTGCATAATCTGGTGTCGCCGACTGACTTGCGAGTGCGTAGGATTGTTAACATGAGGCTGAACCCTACCTTGGAAGCTTGAGTTGCCAGTAGCTTGAAGATGACAGTAACTGTCGAATTGATGTCGTATCGCGCTCACTAAATTATATTTAGAACGTGATATTCTTCGAACTTGTGATCTGAGCGTATAGGTAGGAATTCCGCCACTGTCACAGAAATTGCATAATTTTCTTATCGAACCTTCACTTTGAGTCGGTATTAGAAATGGGACAGACTTGATAATCGTTCCAGACAGAATCCAAGGACACTTAGTGCTCGGAAAGGTGTTTAAAGAATTTAGCCATGGCAACAACAATGCTTGGACCCTCTTTTTCTTTTGAAAGGGTTCAGTCCTTGTCAGAGCAAGGACTTCTGGAAGTGCCAAGCTCCTACATCCGACCTGCGGAGGAACGCCCCAATGTAAGCGAGCTTATAGAGGAGATTCCCGTAATTGATTTATCAGACGGGAGTTTAGATGTTACTGCACAAATTGGGCAAGCTTGCCGTGAATGGGGCTTCTTTCAGGTCTTCTTTCCCTTTCTGATTCCTCGAATGGGAAACTCTTCTTCTTTTTTCTTTTTTTGTATTGTTTTGTTTTGTTTTGTTTTCAAAATAAATAAATTATGTTAATGTTTTGAAAGATCTATATGGTTCATGTGGAGGTTATGACTATGTTCTATATATATATTTGGGGGAAAGTAATCCACTTGTGAACATCTGCACAGGTTGTGAATCATGGAGTACCGAAGGAGCTTCTTAATCGGATGCTTGAACTTGGTGCGCATTTCTATGCCAGGCCGATGGAAGAGAAGCTTGCATATGCATGTAAGGATCCGGGGACAGCTCCAGAGGGGTATGGAAGCCGTATGCTTGTGAAGGAAGAGCAGGTGATGGATTGGAGGGACTATATTGATCATCACACGTTGCCACTCTCTCGTCGTAATGCCTCTCGATGGCCTTCTGATCCACCTCACTATCGGTGAGCTCGTTGAACCCTCTCGTAATGGTATCAACACGGGGTTTGTCATTGATCTTGACTTGCATCTGGTTTTGAAGCAATGGATTGTTTGCAAGTTGGCATTCAATTCTGCGACCTGCGCTAGTTTCACTGCCTATCCTTCTCTTACAACGCGGATGTCCTTGTTAGCTGACTCGTGGCGATATTTTGGTTTCGTCAGGAGCTCTATGGAGGAGTTCAGTGACGAAACTTGCAAACTGGCGCGAAGGATATTGGGGCATATTTCAGAGACCCTTGGATTGCCAACCCAGTTCCTCGAAGACGCTGTTGGAGAGCCTGCCCAGAACATCGTCATCAACTATTATCCCACCTGCCCACAACCACAGCTCACACTTGGTCTCCAGGTACTTATATCTTGTATGTCCAACAAATGAAAGAGCTTCGCAGGCCTTAATCCCTTCTTCTTCTGCTTCTTCTTCTTCATTGTCGCCTTTCGGCGGCTTTTCATCTAGCTTAACACAGTTATCCACGCTTTGTTGGCAGGCGCATTCAGACATGGGAGCCATCACACTGCTCCTGCAGGACGATGTTGCAGGATTGCAAGTCAAGAAAAACAACGAGTGGTTCACTGTACAGCCAATTCGCGATGCATTCGTCGTCAACCTGGGTGACATGCTCCAGGTATCCCGTTCTATTGCACCCAGTGTGTTGATTTTTTTCTTCTCTTGATCGTCTTTACAGTAGAGGTTTGCTTCCATGAGAATGGCATACTTACAAGCTCAATAGTGAAGGAACTTAAAACTTGTCTGGCACCACAGATTTTGAGCAACGACAAGTACAAAGGTGTAGAGCACCGCACAGTGGTCAACGGCGAAAGAGCACGAAAGTCGGTGGCCATTTTCTACGACCCGGCTAAGAACTGGCTCATCAGCCCTGCTGCTCCGCTTGTGGACAAAGACCACCCTGCATTGTTTCCAAGCATTTTGTATGGGGATCATGTTTTGAACTGGTACTCCAAAGGACCAGACGGTAAGCGAACCATCGATTCCCTCATCATCGAATGATACAGGATTTCATGAAACGGAATGCTGCCCATGTATAGCCCTTCTTGCAGCTAGAAGTGGAGCCTCTTCAGTGGGTTTGAAAGAGGCCAGGGGACTCTGGCATCACCATAGCCTAGTTTTTTGAAGCTGAAGTAAACACAGTTTCTTTTTGTTTTCAAACTTGTGTACGTTGTAATTTTCTAACCTCATAAACATGAGAACAATTGTATGTTCTCTGCAGTGGGATGCTCAATGCGTAGCTAGTCATTCATTGGAATTGAAACTGTGGTTTTAGTGTGGAGTTTAAGTGTTTGTGGTTTAAAGGACACTATATACCTAAAAGCCCTCTTTGAATGGCCGTCACCCAAAGGCTTTATGAAGAATCCTCACTTTTGGAAGCCTTGGCCTTTGTAGATAATGGAAAGTGGTAGAAGTAATTGTAGATAATGGAAACTATAATGGTCATTGTAGATAATGGAAAGTGGTAGAAAGGACAGTTTGAATATTTTATTAAAATTCAAAATAGATCAAATTGTGTCAAATTTTTTTATAGTTGCTATTCTTCTATTTAACTTCTCTATTCTCATGTAAATTCCATTATAGTTTTTGAATGGTCATTGCTTCTTTTTTCCTTCTATTTTTTATGATTTTGCTTTGTTTTGAGAAATTTTAGTACTATAGAAGAGAGGAGACAAAAATTTGTTTTTGTGATGGTTATGTATTAGTGCTTGTATATGGTAATGCAATATATTACCAATATATATAGGAAGTATGGTTGAATATAGCATTTATCACTAGTTGTCTTTATAGTTTAAATACAAATGATTGTAATATTAGTTGGCATGAAAGACCATGTGATTTTGTAAATCAATTTTTATTGGAATCATTTATAAAGATGTTTACAATAAAAATTCTTATTTTATATGTGACTTTCAAATTTTTGTGTAACAAATTAGGTCTTTTTTTAAATTAAAAAGATAAAATGTTTAAAAAAATAATTTTTTGTTGAAATATGAGTAGCAATGTCATTATGTTGACTTACAATTAAAGATGTGTTACATGATATAGGAGAATTATTTGAGATTGCTAAAAATAAAATATTGGTGATTTTTAGAGAATTTTGCAAAATAGTAAGAATGCATTTTTAGAAGAGATTTATGCAATTTCTAAGTGAAGTGAAGTTAGATTTAAAATTTTAGCAAGAGAGTTTAAAGCTTTGCATCATATACTTTATGTTGTTGGAGCTATAGATGGTTCACATATTCCAATACTTCTTCTATTAGTTGGTGGTGATGATTATTAATGTTGTAAATTATTCCATTCAACTTTGTTATAAGGTATTGTAGATGTATATTGTGTTTTTTGGAATTATGAATTTAGATTGGTAGGTAGTCTTCACAATTGGATGGTAATTCAACAAAAACAATTGAGAAGAGCTTGTATAGAAGAGAATTTTTTAGCATATAAATTGATTAGAAATGCAGTATATTTAGTGAAGCCTTAGTTATATAGTCTATTTAAAGGACTAAATGAAGGTTTGGCGTTGTATAAGCAAACTAGAATTCCATCCAATTTTTTACTCATATATTTGTACAAGAGCTTTTGAGATTATAAAGAGTAGATGGAAAATCATTTTAAAATGAATAGATGTATTGTTAAAAATGATATTGAATATTATAAGTACATATATTATATTACATAATATATGTATTTCAAGTAGAGATAAATTTAATAGAAATTGGATTTGCAAAGCCAAGAAAAGGTTAAAAAAATTATTAGATTGTGATGAATTTAAAAGAGGGGGGAGACAAAAACTATGGAAAAAATATATATCAATTATTGAAATTAAAAATAGAATTTAAAATTCACATTTAGATAATGTTTTAGAAGTTATAGAAGAATTAATTTTAAAAGCATTTGGTGAGGAGCATGAAACATTTATAATAAAAGAAAACAAAAATAAAAAATATTTAGTACAAGTAGTTGTAATAAGCCATAAAATCATGGCTAAATCTTTAATATATTATAAAACTATATTAGAATCTAAAATTAGATTTTTAGATTTTAATAATTTAAAAGATATGGAAGAGTAGGTCGAATTTTTAAAATATTGCGGCCATATAGAGATCCATGTTTTTTTAATAAAATATTACTTTCTTAAAAAATTACTTATAAATTTTAAAAAATTATTACTACTTGTTTTAAAATATCTTCTAATTTATCTTGAAGTTTTTATTTTATATTATATTATTTTATTTGATTCTTGTCTTGGTAGAAATTGAATAGAATTTACTTGATTGTTAAGTCATTTAGATGTTGGAGTACTTTTGTACATTATTATCATCTTTGTCTCCTTTAGTTGTACATATTAGAATCTAGTTTTTACTCAAGTTATATCAAAATTTTAAACATCTATTTGGTCAAAAAACTTGCAATCTTGATGTTGATTAGATCTTGAAATCTTATTAGCTCTCTTATTATTCTTGCAATTTGCACACAACTTCTTATATTTCTTCTTGTATGACTTTCACAACCTATTAAATTTATGAATTATTGCTACCATTTGCACTTGTAATTTTAACCAAGTTTTTATTCCTACTAAAATTCATGCATTATAATTTGAATAAAAAATAAAGATTGAAATGGTGAAAAAACTTATATAAAGGCTTTAAAATACCATTAGAAAAAAAAAATAAAAAAAATAAAAAAAAATCTAATAATACTAATGATTGGAAGATTGTGTTACATAGACAAGAAGAAGACATAAGACATTAATTGAAATAATGTGTTGTCATATTACATGTTGTCTTATTTGAAAATGCATTAGGCGCTTAACTCTAGAAGATAAATTTGTATTTTGCAACTAACTAAGAACCTAACAATCCCAATAAAATCCTAAATAAATCCTAATTGAATCTTTAATAATCCTAATAAAATCTTTAAATTATCTTAAAGAAATCCTAAAAAAAATTCAATGAAATTATAAAGAACTCTTAAAGAAATCATAAAGAATTGTTAAAAAATTCTAAAGAATTCCTAAATAAATCATTAAAAAAACCTTAAAGAAATCCTAACCAAATTCTAACTAATCCTAAAAAACTTCTAAATAAATTATAATTGAATTTTAATCAAATTCTAAATAAATCCTAATAAAATCTTAATCAAATTTAAATTAAATTTTATTCAAATTCAAAATAAATCCTAATCAAATCTTATGTAAATTCTAATTAAATATTAATCAAATCTTAATCAAATCCTAGTTAAATCCTAATGAAATTTTAATAGAATTCTAATAATCCTAATAAAATCCTAAAGATACCTTAAATAAATTTTAATCAGATCCTAATCAATTTTAAAAAAATTCTAAAAAAATATTAAGTAAATCCTAACAAAATCCTAATTAAATCTAATAGTAGATTTAAAATTTTAATAGTTATTAAATTAATTATTGGTCTTCATTTAAAATTTGCATACTTTTTGATCTATTATTTAACAATAAGTATATAAAATTTGAAGACATTTGAATTTACAAATTGAGAGAAAAAATTTCTAATCCGCTCAAATATTGATTGTTCTTTTTTTTTAATCTTGATGTCAATCTTCTAGTATCAATAGCTATTTTTTGTATCATTTATATATTCTACAATTTTATAAAAATATTGAAAACTAAGTTAACTATCTGTTTGAAAAGAAACCATTCCAATCTAATTAGAAAATTGTTCAAAATCACAAAAACCCTCATTGACCCTCAAAATCTAATTTCTAAGATCCTAGTCTACTTAAATTTTAATAACCTTTGATCTAACCATTTAATCAAGCTAACATTCATAAAAAATATTTAATTCAACTAAATTCATAAGTCCACAAATTCTCACCTATAGATCTGCTATAACATTTATAAAATTTTCCAAAATATGAACCTACTTTATTTCTCAACAACCAAAGTCACTCCAAATAGAACTCTAACTTTGCAAAGCTTTTAAAAAGTCATTACAATTTCCAAAATCTTAAAACCAATGTTCAAAGAAATCCTATTAAGTTTGCTTTTTGATTGTATTCTTTAATCAACAAAAAGAACTTCCTATTTACTATAAGTGCATAGTTTTGTACATTAGAATCTAGTTTTGACCCTGGCTCACAATTGATCTTTCCCGGATATCTATCTAAGATTTTTTTATGTAATTTTTATTGGAAACTATCCTTTACTTTGATCTAAAAATACTTATAGTATTATTCTTACTAATCTACCTTATTTTATTTTATTTATGGTCCTACAAATTAAATGAAAGTATTTTTTATAAAAAGATATTATTAATACTAAATTATTTTCTTACCTCCTTATCTTTTATCTATGTTTTTTAAAATAATTTTGTTACTAAGTCTTAAATTAAGCTCCTCTATGATATTTGTCTTCTTTTGTTCTTCACCTTATAACTATATTACTGTCACGGACATATACATAGTTACCTATATGATCAGATAGAACTAGATAAAAGAAGGTAAAAGCAGGTTAATTCCATAATATCTTTAGAGAAACTTCCTAGAAACTTCATAGACGCTGCTTTGACTTTATAAGTATCCATAATAGACTTTTGGATTAGAAACTTAGTCAATAAGTTAGCCACATATCGCACATGTTGGTAGCTTGAAGACCAAGCTAAATATGTGGCGAATATATAGGAAACTTGCCTTGCAAGTTCGACACGTGTCTTGCAACTTGAACACGTTGTCGTGTAGTAATACGACTACTAGGTGAAAGAGGGGAGGAATGATTATATTATAGAAGAGCTCAAATGAAAATATTTGAGAAAATTATCTTAGAAAAATAGATAATAGACAAGGAGGTAGTAAAAATTAAAAAGTGCTAATGCTGCCTTTTATAAAAGGGATTTCTACTTACTTTGTAAAGCCATAAAAATGGTAAAACAAAGTAGATTAGAAAAATAATTGGTATAGGTATGTTTAATAAGAAGTTAAGAGTAGGTTTTAGAGAAATTTACCTCAAAACTACAAGAGTTGATATCCGGAGAGGGCCGGTTAAGAACCTGGGTCGAAACCAGACCCCAGGGCACAAAACCGCGTGCCGACGGCGAATGGAGGGTCTTTTTGCAGATCGGAGATTAGGGTTAGGGAGTGAACTTAAAGGTTTTTATATAGAAGTTGATTTTGAGTGATTTGGATAGAAAATGACTTTGTAATAGCTTTACAAAGTCAGGGTTTATTTTGGCTACTTGAGATTTTGTGAAATAAATTAGGGTTGATGGTTTAGGCAATTCCAGAAGCTTTGCAGCAGATCTACGGCTGGAAATTTGTGGGTTTTTGGGTATTGTTGTTGTCAATGTGTGCTGTGAATTTGAGATTGATCTAACGGTTCGATCAAAGGTTATTGAAATTTATGTGAGTTGGGGTCTCTGGAATTGGGTTTTAAAGGTCAGTTAGGGTTTCGCAGATTTTGATCAATCTATCGGTTGGATTGGGGTGAAATTTATGTGTGTGTGTAGAAGACTTAATTTCCTACATGCTTGTGAAATTTGGAAGCAGTTGAACGGTGCAAATAGGAGGTTTAGGCACTGGAATATTGGCGTGAAGATTGGAGAAGGAGGCCGGCTGATACCCGAGCAAATTTGTAAGTTTTTCTTCTTCTTGGTAAGTTGGATCTTCTTCAAACTTGGTGTGTGTGTTTTTAACTTAATTGTTAAGGTGTATGAAATATTTCAATCAAGATCAACGGTTTGTTTGGTAGTTATTGTGGTTCTAAAACTGCCTTAGAAATTGCTTAGGGTTTGACTTAGGGTTTGATTAGGGTTTGACTAGGGTTTGACTTAGGGTTTGATTAGGGTTTGACTAAGATTTGACCAGGGTTTGAGTTAGGGATTCATTAGGGTTAGGATTTCATTAGGGTTTGACTCCTAGGATTTGGATTAGGCCTTAGGCTTAGTCTTAGCCCCTTTAGGTGATTAGGCTTATGCCCGATGCTTGGTACGAAGGCTTAGGCCGTGCTTAGCTTAGGCCTGGATTAGGCCTTAGGCTTGATTTGACTTAGGATTTGATTGAAAGTTCAACGTAAGACTGGGACCGTGATTTGAGTTAGCTCAATAGGATTAGGGCTCACTAGGCTTGACTAGGATTGACTGTGTGGCTCTGACTTAGGGTTTGATTAGGATTTGACTGCTGCCTGACTTAGGTTTTGACTAAGATTTGACTCAAGGTTTGACCAAGGTTTGACTTAGGGTTTGATTTAGGTTTTGACTAGGATTTGATCTAGGATTTGAATAAGATATGATTTAGGGTTTTAAGATTCTATTTTTAGTATTTTCTAAATTTAGTATTTTATATATTATTTTCTATTATGATTATTGAATGACTCATTTATTCTTCTTTTATAATTTCTTTAAGATTGAATCAAGCTGAAAAATATTGTTAAGGTTTAATAGAAGTTAATTAAGATTCTATTAGAATTGTTAGGATTTTGTTGTGGCGTATTTTCTTTTTATCTTCCACAGCCAGGTGCCCGGAGCATTCTCAAGCAAGACTTCACGTATTACGACAACGTGTCTTGTAAATTGGATACGTGTTGGAGGTCCTATAGAACGTTGCCACTTAGCTCTTAGGTAGATAGTATAAATAGAGACAAGAGTAAAGCCTTCTTCACTCTTGTCAACTCCTTTCTTGTTTCAAGTCTAATTCAAGAGTTTCTAATTTTCTTGTCTTTTGGCATTAGCCATTCTAGTTTCTTTTTAATATATATACTTCTTTATATTTATTTCTTTGAGAGAGGTCTCACTTGTTTATTTGACTTCATCCAGTTATTGTCCTTGACAGATTGACAAGAGTACATATACAGTATCAGAGCTTTGTCTTTTCTTGATTAAGAGTGGATTACCCCTTTCTCTTGATAAGACATAAGCATATTAGAAGTTGTGGAGTACCCACTTCTAAACTGATATTGTTTCTAGAATTTTTTTTCTTTTGAGTGTGTGTTCCGTATTTCTTGAAGTAAGAGTAGACATCTTCCTTACTATTATATTATCATGGCAGAGCTTGCGGAAATGAAAAGTGCAATGGCACAAATGCAAGAGCAAATGAGAGAACTAATGCTTGCAATGCATCAACTCAGTTTACCACCACAAGGAACATCAAGATTAGCAAGAAGTGAAGATGTAGAGATGGTTGGAGCTACGTCAATATCTACCAAACCATGCTACCTCACCGATGATGGACTCCGTTCAAACGTTAGAGAACCAAAAATCAGTTTGCTTGAGAAGTTTGATGGCACAAGATCTAAGTTTCGAGGATTCATCAATCAAATACAACTGGTGATCGAACTTCAACCTCAGAGTTATCCTACGCAAGGATCTCAAGTTAGGTTTATTGGAACGTTACTTACGGGTCCTGCCTTATCGTTGTTTTCATCTTTTCTTGAATGACGTGATCCAATATTGGATAATTTGGAGGCATTTTTTGTGGAATTTTGATCAATGTATGGAGAACATGATGCAATTCGTGTTGCAACCAACAAGATTCGCATCCTATGACAAGGCAATCGATCAGTGTCATTATACGCTTCACAATTTCGACAACTAGCGACCGACATCAAGTGGGACGATGCTGCACTAATCAGTCAATTTCTCTACGGATTACAATATGAGGTAAAAAAATTAATGCTCAATTTATCCAATCCTCAGACATTGAGTCAAGCAATTGATTTTGCTGTGAAGTGTGACAATCGACTTTTTGAGTTTCGATCCGAGAGTCGTACAAGGGAGCCTCAACGTTATTATTCAATGGCAACATCAACATCCTCACAAAACGTACATTCGAAAGTAGAAGATATGCAAATTGATGCGGTACGTTTTAAACCTCTTATTGAACAAGAAAAGATTCGTCGTCGTCAAGAAGGATTATGTTTATATTGTGGAGAACCTAAGCACACTGCTCAACATTGTCCAAAGAAACGTCGCAACTACAAAATGAGGAGTACGGTTGTCAAAGAAGACAACATGTCAGAAAACGAATTTGTCCAGCTACAATAGGGACCGTGCAGCTGGAACCCTGTACAATTCCCAGTAAAGGTCCTATTCTCTCCTCAGAACCCTCTCCTTGTTTTATGATAGATGTATATTTAGGACCAAAAAATTACAGAGCCTCTGCCTTATTAGATTCAAGAGCCTCAACATGTTTTCTAGATGAACAATTTGTTAAGAATCATAAAATACCTTTAGTACAGAAACCTAAACCCGTACATATAGAAGTCATAGATGGTCGCCCATTGTCCTTAGGAGATGTCACTCATAAAACCCGTCCTATAAAAGTAACAATAGATGGTCATAATAGCTATGTAATCTTTAACATAATTAAATCTCCGTCTAATCCAGTTATTCTAGGTTTGTCATGGCTAGAAAAATATAACCCTCAAATAGATTAGAATTCTCGTAGACTTGACTTTTTCCAAGATATTATTAAACATCCTATCGATCCAATAAAAAGCTATAAGCCTGGTACAATAAAACTTGTACTTATAGGTGCAAAAGCTTTTATACACGCTGTCGTACTGTAATTGCTTACAGTATGTAAAATCCACTCAAAATGCCTTATATGTTTATGAATCTAGATGTGTGTTAGAATGGTTAGTAAGTTAAATTAAAAAATGGTTGATAGAAAAAAAAAAAAAAAAAAAAACTTTATTTTATTTTATTTTACCTATTTAGTTATGGTATTTAAAAATTATAAGATCTAAATGTTTAGTATGAAGCCTTGAGAGAAGGTGGGGACTTAAGGATGAAAATTTAAGCTAATAAGAGGCTAATTGGGAGGGATGAAATCAAGCCATGGTCGGATGAAGGCAAGGAATAGGGAACTTCATCCCTATCGGTCGAATACCATGCCCAATGGGCTTTGAGGAGACTGCCCGCGACCTTAACAAGGGTTTTCGGCGACTTCAAAAAGGGGATTTGCAATTTCAGAGGTAGTTTTGTAAAGTTTAGGGTTTTGGGTATAGTTTGAGAGGAAATTTTAGGCGATTTGGAGTTAGGGTGAAGAAGTTATACTTGTTCAAAGTTAAAGAGTGGATTTCATACATACTGTCACTCTTTTGGGATTTTGCGGAGTTGTACGGAGGCTTTTGGAGATCGGACGGTGCAATTGGAAAGGTGATTTCAAGATCTACGTCTGTTATGAAAGAATTCTTAAGTATTGAGTTTAGATGAAGGAGATATGAAGAGTTGAAGACAGCATATGTAATTCCAAGGCAGTAAGTAGACCGTTTTGTTAATGGTGATGAGGTTTGCCATATCTTAAGTTTTTGGACGAATTTTTATCTAAAAATATCCAAGAAGGTGTATTATTGTGCTAAAAAGCTATACATCAAAGTTTCATAGCATTTGGACTTTTAGATTGTGAGATATGAAGAATTTAGTACACGGGTGTTTGTAAACAAGGGTTTAAAGCTACTGCTAGGGTTTTGGCGATATCTAAAGATCGATAATGAATCGACGGTTGAAATTTGTGGTGGTAGTTGTGAAGAATATATCAGTACTTCATGTAAATTTGGAGTAGTTTTGGACGGTTGGATTAAAAGTTATGGATTATTGAAGTTTGGAAAAAATTCCCTTCCTACGGGAGAATGAGGGTTTAGAGTATTTTGTTATGTTTTGAATGGTTTGAGAAAATTAGGCTTGTGAATTGGGTGTAATAGCCCTATGGAGATCTCTTTTATATAAAATTTGGAGTTTTTATTATACTTGAATCTTGCTTGAGTAATTAGTGGCAGCCAGAAGCCCAGCGCTTTCTTAAGGCAGATTCTCTCTACCACGACAACGCAGCAAAAGAAGGATCAACTTTTGCTATTTACGCAACATCCATTTCTGATAGTGGAAAGGCTTCAAGTGGCATTCCAAGCCAATATCGAGACTATCAAGATGTTTTTGAGAAGAAGAATGCTGATATTCTTCCAAAGCATCGCCCATATGATTGTTTGATTGATCTCAAAGAGGGATCTCAGCCTCCTTTTGGACCAATCTACAATTTATCACAAAATGAGTTGGCTGAACTCAAGGAGTATATTGAAGAGAATCTGGCCAAGAACTTCATACGCCATTCCAAATCTCCTGTAGGAGCTCCAATTCTATTTGTGAAGAAAAAAGATGGATCATTACGAATGTGTGTGGATTATCGAGGGCTTAACAAGATCACTATCAAGAACAAGTATCCACTACCTTGAATCTCCGGACTTCTTGATCAACTGAATCAAGCTAAGATCTATACAAAAATAGATCTACGAGGAGCATACAACTTGGTTCGCATTAAAGAAGGAGATGAATGAAAAACTGCATTTTGAACAAGGTATGGACATTTCGAATATAATGTTATGCCTTTTGGACTCACAAATGCACCAGCTGCTTTCCAACATCTCATGAACAATGTTTTTCATAAATTCTTAGATGATTTTGTTGTCTGCTACCTAGACGATATTTTAATCTACTCTAAGAACGTAGAAGAGAACGAAACACATGTTCGTCATGTCTTATAAAAACTCAGAGAAACAGGATTGTATGCCAAGATGGAAAAGTGTGTATTTCACACTACTCAAGTTGACTTCTTAGGATATATCATCTCGAATGATGGCCTCATGATGGATCCTAAGAAAGTCCAAACAATCATGGATTGGAAGATTCCAAAAACAATAAGGGATGTACAATGTTTTTTAGGATTTGCCAATTACTATCAAATCTTCATCAAAAACTTCTCTCAAATTGCAGCTCCACTTACACATTTGACTTGTAAGGACAAGCTTGAGTGGAGTAAAGAAACAAAAGCATCATTTGAAGCTTTGAAGATAGCTTTTACTTCTGTACCAATCTTGTATCGCGTTGATTTTTTCAAGGCATTCTTTATGGAAACAGACACATCTGACTTTGCTTTGGGCGCAGTATTGTCACAAATAGGAACAGATGACAAATTCCATCCAATAGCTTTCTATTCCAGGAAATTTTTGGCAGCAGAGATCAACTACGAAATCCACAATAAAGAACTTCTCGCAATTGTGGATTCTTTTCAAGAATGCCGTCATTATCTAGAAGGCGCTTCTAGTCCAGTCACCGTATATACGGATCACAAGAACCTCAAGTATTTCATGTCAGTACGCGTGTTGAATCGTCGTCAGGCTCGTTGGAACATGTCTCTATCAAGATTCGAGTTCATTATTACATATCGGCCAGGAAAACAACAAGGTCTGTCCGATGCACTTTCTAGATATTCTTATCTTGTACCAAAAGAAGGAGATGCAGCTTTTGATCAACAAAGAACAACTCTCTTGAAGCCGGAGCAATTTCATCTTCGGGCAACGAAATCAACATTAACTGTTGATTCAACTTTTTTCAAGCAAGTCCAGTTAAGTATGTCCTCAGATCTTCTTATTCATGAAATTAAGAATAATTCTTCTAATTCTCATGTTATTTTGAAGTTTGAAATCAAGAAAAATCTCCGCTATTTCGAAGGGCGCTTATATGTTCCAAAAGATGAAGCACAATTACGTGTTCTTCAAGCTCGTCATGACTTCCCAGCAGCAGGACATTTTGGGTACAGTAAGACTCTAGAGTTGATATGTAGAGATTTTTGGTGGCCTCAAATATAGAAGGGAGTCAAAGACTTTGTAAAAACATGTGATGTTTGTTCAAGATCAAAAACTCCTCGCCACCGATCCTACGGACTTCTTCAGCCATTACCCATTCCAGAACAACCATGGTCTTCTGTGTCTATGGATTTTATCACGGATCTTCCAAACTCAAATTCTTATGACTCTATATTCGTGATAGTAGATCGTTTTACTAAAATGGCATAATTTATACCATACAAAAAATCTATCACAGGCAAAGAAACAGCTAAGCTTTTCCTTGACAATATCTACCGCTATCATGGATTACCTAAGGATATTATATCGGATAGGGGAACTCAGTTTGTATCGAGATTTTGGAGAACGCTTTTTAAGATTCTAAAGGTGGATATAAAGCTATCTTCAGCTTTCCATCCTCAAACTGATGGACAAACGGAGCGCGTAAATCAAGTCTTGGAACAATATTTGAGATGTACCATCAACTACCAACAAGATGATTGGACAACTCTTTTATCATTGGCAGAGTTTGCTTATAATAATACGGTACATTCTTCTACACAACAAACACCTTTCTTTGCCAATTATGGTTACCATCCACGACTTGATACTTTTGACTATTCGAAAGTTGACAATCCTACGGCGGAAGACTTGATAAATCATTTGTCAGAACTACATACAACAATGAAGGCACAATTAAAGGAAGCTCAAGAACGACAAAAGATAAACGCTGATGCGTATCGAAAGAAACAACCACAACTCAACGTAGGCGACAAGGTATGGCTACTTCGTCGCAATATCAAGACTACGCGACCTTGTGACAAGTTGGACTATCGTAAGCTTGGACCTTTTCGTATTTCTGAACAAATTAATCTAGTTGCATATCGATTACACCTACCAAAGTCTATGAAGATCCACCCTGTATTCCACGTGTCTCTTCTTGAACCATATAAGACAATGAACATACCAAGAAGAAGACAAGTGCCACCTCCTCTTATAGAAGTGAACAATAGTGACGAATTTGAAGTGGAAGAAGTCTTAGATTCAAGGCGGCGCCGAAATAGGTTGGAATATCTTGTTCACTGGCACGGATACGATATTAGTGAGCGCACATGGGAACCAGCAAAAATTCTGGCAAATGCAGCGAGGAAGGTGGAGACCTTTCATCAACAACATCCATCAAAACTAAGATGAAGACTTTTCCTATAAAAGAAACAAGATGTAGGCAAGATAACATTCAACTTTCTATCCTTGTTTGTAGCTTCTTTGTATTTTGTGACGCTAAGGAGATGGAGAATCAACAGCCAGCGGATTTGACTCAAGAGCCTTCATTTGCTGACCTACCGGACGAGACATTGCGACTATCACAACCCTCAAGACGACGCAACCGAGATGAAGATCTTCAAGAACGACATATTCTTCCTCGAATAGATGGCGAGATACAACGTGTTTGGTATCACGACCTTGGAAGAGATTTTCGATGTTTGGTGATTTTATTGGAGATAGGAACAACTCCTGACGGTGTTCCAGATGTGATATTCGAAGGAAGTTATGAAGGTCACAACAATGATCAAATAACAAGGTGGTCTTCTCGCCCTGGAATGGGACACTATCGATGGCTGAGAGGACCCATCAATTACCTTCGAAGAGAACAAAAATCAGAGTATGTGGCAAATACTATTTGCCGCATCTTAGACTTTCTACACATGTAATCACCGCTCCTCGTGGAACTCGTCCTTTAAAGGGGGGGATAATGTCACGGACATATACATAGTTACCTATATGATCAGATAGAACTAGATAAAAGAAGGTAAAAGCAGGTTAATTCCATAATATCTTTAGAGAAACTTCCTAGAAACTTCATAGACGCTGCTTTGACTTTATAAGTGTCCATAGTAGACTTTTGGATTAGAAACTTGGTCAATAAGTTAGCCACATGTCGCACATGTTGGTAGTTTGAAGACCAAGCTAAATACGTGGCGAACATATAAGAAACTTGCCCTGCAAGTTCGACACGTGTCTTGCAACTTGGACACGTTTTCATGTTGTAAATCAAAACATACTGTGAAAAATATAAAAGAATGCATTAAAATAAAAAGATTAAGATTAGAAGAAAGGTTGATAGAAAATTAGTAGTAAGAAGATACAATGGAAATTTACCTTGAAAAGTGAAATTTCTTCAAGTTAGTAAAAAGAAAAAGGTTGAGGAAGTGGAAAAGACATGGACTAAGAGGTCTTTTTGACCAAGAGGATAAAGAAGACCAGGAGGGAGATGACAAGGAAGGGTCGTGAAGAAGAAGGAGGAGAGTTTTTTTGGAGAGATAGGGTTTCTTTTTGATAGGCAGTATACGTTTTTGTGTGTAGCAGAAGCTTAGAGAGGATTTTAGGTGCGAGTTTTTGTGGGTTTGTAGTAGACAAGATAAGGAACTCATAGAAACAATTCTCATGTCTTTTCATTAAGTATCAAGGGAGATATGAGTCGTGAAAGTTGTAGGTGTTTAAGACTAGGGCAGAGAGGGTTACAAACTTTCGGGCCTTGGTTCTTAGAAACCACTTACACTTTAGTGGCGAAATTTGTTGGATTTTTGTTTCTTATAGAGTTAACTACTTTGTGTTAAAATCTCAAGTCAATATGACCTCTGAGCAAAGAGTTATGAGTGAAATTGTAACCAGTTTGAATGAAAAAAGAAATAGAGTGAAGGTAGGGTTGAGGGTTTGTATGGGCAGTGCATGTATGTGGGTTTTTTTGGGTATAAAGGGAGTTAGGAGACGAATTTGAGTGTGAAATTTGATAGACATGATCTATGTAAGTTAAGGAAGAGATGAGTATAAGTTTGATACTCATTAGTCTTATAAATAAAATGTTATGCTCTTTCAAAGTGACAGGGGTCTATCTCCAAATCAGTGAAGTTTGAGAGAGCATTACTTTGTGATCAGAGTAGTATTTTGAGTAAAATTTGTTGGGATTTGTAGATTTATGAGTCTATTAAGTTTTGTAAAAAACTGATTGCTATTGGAGTTATATTCGAGGAGTTATGAGGAATGTTGTAGTCAGATCCAGAGTTGTTAGAAGGCAAAATTAAAGAAGAAGGATGGAACCTATAACTCAAGTTTGGAGAAGACTTTTGGAGCAATATTTGGAGGGTGTTTACAACATGATACAAGCTATAAGCCTACCAAATTTCAGCACTTAGGTCTTCTTTAATGAAGAGCAATGAAGGTGTGAAGCAAAGGGGGTCTAGAATCAAAGGCAGCATGGAGGGATTACTTTGACAACATGGTTCTCTCTAACCACATGAGCTATAATCAAAAGGTTTATGGGATTTGCTTCTTTACTCTCTTAAGTACCTTGTGTCCAAATTTTGCTTCAATTGATGTGATATCCTAGGATTTATGGGCAAAATTGAGGGCGGTTTTCTAAAGGCAGAATATGTTAGGGTTAATAAAGTATGTTTTTATGTAAATTCTTCAATTTTATGAACTTTATGAATCTCATCTTGCACTTAAGAAACGAGAGGCAAAAAAGACCCAGTGTTTCTTAGGGCTAAGACTCTCACCACGACAACGTGTCTTATAAATTGGATACGTGTTGGAGGTCCTATAGAACGTCCCCACTTAGCTCTTAGGTAGATAGTATAAATAGAGACTAGAGTGAAGCCTTCTTCACTCTTGTCAACTCCTTTCTTGTTTCCAGTCTAGTTCAAGAGTTTTTAGTTTTCTTGTCTTTTGGCATTAGCCATTCCAGTTTCTTTTTAATATATATACTTCTTTATATTTATTTCTTTGAGAGAGGTCTCACTTGTTTATTTGACTTCATCTTGTTATTGTCTTTGACAATTACAACACAACAATGTCAATGGAAGGTAGAAGGTAGGATGTAGGATTAGTAACCGAGAGGTTCTAAGATCAAATTCAATAGAAGCCTCTTGATTGCTACAAGTATCAATCTTATCTTCAAGAGTATAAGAGGTGGAGCCTCTTAAAGCTCTTTTAGATATTTTTGGTCCTCAACAAAGGCAACAAAAGACAACCAATATTTTTAAAAATTTTTTTTCAAGGCAAAAAATCTTAGATTTTTTAGATTCTTCAAGAAATAAAAAAAAATACCTTGTTTTTTTTGTTCTTCTTAAAAATTCTTCATTTATTTTACCTTGAATGGCAATTAAATGCTCTACCTCAAAATCTTTCTATTTCTTAAGTAGTATTTTCTTCTTCTTCCTCTGCTTCTTTAAAATTTGAATCTTTATCATTCAAATTAATTATTATTATTATTATTATTATTATTTTTCCTACAATCTTTATATTGTTTGGTTTGGATTATATCTTATCTTTTGTAGATATATTTTTTCTATTTTTAGAATATCTTCTAAAACTTCTTTTATTATACTATCTTTTTATCTAATAAGTAGCGTTGTTGTTGCATTTATTAAATCATCTTCATTCATCTAAATAAATATATTTTTTAAAAAATATGTATTAAAATAAAATCTTTTTTTGTCTTTTTATAAACTTACAAAACTAGGCCTCATTATAAAAGAATTATAACCTCTTGTATTTTGTAAACCATATATATTTGACCTTTGTATAGATATAGATCAAGAAGCATATTAGAATTTACTCATCTATACAAAATTTTGGCTCCAAATTTGAGATTTAGAATTCTTTATATCTTGTGAGTAGCCATATATATTGAAATCACTTTAAGAAGTAAGCAGAAACAACAAAAATAAAATAAAATAAAATAAAATAAATCCAACAACTTCTCACAATAAAAAATTATGCAACCAAATGGATAAAAATAGATATATTCTTGAAAGTAAGATATTTTTTTAAAGAAAATTATAAATAGTAAATAAAACTTTAGTTGTTTAAAAAAATAGCTATTTTTAATATTAATAATAAAATGGTTATTTTTTATATTTATATTTTTTAAACACTTCTTTTTTATTTCCAATATTTTTTGTAAAAACTACCTCTTTAGAAGGGTCCAACAAAAATTCCGAGGAACAACATTGTTCATATTATGTAGGAAAAAAATAAATTCTACCTTCTTTTTTCCGCCTATGGCCTTTGGACTGATTTTTCTAAATATAAAGCCAATTTTAGGAGGCTTGTGATTTCAACCAATCAAAATATTTGAAACTTATGATATGTCACTTTTTCTTCTAAGTATAAAGTGCCCCTAAGTTATTGTACAAATTATGGCCTCTTACCTTTTAATATCAAAAGTCAAACTATGATACTATTAGATATTATGATAAAAGTAAAAATTAATATATTTTTTTGATACATTTGAATATAAGAATAAGTGAAAAATCAAGTTCTAACACAGCGATTTTAATTTTATATTTTTATACTTCTATCTTGTAATATGATGGTTGTAGTAGACAGTACAATTGGTCATTTAAGCATTGGCTAGCTTTTAATTTTAAAATTTGAATAAGACCTAATTAAATTAACAGATTTTAGAATATTGTGTTTAGGTCATTTACTTAAAAAAATTATCAGATGTAGAGAAAATATTGTGTACTTTGGAATTGATTCCAATTTTCTCTTCAAAGAATACACTTAATTCCACATCACAAAGATACTTCAAGAAACCACAAATCTGGGAACAATAATACTTGAAGTGTTAAATTCAATAATTTTGGGGCATATAGAAAATAGATAAATCATGCTTACACATAAACATATATGTACAATTGTTTATATATTACAATGTAGATTTTGCTATACAACCAATTGCATTAAAAGAATCATACAAACATCTGTTAGAACTGATTTGTATTTTGATTAATACTGAATTTGTAAAACCATCATTATATAGTATATATTTAGAGAATATTTACATAAATTATAATATTAGTTTTATCATCAATTAAATATATTATCATATAAAAATCTATTAATTTTAAAACATGATTTCAAAGTAAATTGGCATATTTGTATGTAGTTTTTTGTTTTTTGTTATTACATTTAATTTTAGTTAAACAAATATTTTTTTGACACAATTTAAAATTTTATATATAACATATGTTACACACTATACATATAAACTTTGAATATGTTTACAACATCTACATTTTTTACTTAGTGTATACAAATACAATTCATTTAATTTTTAACATTGAAATAAATTTCTTTATTTTATATTTATTTTCTTATTTTTGTAGATAATTATATTAACTTCAAAATACACTAGATTTCTAGCTATATACATACATATATATATGTATATATATATATACATATATATATATATATATTTTGGAATACATTATAATCATCTAAATTTTTATGTAAAAATTAATTGTAATATTTTAGAATCATTCTTAATCTTCTAAACGCTTTTATGATCTTATGAATCTTTTGTAGAAGGTTGTATTAAGTTTTAGAATCTTCTATACTTCAAATTCCCATAGCATTCAAGTATTTTCATGCTGCTTTCATGTAGTGTTTTACTTTCATAATAGAATATTTTGTTCAAAATTGAAGTACAATGAATTATTGCAAAATATCTACCTCTCAATGTTTCTTCTTGTAGACTTTTTTTATTATTTTTTACTTGGAATGATTAAACATTATTGATCAAACTTTGGGAACAACAAGCAGGTATGCATAAAGTAAAACTCCAATAAATTTAGATTTACAGAAACTATTGGATGTTATTTAAACTAAATTATTGCACCTAATCAGTTGTGGTAGTGAACAAGTTACAAGATCTTCCACAGATCTTCATAATACAACATATTAAAAGTATATGCCAAAAAATTGTACCACAATAATAATAATAATAATAATACTTCTTAATTACAATAACACAATACATAACATGTAAAACAGAAGTTACATGTACCTCTCTCAACAATCAACAACAGAAACACATGCAAATAACTTACTTCGTCTAAAAACTATTCTACATATATTTTCGTTTATCTTTTCTTTTTTCTTCCTAACAAGAGATAACACCCCCGTGCCTGAACACACCAAGCAGAGAACTCTAGCAGATCTCGTATACACTACCCACACCCAATGACATTTCTATAACGCTCTTCTATGACATAATTATTTTTATGACAGAGTTTTGTTTTTCTTTTTTTCTTTTTTTGACAAAAAACGGTGTATATTCCATAACATAGATATGACCTTAGTTTTATTTTAAACGAACCCGTAAAAACCAAAACAGAACGCCGCAGAAACAAAAGTCTAGGGCTAACGCTTAAACGAGAAGGAGTTGAAGTTTTGTGGGCCTCATTGTCTTCCAAGGTCATTTCAATGGAGCTGCTGCAGACCGAAGGGCTGTGTTCACATCCCCTTGGTGCTCAGCTCGTCTGCCAAATTTCTCAGAAACTCCTTGTATGGCGATGCATGCAAGACATATACACCACCGAAACGGATTTCTGGATCGGGGGGGAGAGAATCTATCATCTTCATATCGTTCAAAAGTTGCTCCCAGCAGCTATCCCGGTCTGAATCCAGAGGAAGCTCGTTCCTCGGAGAAAGATGGTTCAAATCTTCGGCCAGCATCCGCAACACCCTTGATGGTGGATATCGGAGCCGAAATTGACTGTCCGGACTTAATATCTTCCATATCGGAGCCTTCATCCGCTGCATCCAATCGATGTAGTCTCTACGGCCTCTGTTCACCGGCATGTCCGCCTCGAAAAAAATGTTCGAATTTGAATCTAGCATGGGTGTCACATCATTGAATGCTTAACGACCAGGAAGCCGCCAGAGGACGTGAATTGAGAACATGCAACAGATGCACACGTGATGCGAAAACAAGGAAAATGAATTGGCTGCAAACGGAGTCTTACCGTGCTCAGCGACCCTTACGGCCAATGCTCTTAATGCTTCAGAGTAAGGCCATGTGGTCCTCGCGTACACGTGGAAATCAGTGGCTTCGCGGCGATTGTTCTCCAAAATGTCAGTCATTTCGTTGATTAGCTCTGTTAACCATTCTGCATCCTCGACGGCGGTAGCCATAGGAGAATCATGACCTGGTGGAAAGACCTCAAGTTCATCAGCAAGCTTGACCAAAAGCTTGTAAGTTTGGGTCCTGTTTCCCGTCTGCATGAAAGTGTCGCGATTCTCTTGTAGCCATTCGATTATGTGTTCGGTGCTTATAGTAGCCGGAATCTCGAAGTCGTCGCCTTGCAAAAGAGGATTTTGCGCATCTGCTCACTCACCAGGAAAACAACAGTTGTGTTAATAAAATGCACCAAGGCTTGGCACTTGCCATGTTGACCCACTTCCACATAAAGATGATCACAGATAAACCAGGCAAACCCAGTCAGTACTAGAAAAATATGATCCTCAAAGAAGATCTGGTTTTTTTCCGACTCTGTATGGGTTCATTGGAGCAGCAAAGAAGAAACGCCTCACCTATTTCGAGGATTATAATGAGCTCTTCTGGCGGCTGCACAAACTCTGGGAAAATCGCTCCGGGAAATAAGGGGAAAACTGTAGGTGCTCCCGCCCTGGTAAACTGGTTTTCCCTGCCTCTCAGTACCAAATCGACAGCCTCTAATCTCCTGTCCATGCCACCGCACTAGCGCACAACTGATGCTCGTCCCCAAACAACGTCGGCAAGAGAGCGTGTTAGAGCAATATTATGGCTGTCATAATGGCTAACTAGGTTAATCTAGGATTAAAATGGTAACTGAGAAGCTCGGGGGGATGCAACACGAAGGGAGGACTTAATATCAGAGTGAGTCGAGAAGAAAGTCGACAATGATAAAGTCTCTGCTTGCTACTGTGAACCCACCCGCGCTGATAAGCCAGCACGAAACATACCCGCAAGCACAGAAACATGCAACCGCAACCCACACGAGATGGGGTCAATTTCAGAGCGGATACCCAGTTTCTACAAACTGTGATGAACTCCTCTGCAACTCATCATTCTCGCCAGGCCGCTCCCCGTTTCTTTACAAGGATTCTGACAAACTCGGCAACAGAGAGGATAGTGGGATCGTGCGTCCGAGACTCGGCAAACGCACGCTTGCGGATAAGCACACAGTGTGGCATGACAGATACCGAGAGCTGCAACTACAGTCTCAAGGAGAATCGCGAAAACTACAGAGCACTCATCAGACGAAGGCCTAGGGTTTTATAAGCAAGCTCTACCATGGCCACCATCACCACCAGGTTTTGGAGCCCTCGCCCTGCCGGCCGGCCGCCCCAATAAAGCAAGGCCCCGTGTACCCGTGGCTGGCACCCATCATCACATTCTTAGTTATTGTATATTAGTTATTGGCTGTTTACGACAGAGGATCCTTCCAAGAATGCTGCAGTTTAATTCTTAGGGGTGTAGTTTGACATGTGATTAATTGTTATTTAATTAGGTTTTTATACTTAATTAACATTATGAACAATAACTTGGATTAAAAATTTAACGATTGAGCTTAGTTTGTCCAAATTATTGGTTGCAATAAGGTCAATTTAAGGGTCTCTTGAGCCCTTTGTTGGCACCTCAATTACCACTCAATTTGTGGACAGTTATTATGAATTTGCAGTTCACCAAAAAAAATCCTATAAGAGTGTTGTAATTTAATTCTCAGGGATGTAATTCTTCAGGATGTATATTTAATTTTTTTAAATTCTGTAACAGAATGTTTGCATAGATTGTTAAACCAATAAATTTTTAATTTATTTAATTGGAATTCTAAAACATCATAGTCAAACCCTTCTAATAAAGGACATATTTTTTAATGTATGACATTTGTCATGAAGTCATCAAAAACTATGTCCTACATTAAGAAAATAAGAAAATAAGAAAATATTTTTTAAACTCATAGATATAAGACAACAATTTTGAGATGGCTGAAAGTAATTATTGAACTTTAAATGCAAAGCTACCTCTCTTGTGTATCTCTATTCATATTAACATTCTCCATTTATATTTATTTGTGTCCTATATTGAGTTTAATGTAGGAGAAGTAAGACAAGTTGTGTCCTATATTACACAATGTAGGACAAAGTTCCCAATGTCCTACATTAGAAAGGCCCAATCATAGTAGCCAAAACTACCATTTTTTTCATTTCATTATTGTTGTTTCATTATTATAACAATGATATCATCAATTGTAGATATGATAATTTTTTATTCACTTGTGTAAATATATACAAATATCTATAAACACATGTACATGTATAATTTGTTGAGATGTGATTTCTACAGTTTCATTATATTTATACTGCAAACTTTAAAAGAAATAGCTTTATGGATCATTCAGTACCCCCATCAAGTGATAACGACCAACCATAAGATTTTTTCTCATCATTTCATGACAGTGCCCCAGGTGCTTCCACCGCCCAGTCCTGCTTGTACACGCGTCGTTTTAATCATTCGTGAATGTGGATGCATAATTTTATCGTTATCGTTCATCTGAAGGCGGCGGTGACGGCTCAGGAGGATTGATTCAATAACGAAAGCAGAATACTCGGTTAGGAGGGGTAAAAATAATAACGTTAATGACGGAAAAAAAGTTTTAAAAAGTTTTAAAACAAAAAAAACACGCCTGCGCAAGAATGAAAGATATAATTATTCTCTAGATTACCTTACACATTTATACAAAGCACTTCAATAGATGAAAACAAAGCCTTTTACTGTAGGGATGTCAAACTAAGTGCGTTTATTCTGCTTCCAGAAATAAATGAATAAAAAGGATGATTTTTTCTATTAGGGAATGAACTTTTTCTGAAAGTAGAATTGGTGATAAATGAAAGTTGGTAGTGTCATCAAATTTGAGGGTATTAAATGAAGTATGATTGGATGGTTATCAACACCAGTCACGAACAACCAATCCTGTGAGAAATGTAGACGTATGCAACTGCATGTTTTCATAATAAGGCAAACTATTGTGCTTAGTTTCATGATTCGATTGATAAAAATATAAAAGTTAAAAAGCAAAAGATGATATTTGCAAGGGTACAGACAAATTGTGGTGGGTTCTGTCAAATGCCACAAACTAAAGTGTGTATGTAATTCATGACATTTTTTTCCTTCTTTTATTTTGTTGAGCACCAAATTTTTTTATTTTATTTTATACAATTTTTGATTCTCAAGACATTCTAAGAATTTCACATGAATTGTGTTGTTGAACATGAAAATTCCTATTGTGGACATACCACAAGAGAATTTCAATTGATACGTTTCTTCCTTGTGAAGCATTTTATGTCAACATAAAGTCAATATTTTAGTTGATAAATAAAGAATCATAAATGTTTTGTCTTTTCCTTGATGGCTTGACCCTGATGCCAAACAAACCCTTCCTTCCTTCCTTTTTCGTTATCCAAGAACGTGTACAGACATTCAAGAATGGTAATTAAATTCATTCATCCAAAATATATCTATTCAATTCAAGTTAAGAATGTAAACATGTGGCACGAATAATAAGGAAAAAGACACTGAAAAAAGACATTGTAAAAAGACAATACGCAACAGACGGTGATAAGCATGCCCTAACCATGGACCCAGTCGTCGGTGAGTGATCCCTGTCGTCTGGACTGCGACGGAGGATGTCGGCCATAAATTCAATGCTAAAAACCGTTTCTGTCCAGTTTTAAATAGCAGATTTGGCGCCTGGTCGGCGCCGTTGAGCGTCGCGTAGAACCTAAGTGCCACGAGTCGACGCAGTTTAATGTTGTTTCTTAGAGGAGGATGCATGCTGCTGCAACTGAACCTCAACAAGACACGATCCGCGAATTTCCACCGCATGTCATGCAGTGGATGGTAGCCGAAAACAACGTTGCACGGGACTTTCGAAATAAGAGAGAAGCTGAAAGAGCTGCTAAGGTCAATGCATCGGGTATACCCAGTCTTTGTGTCAAAAAATAAAATAAAATAAAATAAAGAAATTCTAAGGCTTTCGTAACTAGTCAACCTAAGCCCAAAGACTCGAAGTTTCCCGCGATTTCATCTTGTGATCTTATCCACAAACATCACCGGCGTTCATGGTGGAGTTCCCAGAATTCTCGGCAATTTTATGTGCCACTATTCTCCTCCTCCTGGGCATTTCAATTCTGTTTGGTTGAATTTTGAGATCTGGACTTGTTTTCGGTAGCTGTTGGTATTGATTCGACTGCCGTGACTTGTGCGTTTTGTGTGTTCTATGCATGAAAGAATTCAATTTCGCAGTTCATGTTGTGGTTGCTCTAATTTGTGCCCCCTTCACATAAAAATGTCTATGTTTTGTAAGATTTTTTCATTAATAAAGCAGATGTATTATCATAAATTAGATGTTTCCTAAGATTTGACAATGACTAATGATCAAGAATGTTTGGAGTTGCTGCACCTTGTTTTTGGTAACAATTGTGCTTGGATTGATAGCACATGGTCCTTTAGATTTATGTACTTTAAGCAGGAAATGTTTCAGGAAGACTTTTTTTTTCCAAAGCTTCAATTTGAAAATCTGCTTATTATTTTATCACATGCCTTGTCTCCCAAGAATTTGGCTATAATAAAATAAATCAAAAGAATTTGTATGTGCTTTATGTTGGCATGTGAAACGTTCACACGTACAGCATGATTCACTGACTTTGGTCATAAATAAACCAATTTATTTTGTTGGTTTACTCTATAAATAGGAATTGCAAAGAACTAAAAAAAACATTTTGTCCATGAAAGTTTGACAACACCTGGTTAAATACCTTTTGTATTGAATTGGAGTCTAAAGTCGAATGGAACCATGTGCCCCCTAATTTCAAGTGTCTATCCTACAAAACATTTCAAAAGAATTGAAGAATGCCCAAATTCATAATTTTAGATTTAATATTCTAATTGGCAAAAAATAAACATATCAAGTTAAAATCAATTGTAAAAAATGCATAATATAAGTTACAACATAAAAACTATTTAAACCAATAATTCAAAGAGGGGCTGTGTAGAAATAAGAAATAGCTCCAAATAATGTATTTAATGTAAGACTTTGTACTAGTTTAATAGTTAGAGATCTTAGAAGTTGTGTAGGATAACATAAAGTAAGACAAACACATGACAATAAAGTTTTTATATATTGATTACATTTAACAAGAATAAATATTTTCATATTTCTGAGCTTACTACCATTGTTAAAGTAAGAAATGAATTGACATGCAGTATCATCTTCTGGCAATTTTTATTCCATTTTGTAATATGTTTATTATTACATAGAATGTCAAATGTCAACATTTAGGTGAATAGTCCCAGATTTACAATATCTCAACTATTATTCATCTTGGAAATGCACAGAGATACACTGTAAAGTGGAGTAGGGGCAAGTTTTAAAACTTGAAGATACAATTAAATTTCAATTTAACTAAGGTGACATAAATAAAATTTAATACTAGATTATGGATGTTGCATATGTATATATGTATATATATATATATGAAATGATCATCATATTTTTGGCAAATGTTGATGGTATTGACCATGTCTCATAAGTTACATATATTAATTTTGGATTCCCTAGTAGAAATTGTGGTCCAGAATCTGCCAACAAATGTTGCTCTTTCACCCACCCACCTACTCAATAACAATATACAATATTATTATATACATTACTGTAACACTCAAATGTGCTTTAGGGCCTTTCACTCTCCATGACAAATTGTACCACAGAGCAAATCCACCTGTGATCTAAACACCACTTTCCTTTGGTTTTTGGTCAATTGTTACATTTAGTAATTTTTAAAATTTTTATTTTAAATCTTACAGCTTTAGATGGCTTTTTCTGATATATTGTGCAGTATCCTAGATATTGTGTATTATTTGATTCTCACTCACCCTTTCATTCTTACATAATAAAGTTTACAAAATAGTTTATTTCATTCTATTTTATTTAATTATAATATTTTGTGTCGAAGACACTTAATATGAAATAGAAAACCCCATTATTGAAGAGCAGGAGGTCAATTGGACAGTTTCTAGAAGCATGATTCACATGCCACAAACAATATTATTAAAATGATAAATGGGTGGAGGGGGATGAGGTCATGATTTCATCATTCTTAAGTCACCTTGTGGACCCTCTCATTTTCATTTCCCTAAAAAGGGCACATGTTAAACATGTTTCAATCCTCTGCCCCTCTGCTCTATTGAAGGGGTGAGGGCAAGAATAATAAATAAAAAATAGAAGAATCTGCTTAAGTTCATTTTGCCTTCCAATTTTTCGATCGACCTGGTGATTTCAAGTGCATGTTTATTTAAAAATACTTCAACATACAGTATGGGATAGGTACAAATAAATGAAAAAGTACACGTATGATAATAAATTGTGAGTTTTAGAAGAATTAGCTAATTGATTGAGTTTTTAGCTGATTTAGATTTAGATTATTTTTGGTTTCAAGATCAAGACACAAAATATCAATAAGAGATCTTCAAACAAAAAAGCAAAAAAAAAGTTGAACAACATCATGTTTGCATTGATAATAAATTGTAGTCTACTTTTGTAATATAATTCACATTCCTAATACCACTTGATACATGTAACCATACTTTTTTTACACGTGATTGTTACGTATAATAAAAAACACCACTTAAAATAAAAATTGAGGACATGAATGAGCATGATGTGAAAACATTACACACAATTGAACCTTTTAAAGTTGCAGTGTTTATCACAACAACTTTGATGGAGAGGACTTGAACTCTATTTACTCATGAATGTGTTGAAAAGTTCAACAAGCCATTCGTATTATTATTTTTATTATTGAAAGTTAATTTCAAAACCACGCTGCAACTTGGGTTTTTTTTAACTTTGATTTCCTATAAATAGAAGCCGTGGAGAAGAATTTTCTTTTCAACGGCTATAAATTTTTCAATGAAAAATTAGACACAGGATATTTTTGATGAGTCAGCAGTAAAGATGATGAATGAATTTCCTGGAAATGTAGGATGCGAATATTTACCTTGAAATGCAGTACATTTTTGGACTCTCATTTTGGAAGTTTGTTGAGTGTTAAAGAAAGAATAAAAATAAAAATAATCTAATTGTCATCGTGAGGGTGTATCCAGAACTGTAGCTGCTGGATATCCTTCTTATAAATAAGGAACCTGAATATAAAATTGTAAAATCGATGCTAATTAAAGTCATTGTATTCCTTTATAATACAAGGAGTTAAAGAAATGATGACAAAATGTTAAATTGCAGTGGCTTTGTACGGGTTTTTGGATTTGTTTATTCAATTCCCCACCAATCAGTTTGTCTTATTCCGAATTAATTTTTATGAGTTTTCGTTTTTGTTGGAGAATCAGTTACCTACCACCAAATTTGCGAATTCGAAGGCTTTTCATTTTAAAGAAACAAAAATGATGACAGTTGGCACATGTACACAAGAATGAATGAATAAATAATTCAATACTAAAGATATTATCACTATTATTTTAGGATATTGCTAACGTTATCCTAATTTTTTTGCTGCTACTGCCACCACAACCCCCATTCATCACATGCCACCTTTGTTCAATACTTTTATAACCAATCAAAGTTTTTTTGTTCCATAACTTTCTAACCATTTGATTCAACATAATTTTTAATTGGAATGAAAAAAATTAAAGAAATATATTGAATGGATAGAGGGTTGTGTTGACAGTAGCAAAAATTGCAGTAGTATCAGCAATACCCTTATTTTATTATGTGTATGCTTAAAAGAGTGAATTGAGGTGTAAAATAGTTGTTAGAGAATTTCTGTAGCCAAATGGGATGCTAATAGATTTACTTTGCTGCCCTACAATGTGGATATATGAACACTGAAAGGGAATAGGGAAAAAGGTGGCGGTGAAGCATCTTGGCTCCATGACAAGGATGAAATACCAATCACACAATCAGTCACACTCAACCTCAAAAAAATATAAAAAAATAATCCTCATTTCCTCCCCACCTCATTTTGGCATACACATTCCTAAGCAGCAAAAACAATTCTCCTTCTTTAGCCCTTGAAAAAGTTATAATCTTTGAGGAATTAGTAGAGACACATCTATTGCAGTCAGGTATAAATGCATCATGTGACAGTCAAGGATAGAATGTATATTATTTTGAGGGAGGGGACTCATCATATTCAGTCAGTTGGTCAGTGTGGGAATTTTCTCTTTCACTGCCGTTTTTTATTTTTTTTATTTTTTTTAAAGAATATTTCAGAGGTTGTATATGGCCACAAGAAAGGAGCAAATCCCAAGTAGGGATTTATCAATCATGATTGACATTTCCACAATTTGAAATTGAATCACAATCCTTTTGAGAGCTAATTCTACAACTTTGTACGCAACCTGCAATTTTCTGTCAATTTAAGATCCTCCTGGACAGATGAATTTGATTCGATTTTGAAACAAAAAGGGGATGCACCTCTCTGCTGATTACAAAAAAAACAGAAGATACATTAACTGATTTGAATATTAATTGGGGTGAGGCAAATGTCGAGATCCAAATAATAAAAAATAAAAAAAATAAAAAAAACAATAGTAAAAGATCAAGGACACCAAACAAAATGGAGTGCCCAGAATGCCTGTCCAGCTTCATATAGTATGTTTCATTTCCGGATAAGTCAATAGTTGTGCAAAGACTCAGTCTCGGTTGCAAGAGTCAAAGTGCAGCCATGTGGAGACCATGCCAAGCTTTTCGCTCGACACCACCATATCCACCTCACACAGAATCCCTGTCGTCACGTGATAGTCAGATGTGCGCACGTCGCCACACCCCTTGGGATAAAGCGAGAACCTGACAAAAAGGTTAGTCGACGATCCGTTTTTCCATGGGGGTCGTGAAGCTCAAGCTTAGATTTAGTGGTTGACATTGCATTGGAGGGACCCGCACGCATTGCTGGAGGCCTTTCTGCCTCGTCTTCTCATCTACAAAACTATCCTGATCGGAACACTCGGTAGTCTTTTTCGCTTTCGTTACTACTTTCGAACCGATGTTTCTGGCGCATTCACCGAGCCATCAAATTCATGTCGATCCAAGACAGAGGAACACTTTTAGTTTATCATTTGCCGACTGAGTCACCGAAAGAGCAGTGTACTGTTGGTCTACATTCAGTACTTGCGATGCATGAGACATTCGCAGCTCGAAAAGAGGAGATTTATGAGAAGCATTAAAAAAAAAACTTGGTTCTTATTTTTGAAGTGGTTTCTTTAAGCAATCTTTGACACAATTTCTCATTTTTTTTAAAAAAAATAGTCTCTTGAGATAGGTCTAACGGAAATTTTGGGGGACAACACTATTTATTCCATGTACAAAAAAGTGCAATTCATCTTATCTTTTTCCCCTAATCTTTGGACTAATTTTTCTAAGCATAAAGCTAACTTGGTCAGATTCTCAATTGCAATTAATTGAAAAAATTTAAAGTTGTGGCTTCTCACCTTATTTCCTACTTATTAAATTTTCCTTATTTATTTAATTAATTACTATTTGATTATAATAAAATAAAATAAAGCATTAAAGGTCCTAATACCCTAGAATAATACATATTAAAACATAATCAAAAACTATTGACATAGTAGTTGGTTAGTTATTCTCTACAACTTTGTGAACAATCAAATTACTTTGTGGGATTATAAAATTCTAATATATTGTCTTGTTTACTTGATTCCAAATAACTTGCTAGCCATGTATGATTTGTCCTCATTGTATAGTAGTGCTTCTTAATTGTTAGATTGCTTCTTTATTTATTCTTTTGTAAATTTTTATAACACAACTTCATATTTTATAAGATTTTATTAAACTTTCTTTTTAAAATATTGGTTACTCCAATCCTTATTGTTAAATGTATGTGCATTGTATTGCATCCATATTAACCACAAGCAAGAGCCTTAAATGAGAGACCATATTATTTTGAATATTTTAAAGCTTTGAAGAATCTCTTCTATAAATATTATTTGTTTCCAAGATAATGTTTTTATTTTTTAAGATCACAATTATCTTGAATTAGTGGCTAATTTATACACATTTAATATTGTCCATCTTTAAATATTTTTAGCTTGATGATACATCCAAAATCTATATAAAACTATTATAAGAAAGTATTATATATACCTTTGACAAAGAAGATAGTTGTCTTTATTGGACTAAGCCATCAAGATGTTGGAAGCTACTTGTTTATGATAAATTAACAAGATTAACATTGCTTCGTAATGTACTCTTGGTCTAAACCACACATCATTCTAGTTGATATTTTGTAATGTCTAATTTGTCTCTTTACTTAGAAGTAATTAGATTTCATGGATTTTTTTTTTTTTTTTTTTTTTTTTTAAAGAGCTTTTTAACCTAGTTTAGATGTATAGGCTATAATATTAAATATTTTTTTAAATAATAAGTTTAAAAGTCAAAATTTTAACTTTTTATTATACCAAAGAAAATCATGTTGTCTTCTTTATCTTTCTATGTGGCTTTGGTCTTTATGATTATTTAAACAAATTTAACAAAATTTTGTTTACAAATAAGTATTATATTAGGCATATCTACATGAGAGATTCTAAAGAATTTTAATAATATATTGTCATAATATAGAAATATTGATTATATCTCTATTATGTTATTTTTATTTTAGGTACTTTAAATCATATGTAACCATTAACTATTAAAGATATACTATTTTTTTATAGAATTTTATGAGGCATTGTATCTTATACAAATAAAAACATAATAATCACAAATCCATTTGGAGCAAATCTAATAATTCATGATGATTAAATGGTCATTAGAAAAGAAGCATCTTTAACATAGATAGAGATAGACATTTATTTTGCAATGATATTTCAAATACATATATATGATATAAGTCTTTTGGAAAATATATATGATATTCTAAAATATGTATTTTTAAAAAATCTCACGTAATATCTCTTGTATTATAAATATTATTAAAAAAAATATGTTAAATATATAAAAATATAAATTATGTCAAATGTAGGCATTTTCTCTTTTTTTGGATAAATGCTCTTTTACATCAACATGTATGCCTTGGTTGGATATTCAATCACAAATTTATATTTATACATTAAAAATACAATCTTTGATAATCAACCAAGGCAAACCTTGACTTTTAGATAAAATATATTTTTAGATATTAAATAGAATCATATCCAAAAGAGATTTTTTATTATTTTTTATTTTTTATTATTTTTATTTTTTTAAATTAATTCAATTTCTAATTAAATATTTTTTTAAAAAAAATCAATATATCTAGTGCATAGTGGTAAAATTATAGTTGCCTAAAACTTAAGATTAACAAATAAGTACTATAAAGGCCTCCAAAATCTTTTGCAATATAGTAGAATAATTTGATGTGGTTAGGATCTAAATGCACATCTAAAAAACTTTAGAAAGACAATTTAATTTTAAAGTATATATAATAAATACTATTACTACTTAAATAAATAAAAATAAATAGGAATACATTATGTAAACAATATTTTCTTCAAAATACATCAAAGAAGCTTCTTGGATATAAATTAGATTTTTTTGGAAACTTTTAGATATGCCATGTGGCCATAAAAACGTTTTTTTAGAATTACTTTACTTTAATAAAGCAACTATGGAAGCAATCTATAACTTATACATCTAGACCACAAGCCTCATGGTCCTTAAAAGATTCCATATAGCCTTCTTGGTAGTTAATATAAATAGAGATACAATTAAAGCCACCATTATTCTTGTCAATAATTTTTTTGTATTTTAGTCTTAATTTAAGATTCTTTATTTTTTTATGTATTTGGAAATCATTATTACAGTTTTTTTCTATTTTATATCTATATCTCTTCTTTGTTTACTTTATTCTTTCTTAGTAATATATAAGTGTATTTTTCTTTTATAATTCTTTTTAGAATCATGTTGTTTATAGTGAATTATCTTTAAGTTCTTTGTGGATGTACAAAATTCACCAATCTATATTCTTATACTAACACTATGTTTTTTGAATAAGAAATTAGAAAGTAGAAACCATCTCAAAGGAGAATAAAAAATTTATCATGAAGTGTACCTTTTTAAAAGTAAAAAATTTAATATTTTTTTCAAATGAAGAATAGTTTTAAATATAATAGTTATATTTAAATTTATATTTGATTTAGCTCTTAATACAAAATCTATGCTCTAGTAAATACCAAGGTTAACACAAAGTCCTTCCTTGAACCAATAAAATGACTTCTTTGTTGATTTTAAATTTTTGTGTCTTAATGATTGAACTTTTACTAAACATAGAAAAAGACTAAAAGAAATAAGAAGAAATTAAAAAAAGATATCTTATATCTAATATTAAAATGGATACACATATATTTTCTTATACAAACACATCCAATTCTAACTACCTTTCAAGATATTATTTGAATCATGACTATAATGATTCACTTACCTAAATCACTCTTGCAATGAAAGGTTTTCTTTCAAAAAGATATTATATGCTCACTCTTGTTTAAGAAGACCTTGTGTTTGATTTATACATTAAGCTTATTAATAATTTTTTAGACTATGATACTTTTTATTATATAAGAAAGTTATTTCTTTTGAGATTGCTCAACCTATAGAAACAAGTGATACCAAATATCACTACCAAATATCACTATGACATATATAAGTTCCTACAAAAGTAATTTATGAATAATATATTGTTTTTTTCCTTCAATTCTTATTTTTCATGAATTTAAACATTATTTTCTATAACATATGTGGATTGAATGATCCACCCAAGATACTTAAGATAATAGTTACATTTAAAATATCACCTAATAATGTGAAATTACATTCATTTAAAAACACAAATATTATAAATATTGGAAATTACAGATAATTTTATGGTTTAATTCTAGAATCTTCATATTTTAGGTACCTCTTGGCTATGTAAATAATTTAAAAAGAGAAAGTATATGCAAAATATGCATTCTAATATTCTTATGTATTAAGTATTTAATTAGAAGTACAAGATCCTTAATGATAAATAAAAATTTATGGAATTTGTTTAATAGGAATTTAAAGAAACTATTTAGGTTTAATTAATGATTATGCTTCAAAAATATTCTACAAAAGAAAAAAATTATGACTTCATTTACCAAACATGCTTCCTAGCAATATTCCTTAGATTATAAGATATGATTGAAATATGATAAAAATGGCATGTAAAAAATGTACATATTGTACAAGAATCTTAGCTCATGATTTAGAAAACACATAGAGTCTTTTCAAATCTAGGCTCTTTTTAGAAGATTTTTAAAACTTAGAAGAAGCCTTAAATATTATTGAAATAATAGATTAAAGGATTTTTGAGTCTTTTTTAGATTTTAAAATAAATTTATATATGAATAATTATTCTATTAGAAGAAAAAAATCTAAGAATATAGAACTAAAGAAGATATGGCTTTACTAGAATATTTGTGTATAGAACCAATAATTTAATTACAAAATTCATAGCTTAGAACTTCTACACATAAGATAAATGATTTTTATTTAGTTACTTTAAGGGTTCTAGAACCAATACAAATAATATAAACACCAAGAAGTTGAGGTGGTATTTTTATCAATAGAATGAGAGTATTTATATGATTTTAAAAATAATTTTGTAAAACATTAGTCCTTCAAAGATTTAGAGATTACTTGGAACTTCAAGAATTTATTATAAAGACTTATTAAAAATTTCAACTAGATCATCAAGACCTATAAAATCTAAGTAAGTTTTAAAAAGGCTTAAGCTCACCATAAACAAGTTGAAGATTGTAAGTAAGAAGATCATAGAATTTGTTTACACATTGGAGATATAAATATTAAGGATTTTTATAAAGTAGTAAAAGGAATGCTTAATATGGCCATTCAAGAAGCAATATATATATAAAATTTAATCAAACTTCTACATTAGAAATAAATTAGTTAATTTTTTTTTATTATTAGTAATATAAGAAACTTTAAGGTTTCAATATCTTTGATTGGATTTTCAATTCTTCTAACAATCTAAGATTTTTTTAGTTATTCTATTTAGATAATCTCCACAAATATAAAATATTGAGTAAATATTAATTGAAAGAATAAAGTGTAAATTTAACTATTGGTAATTTATAAAATTTAATAAAGCTTAAAGAATCATTACAATCAATGGCATTTCTTGGTTTTTTAATTTTTTAATTTTTTATACTTCTTTCTTCTTGTATTAATATATTTTTAAAAACTATTTAAAAAATTAAGAAATTAATAATAATTATTTTTATTGAAGAATAAAATGTCTTTAGTCCTTTCTAAAGTATTTGGATTTATATGATAATTTTTTTTAAAAATAGAAATATAAGAATTATTGATCCTAAATAAATAAATAAAAGTATTTTTTATTAAATAGATTATAGGTGCTTTCTTCCTTAGAGAGATGAATTTCTAAAAATTTATCAAATACAAAAAAGGCATAATAAATTGAATACCTTGGATAAATAGAAGCTGGATTTTGCATGAACTTTAATACTTATAAAAAAAGGAACTTAAAGTTCAATAATTGTAAAAAAGTAGATAAAATATAGAATTTTATAATATCTTTTGTTCATCTAAATTCTCTTAAAATATTCTATGAAGTTTAGAATTTGTATAGACTAAGAAGAACAAGATAAATAGTTTAGACCAAGATGGTTTTTGTGTAGTTAACAAAATAAAAATAAAAATAAAAATAGAAACTTACAAAATAACACATTTTAAAACTTTACAAGCAAGGTTGTAAAAATCTCATAAATAATTGAATGACATCCATTTAAACACCAACCATATTGATTAAGTCCTTTGAATAGCTAAAATAAAACAAAAATTGACCTAAGTTTAATTAAGAAAGATTGCTAATATCTCCCACCAACTCTTATTTATATATATATACATATATATATATATATATATATATATATACTAGTATTAAAAGACCCTATACATATATATATATATATATATATATATATATAATGTAAAAAAATAATAAGACCATCCTGTAGTAGAATTAATAAATATAAAAAGGTTATAATATTGAAGGCAAAGATCTATTATATAAAGAAATAAAAATAAAAATAAAAAACATTACAAAACTAATTCCTATGTATAAATTTTAACCATTCTTTTAAACAAAATCTGTGGATTTATTTCTTATGACATTTTAATAATACAAGAGACCAAAAACTAAGTAAATATTTTTTAAAAACCTTATTTTGATATTAAAATGAAATTTCTCTAAAATCTAAGGAAAAAATTAATTTAAAAATTCTATTTGGTTATCTTATATATATATATATATATATATATATATATATATATATACATATAACCTAAAATTTAGACAGAATTTGTAAAAGTCCATAAGAAGTTTTAAAAAACCATGATAAAATTTTAGAATAATTTAATTATTTAAAAAATTAGTCAAATAAATTAATATAATTATTTAATCATTTATATCCATTAATAAAAAATATAACTACAAAATAGAGATTTTTTAAATTAATTTTTTGAGAAGTTTAATTGTTCATATACATAGGTATCTTTTTATTTTCTGTAAATTAATTAATACAAGTTCTTTATTCAATAAAAATCAAAATCCTTTTTTACTAACAAACAATTGCTTCTAAAGGCCTAATTTTCTAAAAAACTGTTTTTGTGTAATTATAAAATTTATTAAATAAAAAACTATATTTTAAAGATTGATTAAATTATATTTCTAAAAAAATAAATACTAAATTAAGAAATATACAAATAAAAAAACATGATCAAGTAGTTAGATTTGAATTTTGAATTTTGAATTTCATTTACACTTAAAATAACATGTACACATGTGCATATACATAATAGAATTTAGAAATATATCAAATAAATTCAAATAAATAATCATATTAGTTTAAAGTTAAACAAACTAGACTTAGTACATGTTTAAAAAGATAAATACTTGATTAGAATAAATCATAGTTAAAAAATATAAATAACTAAATTATAAAAATAAAAAAATAAAAACTAACTAACATCCAGGATTATTAAATTTATAAAATTTATTTTAATTTTTAAATTGAATAAAATTAAATATTTTTAAGTTGTATACAAAGTAAAAAAAAATGGTTTATACATGCTTTAATTTTTAAGCACAATCAAACATAGTTGACAGTACAAAAATAATTTTTAGTTCTTTAAGCACAATTAAATACAATCTTAAAATATATATATATATATATATATATATATATATCAAATTAATTTTAATCTATATCAAGAATTTTTATTTATATATATATATATATATATATATATATATCAAATTAATTTTAATCTATATCAAGAATTTTTATTTATATATATATATATATATATATATATAATATATATTGTAATTTCTTATATTTTAGTTTATACACTCTAAATATTTAGTATTTATAAATCATGTTATTTTTTAAATTAATAATTTCTTTGAAATATCAAGATTTAAATAGATTTAAAGTATTTATAATTATTATGAAGTATGTTCTAAATATTAAAAAATATGCACTAGTATATTTTTAGAGATATATGTATAAAATAGTAAAGAATATATTTTTATACATTTTCAATAGTTATGTATTAATATTTAAAATAATATAATAATAATATATAAGTTTTTAGAATATTCTATAATAATTTTGTATATTTTTTTGTTGTACAGTTATATAGATATTAAAATTACTATTTTTAAAATCAAAATTTATATTTATTATATTGAAAATTTTATTTTCATAAATATATTATCAAATCAAAAATATTAATATATTTTAAAGATTAAATTACCAAATCATTTACTTAATAATATAAAAAATTCAATTTTTAGTTATTAATATGTACAATGCAGTACAAAATCTACAGAATTAAACCCAAATATGATTAAAATGACACACCAATATTCATTCTAATTATCATATAATAAGTATATATACAAAGTAGATCGAAATAATATATATATATATATATATATACACATATGTATAAGTAAAAAGGATAATAATTTTGTTAAGTAAGAATATTTTTTTAAATAGAAGCAATTAATATCAACAGTATGAAGTGAGTTTGAAATTCTTGAAAGAAAACAAATTATTCTAGTGTTTCAACATGGTCTTTCTGGTAAAGTAAGTAAAAACAAAATCAGGTCAAAATTAAACATAGTAACAAGACACTACCACAAGAAATCCCTGCTCAACTTATTATGTTAAATGACTTCCGTCAAAATTCCACATACTGCTGTCTATTTTTATAAAGCTATTCAGATATAACCATAATGTGAAGAGATTACCCAAAAAAAAGTAGATATACACAAATATACATACACAACTGCATGATTAAAAACCAAATCCAACTGGTGTAACATTCCTTAAGAATAATGCGCTTCTTGTAACTGTCAAATCTTGATGTGATCCAACACACGCATTCTTTGACTGTTGAGCCACCTTGCAAACCACCATATCCACTGTTAGATAAGGGAAAGTGTTGTTATGAGGAGGCACAACCAATATAGTATATTGTACTGTTCTTGAACACCCAGGTACCACCTCCGTTCTATTTAACAGTCAGAATGAATAACCATATTGAGAATGTCTGCAGCTTGATATTCCCAACTGCCATGTATGTGTCTGCCTCGCAGGAGCAGTAGCCATGTTGACATGAGGGGGGCTTAATGCGGTTCCACCCACCGGAGGAAAATGAATGTATTGCTGTCTTTCGGTGCATTGATCAGATGGAAACTAAGAAATGTTGAGGATGTACAGCAAATACACACCAGATAATACTAGCCATTGCCTAAAATCCGCAGATCTGTTGCCTGTTTAGCATCATCAAAACGAGTTCACTGTTCAATCCATCTGACATAATGCTCCACTCTGCTTACAGTGAGCTCTCATTCCTCATCAGCATCTGTATGTGATGTAGACCTCGACTAGTGTTGCCGCATTGCAGTTTAATGGGTCAGTGTTTATCGAACGTTTGAGGAAAAACCATATGCCTTCAAGGTTCAGCGAGGAAGAAGTTGCGCTCATGGTTGCGTACCAGGCAGCCTAGATGATTGCAAAGTAAGACACACTTCTTAATCCAGACGAGAAGGAGCGAAGGCTTAATAGACGAACACTGGTTTGGTAACGAATTCGGAAACTTTTTGTATAAATTTGAGGACAAACGGTACAGTGAAGTGGGAGTCTGTAGCACAAACAAAGATCCTCCATGGCCAAGGGAGTCATGCCTGCCTATGTTAAGTGAAGCTTGATTCATCCCCTCCTTGGGCGTTTTCGCAGAAAATAGGACGTCACTATTCTGGTAGACACAAGCAACAAGAACACATCGATATTTCAGAATGCTCGAAAGATGTGATTCTCGTGTTGTCGCTAGACGGCGGCAGCGGTTGGCGTGCCGTAGGTGGTGCTGGTCTTGGCGTTAGCAGACCTAGTTTCGTCGTAACCTCCGTCGCTGCTTCCGAAGAAGCCTGCTTGCAACGACAGGAGGTACAGGAGCTCGAAGAGGGCAAGGATGATGATAAACGCTTCGAGAGTTCTCTGTATCACATGGAAAAGAATGCAGCAGTTAATTAGCGGTGTCACATTACAACTTTACCAGAACAAACCAAACTGCTTGTCAATCAACAACCAGGACATTACAGCATCAGTACTAATGAAAACCAACACTGGAGGCTAACAGCAGTGGGGCTTGGGGTTTACAATTCTTTTCTGGCGGTTGCTACCACCGGTGTGAATCTCCTTGCAAGCGACGCCCATGGCAAGAAGAGTGAGCAACCAGGAAATGAGGGAGGTGGATGCAGCTGAGGACAGACTGTCGCTGCGAAAGACCCGCAAGTGGTTAATACCGGCGAACACAGAAGCGAGACCCACCATGCTTGCAATGAGAGCCAGGGGCAGAAATGTTGGAGTCACAATGTTGCCTGCAAAACACATTCAAAGTTGCATCATACTCGCATAAGGTCCGATTACTTGAACGAAAGCAAGAAGACATTCATTTGCACTCTACAACGGTCATGCCACATCTCCGAGACGGTGCCGTTTAATGAAGCAAACCGCTGCATGAGTGCCAAAACTGAAAGAGACTGCCGCACTGCCAGCCAACAAACAGCAGCTTAAGGTACACACAGCTTCACAAGAACGCATAAACTTACCAATGGGTCCGGCGCCGATTCCAATGGTAGCACCCAAGTTGCGGTTGAGAGCCCAGCCAGCCAAGCAAGCAGAGACGAGGTACAACATGAAGTTGATCACCAGCAACGGAGCAGACAGAGCCCGGCCTATTCCCATCGCCATACTGACAAAACTTAATTTTCAGCTACAAACTGAAGCTAGCGGTTAACAGATAGCCACAACCTGCTGACTGCTCGGTCAATGGAGGAGGGAAAGGCACAAAAAGGAGATTTAGATACATGAATGGCGGCGAAAAATGCAGGCATGACAGATAGCGAAAGTGAGGAAACCTGGGTATTTATGAGCAACATATTTTCGTGACGGGTGTTGTGCATCCAACGGGTCTGCAGGGTCCCAACGGTTCTATTGAATCGGTTACTGGCCCCTTTCGTACAGCATGTCAGGTCTGACGGCCATTTACATGCTCCCCGCCTGAGCAGATAAGCAGTGAGAAATCTGCAGATGAGGCGGGAAGTAGTATAGGGGGTTGGTCAGCTTGTGCCAAAAGTCGTCAAACAGGGAGCATAGAAATGACAAGGAAGAGCGTTCCCACCTGTTGGCGCTGGCGCGTCGAATACGGAGAAAGAAAAGGAGAAAGAGATCAATGTTGAGACCCTACATTTGCCAACAAACTGAATCGTTTCCAGCGTGGTATGAAAGATTTTTGCAAGCATCTTGACAGACCTTTAGATTTTTCCCAGGTAAGTGAGGTACTAATGGAGACACTTATTACTCGAATGTTGGTCTACTATCATCTTCAGCGTAAGGTTTTGTTGTAGGTTATCAAATTTGTTGATTCTAGTCTTCTGTGAGATTGATCCATGTAGCTGATGCATCGACCTGTGAGGAAAAGGGGATTTAAAGAAGATTTGGAATACGTGGTTTGCGAAAATGTAGAAAAAGGACCACGGTGACAAAGCGCTCAACCTACCCCGAATTCAAACAGATTGAAAAAGTATTCCCCATAGGAGCACACTTTATGGCACACGAAAACAACACAGAAAGAAACAAAAAAGGATTACATAAGTAAATAAATAAATAATAAAAATGAAAAATACAAACATGATAGCAAACAAAACTATTCCTTCAACAACAGATTGTAATCACCTAGAATGCCGTACTGTATCAGTTATCAATCTGACGGACTGAGAAGTATACAGAGGATGGCGTCCTTGGATTCTTTTTTCAGGAAGATCAACGCATCAGAAAGTACAAACTGGGAACAACCTCGCACACATTCCAACGCAACATTGTCCAACAGCATTCAATATAAAATGGACAACACTGTCACGAAGAGGGCAGTAAAACTGCTCCAAAACTGTTTTGCTTATTAACATATGATACAAATTCGTGAAACAAGAATGATCCCTGTGACTGTCGACACCACCTATACGCGCAGCTGTCCATACCGAGATGATCGAAAACCTCGAAAAACTACGGCTTCGACAAGTTGAACTTCGTCCTTTTAGGACAACAGATCACACAAATACAGAGACATTAACCATTCGATGCAATTTCCATCTCGACTGAACGCCTGATCCGGGTTTGGAATGGTGGCAGAACAACAATTCACCAGTCCATCGATCGACAATGCTCAAACGGTGGTTGGGTGAGCAGGGTTGTGGACGTGGCCCACAGGAATTTTCATGTCAGTGTGACGGCCGTAGTCGACGTGGTGATCGTGGTTGTGAACGGGGATGGAAGGGTCGTGGGCGCCGTGGCCGTGGCCGTGGCCGTGACCCACTCCACCCATTCCAATTCCAGTTCCAGCTCCGTGGTGATTACCTGCCCTTCCGAATCCCAAGTGCAGGGAGAGGAGGTACAGGAGCTCGAACAGAGCCAAGATGATGATGAAGGCTTCCACCACTTTCTGCAACATTTCGTAGAAACATGCACAGATGAGAAATGATTTCTTGTGCACAGTAACATTGGGGCGCGCAGCCATGAAACCTGACTCCTTCAAATGCAATAGTGGTAAGCTTCCAACCCCACTGGAACGCCGAAGGTTGTATTCAAGGCGAGTAGAGATTGTCTACAAACAATTCCAATTGTCAAGGAGAATGTACTAGTTTTCTTTGAAAGCAGAGTACTTACCAATCTTCTGGGGCGGTTACCACCAGTGTGAATCTGCTTGCAAGCAAGTCTGGAATCAAACAATCAAAAACAACAGACGATCAGTACAAAATGATCAGCTGCAGGCACCCTCACGACTTTCACAACGGCAAGACAACCGGCGGGTTACACAAATGCTTGGAAAATAGGGAAGAATGGTTATTTAGTAAACCCTCAGCAAGAGGTCCGGAGGATGGAGAAAGGGTAAAGCATACCCCATGGCGAGAAGAACAAGGAGCCAGGCGATCAACGAGGTAGCAGCAGCTGCAGCGAGAGATTCACTCCTGAATAGACGCATGTGATGCAGTCCAGCCAAGACTGACGCTAATCCCACCATGCAGGCGATAAGCGCTACCGGCAAGAAGTAGCCCTGTGTAATATTATTTCCTGCGCATGTGCAATCGTATTCCGACTTCAATTTTAACAGTTTCTCCCAGACCAAAACTCCAAAAAACCCAGCGCCAAAAGAGTGTTCAACCATGGAGCTGCAGAGTATTGTCAAACAATGCAACTAATTACCAAAACTACTTCCCAGCCACTTACACCTAAACCAGCTACATCTTAAAGAAGTTGCCATCGATGTACGTACCGACTGCGCCTTCACCGCGGTTCATGCCCGCATCAAAGTTTCTGTTCAACGCCCATCCTGCCAAAATGGCCGCCACCAAGTACAAGGCGAAATTGATAGCCAGAAGCGGCGTAGCCAGCCCTCTTCCCAACCCAGCACCCGCCATCGTTCCACAAGTCTCGTTACTGATGCTTGTCAAAGAATATACAACAAGCTGCGTTGCAAGCTTGAAATTTCGGTAAGCACTCGTAACTGATTGAGACACCGCTTCTAGATGACAACAACCACGAGGCTATGTATTAGCAGCCCAAGATCCCCAATGCCGGCGTTGCTCCCTCCGATGTCTAAGGATCACTTGCCACATCGGTCGGTGCAGCTGGCGATGCGATGACGTGCTTCAGGAACCCAGGGAAAGCACCCACCTGTGCCACGCTTCGCCTGTAGAGCTCGCGAGAGTCCGCGACAATGTCACGCGGCACGTGTCGTGAGGTGGCCATCAAACCAACTCATCCGTTTTCCCTTGACGATGTCGCTGCATCAATTTTAATTTTTTTAATTTTTTTTAATTTTTTTTAATTTTTTTCTCCCTACATTTCCTCCAACTCCTTTGCTCCCAATGCTCATCCAAACGTATTTACTACTTTAGTCCAGTGCCCCCATCAAGGCCGGCTTAACCGCTCCACGAGTAGGTGGCACTGCCTACGGAGTATATCCTTCCCAGAGGCATAGGTTTTAATTTTCAAAGCCTGTTCTTCGCTATCTGTAATATTGTTTACTGGATGGAGAGATACCGATCAAGCTTCCGCACACCATAGTATGATTATCATAACACCTGTTGCGTCGTTGGAACTCAAAACCTCCAAGAAAAATTCCTCTTCTTCCAGTATAACTGGCTTCTCTCGCTTCACCAATTTAGAAAACGTAGCATCAGCATTGGTGGTTCGAGAAGCAAAGCATGGGATGCTCCACACCGGAGCCTTAGTCACAAAGCCAGTATCTTCTCCCCAATTTCTAGAAGCTTTTGATGGTTCTCTATACTAAAAAGATACAGGAAGATTTGTATGTGAATATTCCCTTTGCAGTGACCACACACAGCGCTCGTTGGATGCTGGCGGAGCGGCGTTGAACCGTCAGCGAGGTGAGAAGACTTCCTCTGCAACTGACACGCTGAAGTATTTGAATTTTGTGTCGAATTTTTTTCTCCGCCTTTTCAACGAATTTCATTGAGACTTGACAAGTGGCACGAATGGGAGAAGCGGGTGGATTTGTTTATTGGCAGATGGATGACTGCACACTTTCATAGTCTTCCAATTGTAAAGAATACATAAGTTTACGTGGCATGAATTTACATCCGGTGTATTAACTGTGGGGTCAGCTCCGTAACCATCCTATCTGGTGTTGGTGAGCTCCTCCGCCACTTCCATTCGATCAGAATACACCAAGAATTCGCCGCCAGGGTGCTCTACAAACCAACACCCGAGGAACTCAATACCACCACGCATTCTGAGCCACGTTTTGCAAGAACTCACTGATCATCACAATAGAGCCACCGCAGAATCGATCGGCAGGATCGAGCGACTCCTTCTCTGTGGACCTGCCAGGCTGCAACACTGCTGGCACAGACCACAAACAAGCAAACCCAACCTCACCGAAAAAGGACAAAGCCAAACTCAGCAGATCACAAGAGAGCTTCGCCCGCGATGCACATCAGAGAAGAAATCGACGATCGACTTTCACCGTTGAAGTTGTCAGTGGACGACGATGGATCCGAGTTTAAGGATGGACGCGGGGACCCAGGTCACCGGGGGAAGAACACCAGAAAGTAAGCAAGCTAGTGGGGGGAATAAAAAGAACGCAGTCACGCAACACGAGAAGTGGGCAGAGGCAGCAGCAGCAGCAGGCAGCAAGAGAAGGAGGATGGAGGGTGTAGAAGCGGAGGTGATGGATCCCGTGCCGTGCTGGGTGCGATGTCATCCCCACCACCGTGCACGCAATCAGGGCCGGCAGCGACGATCACCGGAGCCCATGGCGGTGCCTCCCCGAGGCTGGCTAGCTGCCTGCCTGCCAAGCTGGATGGTCCGCATCGCCGCTGGCCAAACTTGGTCCACAATGTGAACATTGTTGGCAGTCTCATCACCATCATGTCCCCATGATAGACATAATTCTTTTCCATTGTGTCATTTCCGTATATATTATAGGCATTGGTAGCTTTCAAAAAACATCTACACAAAAATTGAAGTTTAACTTCTCTCTATTTATGAATGTGTGTATATATATGTAAATATGTATATATACACACACACTGTGTGTGTGTGTGTGTGTGTGTATATCCAATGTTTTGTTGATTTAATTTATAATTTTTAATTATAAATTAAAATTCTATATATACTGAAATTATTTTATTAAATGATACATATATTGTCCATTAGAAAAAGTTAACATTGTGTTATTTTTTACATTAAATTTATTATTTATGAATAATTTATTTTAAAACTACTTTATAAAAAATAATCTGTTTTTGTAATTATTATAATAGTTTTATATAATATTTTTGATAAATTTGTTTTATATTTTTGTGAAACTTTTTTAATATATATATATCTATATCTATATCTATTGAAGAATTAAAAATATAATTTAAATAAATAAATAAATATAAAAAACTTCTAAAATAGTAGATTTAAAATTAGATGCAATATATAATGAATCTTAAGATATAAGAGAAGATATTTTTTACATCCAGAAGAAATTGTTCCTAAAGTCCTTAAAGATTCTAATGTCTATGTTGTAAAGTATCATTTAAATAATAATATTTCTAAAGACATAACAAGACTTGAATTTTTTTTAAATATTTTAAATATTTTATTATAATATATTATCTTAAATAAAAAAAATTAGTAGAAATTTTTATAGATTTTTATAGATTTTTTGATTTTTTTAAAATCTTGAATATTGGTGGATTTTTATGGATTTTTTAAAAAATTATTAAATTTCTTTTATACATCTTTGCTTTATTGAAGTGGCTTATAAAAAATAAAATTTTATAATATATCTCATATATTTTTAAATTAGTTCATTAAATAAAAATAATTTAACAATTATTGTAGCAATTGTCAGTTTCTATTGCGACTTATTACATATACACAAAATATTACTAAGAATGTATTAAGCAATATCTTTAAATACTTGGTATATTTTCATAAAAATAATTTAAAAGCCAATATTAATATACAAATATTAAAAAGTGAAATCTCAATCTTCTAAATATATTATATTTTGGAGTGTTATAATATATACTATAATATTAAGCAAAGAGATTTAGAAGCTGTAATAAAATAATCTACATGAGGCAATATTAATAATTTTAAAGATGATAAATTTAAAATTTAAGATTAAGAATTTTATAATATAAAAATAAATTGATTAAAATAGTAGAATATAGTTTTGCAACACATTTTACAATAAAAACATCTTTAAGAAAAATAGAGAAAATTATAGAAAAACTTGATGAATTATCTACGTATAAAAGTTTAGTCTTAGTACAATATTTTATTGCATTTTTAAGAATACTTAGTGATGTAAAAAACCTACAATTCAGAAACATCACTTATATTTTTTAAATATCACTATAAGATCTATACTAAATATATTAATGAAATAAATCAATATATATATGATATTAAATTTACTATATTATTTTATATTACTATTATATGTAGAATCATTTTATGATTATTTTTTAATTGGTATTTAAAAAAATTAGTTTAGATTTGTTCATGATTTATATAATATTTTATTTAATAAATTTTAAAAGCACATCAAAAGATATGTAGTATTGATTATGTTTTTAGTTATTCAAAAGTAAGCATAATAAATATTTGTTTATATTATATATAATTATATTTAAACTAATATGGAAATATTTATAATATTTTTGCACTTAATTTTTTTCTTGAATATATTTTAATATAACATATTATCTTATTAATTATTTTTTAAAATTTAAAATTTACTTATTTACTTAAGATTTTAAATTCTTTAGATTAACTTATAAAATAGATTCAAAGTATAAATATTCAAGGTATAAATATTTTTTTTAATTTTTTTTAATTTTTAATTTTTAATTTTTAAATTAACTTATATATATTTTTTATATTTTTTATTTTTATTAATTTATATTTATATTTTTTAATTGATTGAATAGAAGAAATTCAATAAATTTAGTTTATTAAAAATATTTATGAACTTTTAATCTTTATTTTTTTTAAAATTTTATTTAAATGAATTTATAGATATATATTTAATTTTAATTTTATTTATATTATTCTTTACATTATTTTTAAAATATTTATTATAATATTTTAAATTTTTTTAATAATATAAATATAATTTAAAATAAAAAAATTATAGTTATTTTTAAATATTTTTTTATCAATCCTAATAAAAGTCAATTTATTGGTGCCAATCAATGTTAGAGTTGTGTATTCTTATTGGCAAAGGTAGCAATATGCCTTAGATGAATAAATAGGTCTATTTAGGGCATGCTTAGAAAATTATTTGGATCTACCTAGGTCTTGCATGTATAGGTTGGTTTGCCTATCTAATTCTTGTGTAAGTGAAAATTAGGATTAGCTATTGCTATACAAATAAACTTTGCTCACTTAAAAAAGAAATAGATATAATATATTTACTTAGATAGAGAATTAAGAATGGATTATCTTTTGCCAATGGCATAGGTTTTAGAAAATAATTTTGTCATAAATCATGTCAAAATACTTAAATTTTTGCTAAAATATTAAATAAAGTCAATAGTGGTGTTTTGATTTTATTTTATTCTTTGAATTAAACTTGATAGTTGTAATTGAAGTAATTTTTCTTATATTATTGGAACTTCTTATATTAAAATAAGAATTAAAATATAATATTTTAAAATAAATATATTAACTAGAATAAGAAATTTTGCACGGTAGATCACTACATTAGATAGCAACAATTTGTTGACTAAATCTAACTATGTATTGTTGCTTGAATAATTTAAATTAATATTTTTTAGTACTTTTTAAAAGTACAAAAAATAATATTTTTAACCAATTATATTGATATATAATAAATAGATACTATACAATATTAGATGTAGATTAAAAATAAAAATAAAAATATAAAATCAAGGCTAAAAATTCTTATATTAAAATTTGGTGTAGTATTAAATTTAGATATTATAAAATGCAAATTTTGTGGGTCACATATACAAAGTCTATTAATGCTTTGTAAATTTTAGTATGTATTATAACCAAGTGAGTGTGTTTTTATAGTTATTTAATTTTTTTAAATTTTTGTAGTAATAGTGGTAGTAGTTAAAAAAGATCAAATTACTTATAAATATATTTATTATGGAATTTTAGTAATTAGTTTACCTATTAATAAAGTATATAGTAACTAAAATTTAGTTGGATTTTCTTTTTGCATAGAAATATATAATTTTTTTAAAACAAAATAGGCTTGAATTGACAAAGCATAGCAATTTATGATTTAGTATTTATACTTATATATTCTATAAATCTTTTATGTAATTTTAAATGTATCAATTTGATGAGGCATTAATCTAATAGATCTATAAAATATCTATTTAAAAATTTTACAATGATTTATTTTATTAAAAATACTATAAATGCATCTTTTAGATTTAAAAGGCCTAATCTATTGGCCTTTATTTGGCTTATAGCAAAAACAAATTGGATCATATTGTAGATAGATTGTTGTTCCAAAAAAAATTAGATTGTATTGTGGCTAGCCCAATTTAATTTGAATTAATTTTTAAAATTATTTCTATCTTTCTATTTGATCTTTTTATTTAGACCAATTGGTATTTAATTCAAATTCTAGACCAAATTTGTTTAAAATATGACTTTTATGGATTATTTGTCTTTTTTTAATATCTATTGGATGATATAAAATAACTTATATATTAGCTAGAAATTTATTAATTTTTTTATTTGAATACTTAAATATTTATTAATTAATTAATTTTTTTACTTCTTAAACTATTAGATTTAATTTTTATTCAATAACATTGAAGAAATAAAAATAACTAGTAGACATCCTTGTTCAATTATTTTTTATAGATAAAATAGAAAATATTAAATCAACCTATCTAAATCTTAAATTGATCCAAAATCTTTTGTTAAGCTTCTCCTTCTTCAAAATAAGGGCATAGATTGAGCCTAATATAATATGCACTATAAAAATTTGCAAAATGGTCTCAGAAGTCTTAGTTGAGGAATTCCGCTACAATGAAGAAATAATCAACAGTCTCATGAATAAATATTCTTAACAATTTTTGTGAGGACAAGAAGTATTGAGATTGAAGTTGAAGGTTACAATTGCCAAACTTACAACCAAATATGTAGGTCCAATATAAGAAGTCAAATTTTGCTTTATGATTCTTCTATTGCAAAATTTGTAGCTTGGAGATATGATTCTAAAACCACCCATTTCATCTATACCCTCATTTTAAAGAAGGAAAAACTAAGCAAAAAAATTTAGTTTGATTTAAGATTTAGGTGGATTGATTTAATATTTTCTTGTAAAATACATTAATTTTATTTCTACTTATAATATAATTAGATTTTATTCTTCTTTATAATATATTTTTATTATGAAATATTAATAGAATCTTGATCTTTTTATAATCATTGAATAAATCCTTTGAAATTTTTTCATATGACTTTAAATATCAAGTTTTTGATAAAAAATTATATTTATATAAAACTATTAATAGATAGTCTAATAAGATTATATCTTCTTTAATTATTAAAATTATAATATTTTATCTTATTGATATGTTTTTTTAGGCATAAAATTGGTCCAATCCAACTAAGGTTCTTATGCCTTCTTTTATATTATTCTAAAAGTGCCAAAGTTTATATTATAAGAATATAAGTCTTCTAAGTTAAAACAAGTCTAAAATAAAGTTAAAAGGTCATTGTCTTCTCTTGTGTTGTTTGTTCTATAAGATAAAATTTTTTTTTCATAATATTTTTATTATGTTTTAGTTCCTTTTTAAATTAAAGAAAAATTTACTAAAAACTTATCTTTTAATTGTGACCATAATTTATTTTTTAAATAATAGAATGGATCTGTTTATTATTACTATATCAGAAAAAATTACCTAAAATTTTATTTAGTATAGTTTATAATATCTAATTATTAAAACAAGAGGCTATATTAGATTTTAGGTATTTAATATAAAAAATATCCAAATATTTATTTATCATATTATTATCTTTTTTAGATTTTTGATATATTCTAAAATAGCTTTTAGAAAAATAAAAGAAAAAAATTGCTAATAAATTTTGTTCTAACTCTTATACCTTGGTACCACAAAATTTGTATTTTTAAAGTGGTAATATAATACATCTTGTTTGATTATTATGCACATACTCATTTAATTAAATTTTTTATGGTTCTTTAGACCTCTAACATAATATATTAGACTTCATTAGAAATATAAAAAAGATGAAATAAGAAGTTTATTACTTGATATGTTTTCTTTAGGAAAAAATCTTCATTTAAATTATTCTTTATAATTTCATTTAGAAAAAAAAAAAAAAACTACATATTTTTTAATTCTATGAATAGTTAGTAGAAATTGATTCTTTCTAATATATCTTTGTGGTTCTTTTATTTTATTTGAAATCATTAGAATATTCATATCAATATTGATTTTTTTAATAATAGCTATATTTTCTTAATCTCTACACCTTGATCCACTTGGAGACCTAATAGAATTAGTGCCTAATTCTAATAGATGTGTTAGTATATTAAAGTTAGTGAGCTTTTCTATCGTTAATAGTTTTTAATAGCTTGTATCTAAGTAGCTAATTTGGATTCTAAAATTTTCAAATCTAAAATTCATATTTCAATGCATGGCAAGAAAAGAACCTAACGAATGGTTTGTTATTGTTTAAACTCTTGTCTTATTCTAACATTCATGTATAATTATTCTATTGCCTTGTAAGAAATTAGATATATTGAGTTTAGTGTGCTAAGTTTTGTGCCAAATATTTTTACCTTATCTATACAAAAAATAAACCTCCAATGATACATAAACAATATTCTTTGGTGTTCGCTACCTCTTTGGTAACAATTAATATACATGTGGCTTTAATTAAATTATAGTTTTTTTTGTACAATTGTGGTGCTTAAAATGATTTTTTTGAGAAAGAAGAAATATATAGGTCTTTACATTCTAACATGCTTTAATCAAGATTCTTCTACTACATACTAAATCAATTATGGTAAACTAGTGTTTAAATTGTGTTTTTTTCCTAATATGATGTTATCATTTGAAGGATGTTAATTTTTTTCTAACATCTTTAATATAATTATAATAATATTTATATTTAAAAAATTAATATATTAGAATTAACATAATAATAAATTTTAACATAATTATAATGATTGATACATTTGAAGGATTTTAGATTCCTAATTATTGTATTAAAGATATATTTGATGTATATCCTAACATTTTTGCTTGACATTGTTGGTAGAATTTTGTAAATTAAATTTATACTTTGTTGCATACATCTATTTGAGAGAATAGTGTATTGCTTAAGAAAGGCTATTTGTGATTATAAGTAGTATTTGACTTACTAGTTGTTGCATGGTCAACATAATAGCAACATTGTTTGTATTGCTATTATTTTAGTTATTTCTTTTGTATTATGGTGTTACCTTTGTACTATTTCTATTTTGTAAAGAATTGAATCTTTGTATTAGATCAATTTATTTTTTTTAAAATTTGATATATAAGATCAATATTAAATTAGCCATTGTTTAGAGAAGATAGAAGGAAAGAGAGATGCATTTGCCCTTAAGTAGTAAAAAACTTGTTGGTTATCTTTCTATTTTGTTTGCATATATTGTTTTAGAAATTGTTCCTTTAGATATTGTTATCAATTGTTGATTTATTCTCTATACAATTGATGTCTTAAAATGGTGATATTCCTATCTATTGTTATTTTAATTTTTTTTTATTATTATTATTGTCACTATAGTAGAATTTATATTTAAGATTTGTTGCCACATTTGTATGCAACTATCTAAGAGGTTTCTTATATTGTTCTAATATCAAATTCTTATATGCTTATTAATGAGCCTTTTGTTGTGGTTGAAATTTGTTGTGATGCTTTAAACTTTGGATTGTGTATTACAAGTTCTTTGAAAGGTCTTATTAGGATTTTTTCTACTCTTATTTGATATTATAAAATCTTTAATAATGTGTTTAATTAATTAAAAATATTTATATCTAATTAGAAAATAATTATAACTTATGAATATCTTATTTATTTATTTATTTATTTATTTATTTATTTTTATAATAGATGTAATTACTTCTATCAATAACTTTTATTTATCTTTAAAATCTAATGTTATGACAAATCTTGACTCTACTAATTTGTTATAATTATAATAAGTTTCTAAAACTTATTCAATAATTATTATAATTTAATGTTCTATTATTAAAAATTCCTCTTATATTCTATAAAAGATTATATAAATAAAAATCTTAATAAAGCTAATTTAATTATTTATAAATTTAGAATTTTAGATTCTATTTCTATTAAAATTATATATTTATTTTTAAAAAATATACAAATATTTTGTAGTATAGAAAAGAGAAAAAATAAGAATTCTTTTAAGAGTTTTTTCTAAATCAATCTTCAACTTGAAATATTCTTTTCTAATATGATTGCTTTAAATAACCATTCTTCTTGATTGTGGTTGAAGAATCCTAACTATAGTTTGTATTTTTTTAGTTGTGTTTCTCTTCCTATAAAATATATTATAATGTTATTTTTTAGAAACTTTATTTGCAGCTTAAGAATGTCTTTATTTATTGTAATCTTTCCAACTTTTGTTTTAATAAGAAATCCTACAGAGTTTATAACAAAGCCTTTTGGTAGAGACTCTCCTAGTATTTTCTTAGTTAGTTGATTCTTGTTATATTATATATTAAAGAGTCCTGCTATAGTTGATTCTTCTTGATAAGAAGTGATGTCTAATTAGAAATGTAAATTATATATAAATTATATATAAATTACATGTTTAGAAACTTAAGACTATTGATTGCTTGACTCCATTTGTTCACATATAAACTCATCCTTGTAACCCTAAACCAAACTTTGTTTTGAACTTATCAGCAAAAGTTTTTTATTAATGGCAAAATCTTTTGCTCATACCCTAAGCAAGACAGTACACTGGTTTATCCGCCCTAAACAAACTACACAAAAAACTTGCTACTCCGTCCGTGACAATCTGACTCACCTGTGACTTACTCTTAGCAGTCTCAAGTTCTGCAAACAGCGTTCCGTATTACGCCTTTCCTCCGAAGTAACTATCAAGTTTTCCACGCGGGCGTCACTGCAGATGCCTGCGCGACGTCCATATTTGCTGCGATTGTGACGCTCTCTACATTTCTAGAATCGGTCGCAGGGCAAACCCTCCTCTCTACCTCGACCATGGACCGCCTCTTCCCCTCGTTGGTTCACCCTCTTCGGAGATGCTGATGTGCAATTTATGCGTTCATTTGAAGCGCATAGATATCTTTCAAGTCTTTTTTCTCAACGTGGATGATATCAAAATATCACGTTGTTGGCTAACATCCTTCTGTTCCTCCAATGACATAGAAACAAACATCAGCAATATACAAAAGCAGTTTCTAGCGCATACATACAGCCATCGGATGTACGTCCATGGCTGCTTTGGTGTTCGTTTAACTTCATTTGCGAGTACATGGCACACATTCAAAGAACTCATTTAGAAAATTGAAACAACACTGAAGCACTGCAATGAAAAACTTACGGAAGAAAATCATAGTAGTCTCTGGCTTATAATACCAACTGATTAAGCACTAAAAGAACCTGCGATGTAACATGAGCAGCCGATAGAGGCTGTGATAACGCGCAATCTCGAAAACGAAAAGAAGAAGGTTGCTATTCAATAATATTAGTAACGATGCTGTAAAAAGCAGACCTTACACCTCATCTCTCGTTCCAATCGTCGCCCTAACTTCATGACTAATGCACATTACTCCTGAAGATAATGACCTACAAGTCCTCATTGCAATGGCACTCTTTATGTTCTAAATTTTGCCGGTATAACCCGCTCAGCAACGCAGACTAAACAAATTCTCAAGATACGTCAGAGTTACCTTCACAGAGACGCTACGAACAATATACGAATCATTGTTCTCCCGTTATTAATCCTGCCTAAAGAACCGAACATGATCACTTCCATTGCATGATTCCTAGCAAGCATTGCTCAAGAATAAACGAAACCTTTTACAGGTGACATTGGTGCTCGCTGCTAATCCGATGACATCAAAAGGTGCATAATTGAGATCATTCCGAATGCAAATGACGTGGGGTGCGTCGACCTTACCTTAGGGATTCACAATTTCATAGAAAACATTATAGTTATGCTAATGACTGGACATACAACTATGAGACAAAGGCAACCGCAGTAACTAGTCGGAACGTTGAGGAAACGGGAAGCAGATGATTGAATGAGTATTTTACCTGTGATAGCTTGATAACGATCATTAAGGGCAATAACAAGCTAGATCAAAATGAACTAAATATTGCTAAACATTTGGCAAGAATGCAAAACTTTCCATTGATGATGAAGATGATACTGAGCCTCCATTGCAAAATCCAGAGGCTATTTTAGTTAGATCTAAGATAAATCAATGAAAATAACAATTACCACACTGCATCATTTATGAAGACTACAATAGCGGCCACCAGTTGTTACCATGATCCATGAGGATTTTCAAAACAGAAGGTGAGCTTGCTGAACTTGACGCAGCACCTAGTTAAAGTACAGCAATAAACAACCGACCAGGCACCGAATATGTTCCGGACACTGGCGACTGGAACTCTAAGCCTGCCCGTAGTTCAGTCCCTTGGATGAAATTTTGATCTGAAGGGAGAGGTGGAGCTCAAACTGCGAAAGTATGCTGCAGTGACAAGCAATGCTTACAAGCTTCTGCATAATTCTATCTTTCCCTACAACATTTACTTCCAACTGTGACATGTCTCCGCTTAGTAGACCGAGTGCACAAGAACGGAATGTACAGTATACAACTCTCTGAAAATGATTACCACTAAAATTAGAATGTTCAACTGCACGATGTTATGATATCAGAAAGTCAATGTGCCAGGATTTCATCGGTAGGCGCTTTTCTAGGATATTTTTAGGATTGGTGCCCTTTGCTAGACTACCCATTCTTGATACCTATCGCTGAGCAGCCATAACCTGGCTGGCGATAGCATCGATATGATACAGTACTTTCACTAGGTTCACAATCATGCATCACAAGGGCACACGACTAACATTTGTCTTTAGAAGAATAAAACGACCATGTGAGCGCCTGAAACAAAGTCTTCTGAGGAGGTAATGTGATAAAGTATTCTTCTCTTCAACCTAGTGCACATCAGTGATCCAAAATATTTCCAGACTTTTCCAATTTCATGAAATGCAAGTCATGCTCACATCACCAGCAATTCAGAAACACGGAACATCATGAGTGTTAGCGAATTAAAATAATTCTAGCAACTGGAAGCCTCTCGAGATAACTTCTGTAAGTGCCGTGCACAGTGTTGACCTACTGGTACTCCATGCGTTATAACTTGGTGGTCTTCTAGAGTTGCCTCATAGTCAAGGAGCTAGTGCATCGTCCTGACAATTGATCAGAGGCACTAATAGTGATTAGCTATGCTTCGTGCTAAGCATGCACATTCTAAGAAACCTTAGGCCTTCATTGTCAAGTATAGGATCAGAATTTGACAATGTTTATGAGCAATACCTGGAATGTAGACACAATACAGAATGCTGCCATACATTATGGCAATTACAGGTACCAAAATATGTACATACAGTATGCATGTTATAAAATCTTTAAACACAAACATCAAAGTATATAACTAAAAATACTGAAAGTATATGAATTTCACAGATGGTGCACCAAGGTAGTATGAAAACACACCTAAAATAATGTAAGTGTATATTATGCCAGAAACCCAATGTATTGTAACAACAATTTTTGGTTATACTATTACAAAAGATCACCACACAATACATTGGTGAAGCATCAAATACATGTGCATGGAAGATGAGTGTGGTTGTTGCCATCAAAGTAGGTTCTGCTTAAAATATTCTGCATTTATGTGATTTTGCTACAATATGTCAATAGCTTAATCCATAGATGTTAAAAAAAGACCATCATAGCTTTTGGTTTTGAATAAGTGGAAAAACATAAGTTGAAGACTTTGATTAACATTGTTTCCAAGCTTAGACGGGCCTATCATGTGATTGAACAATGTGGACAATTTACTTCAAATGTGCACTGATGATTAGTGTAAATGGTACCTGATCTCAAATTATTTTAAAGTTTTTTTCTATGCTACAGGGACAACAGTTTAACTCAACAATGTGTGTGTGTGTGTGTGTGTATATATATATATATATATATATTTCAGTTGTAGTTTAACAATTTGAACTCAATATGCCAGCTATTGCCATATTACACTGCTCTTGTGCAAAGAACAATATGAACTACATGGTATAAAAAAGAAAAAAAAGAAAAAAAAGAGAAGTTGTTCAAGTCCATCTTTAAACTACCAATTTGAATTCAATAGTATTTTTATTCAATTAAAATCAAAAAAAATGAATGAATGAAAAATTTCAGGGAAAAATAAAAACATTGTGGTGGCTACAGACTATAATTGTTCCTATTCAGTTTCTAGAACGTGAACAGTGGTAGGATTGTGAGCAAAACATGATTAATTTAATGTTCATTGTGGTGGATTTCATGCTTCAAAATTTTGAATTGTAATGAAAGTTTCTGTTTGAAACCAATTCCAATTTTCTCAAACATGACACCAACTCTTGCAACACAGTTATGAAATTTTAAATAAAAATAAGATAAAAACTTGTTACTATGATATAATTGAAATATATTTTCTCCTTGATGTTTTGGTTTTTATTACTCTATGGATACATCTCCCTACTCTCTCTTTATCCTACTTTGGCAAAACAATGCCCAGACTTGAACTTGTGGATACATGCCACTATGTAGACAATCATCTACATGGTGATCTTAAGACAAAATCTTTCTCTAAGTAATTGTTTTACGGTCACTTCACACTATGGCCATTTGGTTCAACATATCTTGGATAATTTTACTTGAAATTGGGCAAAAGGCCAATGTAGAAGTCATTAAAATATAATAAATATGATTTTTGGCTTGTCCACTGAAAATTGGACATCCATTTTTGTCCAACCTAATTTTTTGTCAAGCACACAATTTCTTGGGGCCAAAACTACCATAAAATGTTGTTATGTAGGCACTTTTGACCAAAATGTCTATTAGCTGTTCTCCTCTAGCGTGAGGATTAAACAATCAATTTTTTTCTCTCCACCAATCATACTACTGGAATCCTTTGTCTGCTTAGCAGTTGGCCATAGTGTGAAGTGGCCCTTAATTATGCAACCCATTATAGGTGAGATCTCACTTAAGGTTCTGGGTTCAATTCCTGCTGTTGGCAGGGACATTGTTTTATTTTACTTCACCTTTGGATGTTCATACCAATACATCTTCTCAAGTGGCAAGTCTGAAGGTTGTCTCTCCTTGGCTCACTTTACTTGCTCCCCTCCTGCACAAGTGCTTGGAAGGATTGATCATTGTTGCACTTCATTATTTCAATGTACATATCTACATTTAGCATTAACTTTTAAAAATAGAAGTAAGAATTCATGGTTTACCATAAAAAATAATTTAAAAAGTAAACATGTTGATATTGATTGCATAAAAATAATCACAACAAATTTATGATTATGTTTTATAAAATTCAAATTGAAAAAGTAGTGCAACTTCACAATTCAATCTTTTCCCATCCCCATGGATGTCTAAGAAAAGACTTGAGGATCTTTATTTGCTTCATCCCTGCTAAACATGGTTCCCATTTCCCACCCAAAACAGTACTTCATCTTGTAACAGTATCAGAAGTGCAATGTCTAAAACATTCCGTTGAAATCTAATAAGTACTTCAAAAAAAAAAAAAAACAACAACAACAACAACAACAACAAAAACAACAACAACAAAAATAGTACACCACTTGCTCATGAAGTATACATTTGGAAGCATAAAGAATCATGTGATTAAAGTAAAAGTAAATAAAATCCAGTGAAAAAGGTAAAGACGGCGACTCCTTTTTTCTTAGTATCCCCGTCGCCATCGACATTGATTTCGTCAATGCAGTATGAGTGGCGAAGAGCATGCCAAGTAAAGGTGATGGCGACGACGCTTCACCTCGACTCCTCCATGTTCAAATTGTCTCACGCACGTCCGGTTCTTTTCCTATTACTTCTTGGTCATCATTCCAGTGAAGACCCCAGATATCTGCCCTGGTCCGTGATTCGAGCTGTGGCAAGAGCATTTCCTTCATCAGTGCTTGCTTCTCCGCGTTTCCACAGTTGCTACTTACAGTGACTATTCGCTACATTGATCATGTCAGGTCATCGTACTATGAGAAGGATGAATACCTGGAAAGGAGAATGATCGTGTCATGTGATAGCGCTCATTCGGTCTGCCATGTTTTTACCCTGTACTGTATAGCATGTACAAGTATTACAATATTTCGTGTGAAGCAGGATAGACGCTTCACGATTGCGCTCGAAGTATGTTTCGTGGCACATGCATGTTGAGGGGTTGTATAATCAGTAATGTGAATTATTGTACGAGAACTTAACCAGCTCTATATTCGCAGTAAGAGTACGCTAATAAATCCGATATCAACTTAGTGTTAAGCTACACACGCATACGAGAGATGGATCGTTAGTTGAAGGGGATGGCTACTTTGGTCGACAAGAATGATGTCAACTCGACATCAGATATGGATTGATGTTAGTGAATATTCAGAAGCCAGATAGTTTAGGGAAATGTTGCTGATAGTGAGCTCAAATTGCGAAATGATGACCTATCCTCCTCTGTTACCCAAGAGGATATGAAATTTGACAAACTTGTTATTACTAATTGTTGAGCTGTCTACCAGGATTACCCCTGGAAGGCACCTGTTCAGGTTTCCAAATCAAAATACAAGGGAGCAAGATTGACACGGAATCAGAGACAATGCTCGGAATGATTGGTTACTACCAAAAAAAACTCGGCGATGATGAATTGCAGTGATCTAAGAACAATGATCATCAGATGAATAGCAACATGCAGGTCAGTCCGATGATTCCCTTTCAATCACTACTCTCGTTCACCTAGTGTACAGAAATGCAAGAACACCAGTTCTCAGGAAATACATCCACACAAGAGGGATCCTACCCTTGGGAGGTCGACAAGTGGTCTAGATGGTCACGCCGGAACCGGCCACAATCTCCAGGATCTCTCCAGTGATCTTGGCTTGACGTTGCCTGTTGTATGTGATAGAAAGACTCTTCTTCAAGTCAGCGGCATTGTCCGATGCGTTGTTCATGGCATTCATACGAGCGGCAAGCTCACTTGCGATAGACTCCTGAAGAGCTCTCAGAAGCTGGCTGTTGAGGTAAAGGGGCAGCAAAGCGTCAAGGATCTGCACTGGCTCCTGCTCGAAGGTGAGCACGCCGCCAAATTCGACGGTTTCGGTCCTCACGGTCTCTCTCTCCACTGAGAATTTTCCGTCCTTGGTGGTCAACCTAAACATCTCGTCATCGGCAGCATCTACGCAGTTTCCACTGATGTCACAAACCTCGCCTTGTGGGGAGAGTGGTAACAAGGTGTGGATGATAGGGTCGGATTTGATCAGCGACACGAATCGAGTGTAGAGGAGCTCCACCTTGTCAACCTCCTCTGAGACGAAGAGAGCAAACAGCTCATCAGCTATGGCCTGGGCTTCCTTGGTGGTAGGGGCGTTGCCGGCGTCCAAGAACTTGTCCACTGGGATCTGGGGCCTCCTCTTGAAGTAGCTGTTACCCTTCTTTCCAATGCTCACTATGGTGTAGGCGACTCCCATGTTACGGAGCTCAGCCATCCTCTGCTCAGCCTTCTTCAGCACGTAGTTGTTGAAACCACCGCACAACCCTCTGTCTCCAGTGATCACAACAAGTGCAATCTTCTTCACAGGCCTTACCTGGACAATTCATTACCAAAATTCAGAATTTTCAGAATTCAGCAGCCATGATGCAGTGCAGACGTGAATTCGGCAATCGCTACAACTAGAATTCCAACAATCGGTCATTCATGCACGATGAGGTGAGGAGAAGGGGAAATGAATGAATCGAATCTTACATTGGTAAGGGGGATGTCAATATCCTCGGTGGAGATCTGCTCGTTCACATTGTACAACACCTTGACGAGGTTTTCCGAGAATGGGCGTCCGTTCACCACGGCCTCCTGGGCACGACGCACCTTGGCGGCAGCCACGAGCTTCATGGCATCAGTGATTTTCTGCGTGTTCTTCACGGTAGCAATTCGATCCCTCAAGTCCTTCAACCCGGCAGTTACTACAGAGCTGCCACGGCCGTCGCGCCGGACAGAGCTCTCCCCGATCAGCATGTCGACGGCGCCCACAGGCTCCGCACCTCGAAGGCCCAGAGAGCGGGCAGACAGGCCCTCGAAGGTAGCCATCTTGAGCGACGAACCACAGGCGACGGAGGACGCCATCGCTTACCAACCGAGTTTCGACGGGGAAACACAGTAGCTGAGCTTAATGGATTGTCTACACTGGGTGGGAGGGATTGACAGGGCTGAAACGCTGCGAGTGAGTGACCGGAGCTTAGAGGAGCACAAGGCTGTGGTGCCAATGCCGATACCGATGCCTTATCCAGCATCCCTCGCATCGAATGGCCGAAAACCCCCCTTCCACGCTGCGGCTGCTCTTCCCCGTCTCGGCCTCGCCCTTCCACCTCTTCCACGCTGTGGCTCCGCTTCCGCTTCCCCCTCTACCCCATGCCATCCTCTCCTCGTGTGGATAAGGCGCTCCTCATCCATTCCCTTCGCCTCATTCATCTCCTTTTCGTCCGCTTCGCTCCCCCTTCCTCTGCCCTCCTCCATGCCCTTCATTTGCCTTTCTTCTCGCGGAAGTGAAATGTTACTGAATTATTGTGATGTGGAACATTTCAAATTTTTCATATATGGAACATGTGATGAAAGATTAAGAGGATCGATACAACTAATTTTCCATTAAATCACTATAATTAAATTATAAAATAACAACAATAAACATGTAAGCATTTTATTTTTTTAGAAACAATATTCATGTGGGTTTTAGTACTATCTATGTATCCATATCTTTGTTTTTAATTAAATAAAATAAATTAATTTCTAAAAAAAATTTAGAGAGAAATAATAATCAAATATACTTATTAAAAATTTATAAACTATCACTTATAAATTGATAATTTTTTACTTTATCTATAAGAATTTTTTTCCAATAAATTTTTAAAAATATACTATGAATATTTTAAGTGTTTAGTATATATTATATAAAATATTCAATAAAATCTAGATAGAATATAATGATGCCACCTCATATTTTTTCCTTATTCTATTATAAATATAAAAAAAATTATTTTATTTTAATGAAAATATTATAATAGTTAATTTAATAGTCTCTTTACAAAATAATCTATTGTAATATACATGTGATTTTAATACTTAAAAAATTAAATATAATTTTTAAAATAATATGTATATATATATATATATATATATATATATATACAAACAAAATAATTAAAGATTTGAAGAAATATATAAAAATTTAATTATAATTTTTTTTAATAATGATTTAATTTGATTTAAAGTATATACATTTCAAAACAATTCTTAAAAATTCAAAGTAGAAGATAGTGTTGATTTTGTTGTTTATAGTCTGATTTTGCTTTCTCTCTCCTTAACTTAGCTTGGTTAAATTGGTTAGATTGAATGAGGTTAAATTTGTATTTAGTAAAGATATATAATATAAATATAAAAATAATTTTATAAATATAAATACAAATATAATATATACATAAACTAATCAACTAAATTAACTTAACATGATGTTTTTTTTTTTTTTTTTTTTTTTTTTTTAATTATTCAACAAGCTAATAAAAATATTCTAAAACATTAATCTAAGATGTATATATATATATATATATATATATTAAATATTTATTTTATTATATTATATAAAATATATATAATATGATACTTTTATATCTATTTAAATATAAATTAAATTTATAACTATATATGATTGAATTTTTTTTTTAAAAAAAAAATTATAATTTATAATAAATATATACTTTAAAAAATAATATATACAACAATATACTAATGCACGATAAATGCAGCTTTTAAATACAAAAAGATAATATTTATATTGTTGTGTTATATAAATTCTAGCTTGGAAATACATTAGGCATTTGGTTGTAGAAGGGATTTATTCAAACACTAAAGTTCTTCTCATAATCCAAAAAAATAAATGAGGTATTTAGAAATACATGTCTTGATAATCTTGATTCTCTTAGAAATCCTAAATTCAATCAAATCTAAATTCTATTAATTCTAAATTACAAACCTAAGCAATAAAAAACAACCTCAGAGAAATTCTAAGCAAGTCTTAATGAAACCTTAAATAAATCTTAAATAAATCACAAAAAATTCTAAGTATATCCTAGTAATCTCTAAAATAATTCTAAATAAATCCTAAGAAATCCTATTAATTACTAAGCCACTCCTAAAAGATATCACAAATACATCTTATTAAATCCTAAACAAGTCCTAAATAAATTTCAAAAAAATTTCAAAAAATTTCAAAAAAAATTCAAAAAAATTCCAATCAAATCTTTAAGAAATCCTAAGAAAATTCTAAGAAAATCTTATCAAATTCTAAGAGAATCCTAAGCAAATCCTATCAAATCCGAAATGAATCCTAAAAAAATCTTATCACATCCTAAAGAAATTCTAAGTAAATTGTAACGAAACTCTATCAAATTCTAAATGAATCTTAAGTATCAAATAAAAACTTCAAAAACCTATAATTATTTAGTTAATTGATGATTTTTTTAAAAAAAATTAAAAATTCTAATTATAACTAAATTTAATTCTTTTTAAAAGATTAAATTTATAAATTGAGAGAAAATATCAAAAAACCACCTACATGTTAGGCAACCTCCTTCTCCAACTTTTATATTAAATTCCTAGCTATAAGATATATATATTTTTTTTTTTTGCCATTAGTTCATATTAAAATTTAGTGTGGATCTTTCATTTCAAATCAGCTACTGGTTCACACACTTTTAGCTCATATAGGTGGCAAATCTTTGCAAAATACTGATATCCTTATTGTCCCTCAAACTACCAACTACTAGTATCCTAACGCACTTGAATTTTGATAATCTTAAATCTAACCAATCAATTATGCTAATACTCAAGACACACACTCAATACAAGTACATACATAGAATCATAAAATATCAACCATGGATCTAATAAAAAGTTTCATGATATTGCTAAATATATAAATTCTAATTAATTATTCAAAATAGTATTGTCAAAATAAAAACTTTAAATTTGATTAGCTCTTGCAAAGTCATTGCAAATTTAATTTATACAATTCTAACACTCATAGGACCTTCCTAAAGTCTCTTCTCTCACTTCACTTTCCAATCAACCAAAGAACCTCTATTTTGCCATAGATATCTATTTTTGTACTTTAAAGTTTGAATTTAACTCTGTTTCATAAATAGTCATCCTTATATATCAATCTAATCTTTTATTTAGTAATTTATGCTCAAAACTACTCTTTACTTTATTTTAAAGGTGTATATAATGGTTTCATGTCTATTTTACTATCTTATATCATTTATAGTCCAACAAAGTAAGTAGAAGCCTTTTAAATTAAAAAATAGAAAAAAAAAAAATTAATTTTTTTTTTCCTATTTATTACTTATATATATATATATATATATATATATATATTACTAATCTATCAATTAAGCCCTTCAATATATATTGATCTTTATTCACTCTTTCACCCAATAGTTATGTTATAATACAATAACATTGTGTACTATATTTTCTATAAAATATTTGGTTAGGAAATGAATTACATACTTGTAGTATGGCTACATTAGAAAAGTTTAAAAACTTGAAGTATTACTCTTTAAAAAAATATTGGTTAATCTATTAGAGATTTTTATACTTTAGTGTATATTTATAAATTATTACATCTTATATATTATATTTACTTTTCAAAATTTGATGAAGATTTAGGCAAGATATTTTTCAATAATGTAAATCTAAAATATTTTAGTTGTTTCAAATATATTTTTATCTAATTGAAAATATTTTAAAATTAATCAATTAATTATATAATAGATTTTTATAATTTTAAATTTTTTAAAGTGTATTTTATACTTGCAATAAAACTTTTACTTTATCTTTCAAATTTTTAAGTACCAAGTACATGCTTTGTATGTAATAATTTCAAATATTTATTAGTTTTAATTTCATATTTACTTTTCATAAGAAATAACCTAATGATAAAGATATTTTTTAGGAATTCAATTAAATATTTTTAGCTCTACAAATGCTATCTACTACTTATAATTTTCTAAATATATTAATCAATTTATCAAAAAAATATTTTTTATTTTTTAAGATTTAAAAAAATTTAAGAATAATAAGGTTTATTCTTTAATTTTATAATATAGTACAAAAAAGAAATATTCACAAATAAAATATTTTTATAATATATTAAAAAAATATTAATCTTGTTTATTTGAACAATTAATAAAATTTTCAAAATTTTAAAATGATTTCTAAGCTTAAATTTTTAATTAAAAATATTTATATTTTTTATATATTTTTTCTAATATATAAATTTATTTTTATTGATGAAAAATTATTACTATCTCCAATCATTCTTTGTCTTTAGTTTTCTTTGAAAAAATTATAAGATAATAAATTTGAATTTTAATAATAGATGCTATTACTTTTAATAGTCTTAGAATTTTATTTATTTATTAATTTGGTCATTATTTTTATGAATGCCATATATTTATAAATGGAGATTTTCAAACATCAATTTTTGAATTAAACAATAAACTATGTTACTTCAACACCATAATAGTTAGAATACATAAAATATTAATTAACTATAGGATATTTTATTATTTTTATTCTTTCCACTAATATCAGTTTCTAAAACTTAAGAACATATATATATATATATATATATAGACATGAAATGAATGAAGAGCTCCAAAGACCATCTAAAACTTTCATTTATCTTTTTAAATCTAAAAATATTAAAGACTTAAACTTGTCTTGATATCTTATTTTAATAATATTTTTACAAAAAAAATTATATTAAACTAAAATTTAAAAATATAATAGTAATTTTTTGTAAATTTATTTTATTTATTATATTTATGTTATATATATTTATACATTGATATGATTTTTAAACCAATTTTTGTATTTTTTTTTAAATTTGTAACATATAAGAATATCTTGTAACTTATAAGAATAAACGAGAGAAGAGTAATCATTTACAAGCTGAAAAGTAAGAAAATCTTTATTCATTCTCTATTTTTTTTTTAAAAATTATTTTATTATTAAAGATAATTAATTAGACCAAATATATTAGTACTAAATAATCCTTGCAGTTACACATAATGTCAATGGTATTTTCCATCACATCTACTTTTTTAAAAGTATATATATATATATATATATATATATGGTTTCTAAAAAAAATACAATATTCTAATATAGTTATAAATTAATAAAATTAATATATTAAAACGAATTTAAAAATAATGTATTGGCTTACAAACTTATTTTAAAAACAAAATAAAGATTAGAAATTTATATTTAATAAAATATGTTAAATATCAAAATCTTAAAAAAAAACAAAATGAGTAATTAAGTCTAATTTTCTTATTATATTTGAAATTATTGTATATTGGGTCATTATATTAAATATGACAACTTTAAATATGAATAAAAGACAGTAAAAAATATATTCATACATATATATATATATATATATATATATATATTAAATATCTTTTAAGTATCGATATTTTTAAGAAATATATTTGAACTGATTTTCTTAAATTAAATTATAAAATAATGAATAAAATCATATCAAATTTTTTTTGAATTTTTATGCAATTTAAAATTTAGAATTTACCCTCTTATTCAATAAAAAATATTTAAGATCTTTTTGTGGCATATCTTATCTTGTAATTATTTCTTGCTTATATATATATATATATATATATATATAACAATCAATTTTAAATCTCTACTTTTTAAGAGAGCGTCAAATAAAGAGAATTGGTGGTTATAGAAGTATTTATAAAAATAGAAGACTATTAACATAATGCCAATGTAGATTGTATATCTTACATTGTGGAAGCCATATATATGTCACATATTCTAATAATTGCATCAACAATTGGTAATTAGATTATTATTGTTGCAAGTCATTTAACTTGGCCATATTTTTAGATATTAAAGATATAAATTATATTTTTTTATTATTATAAACATATAGGCATGTAATCTTTATGATTTGATCACATTTTAACAAACAAGAATAAAACTAACTTTTCAGAAGTAAAGTATTTATTATATAAATTGAATGAAGATATTTTTTACCAAGTGAGATCTTAGATGTAAAACATGTTGAAAGGATTGTGTGAAGGTTTACAACCATACAATGCAACTCAAAAATTTAATCAATTGTGTACTTGTATGTGGAATAAATATTTAGAGTGTTAAGAAGCAAATGGAAGATAATATTGAAATGTGTTAATGTGCATTTAAAAATGGTGTCAAGAAATGTAAACATATGCATTGTGCTGTGTAATTGGTGTAATACATGTAATTATAAGTTTGATAGAAGTTGGATTTATGAAGCCAAGAATAAGTTTGTTAGATTGTGGTAAAATTACAAAAGGACATAAATTATAAGACAAATGGGAATCAATTGCTAAAAGATGGAATTAAATTGAAAACTTAAATCTTGGGTAATTTCGAAGATTAAAGAAGAATTGATCGTAGAAGCATTTAATAACAAACACAAAATACTTTTGATTAAAAAAAATGAATAATGAATATTTATTATAAGAGACTACAAAGCGTTACAAAGAGATAGTTATATTTCTACAAAAGTACACACTTGCCATAGAATCTGAAATGGAGTTTTCAAATTTTGAAAATTTGGATATTATAAAAAGAGTATTATAATTTTTATAATATATTTTTCATATGAAATTTCGTGTTTTCAACAAAATACAATTTTCTTGAAAAACTGTAAAAAAAATGAAAGAATTGGGAAGAACTTGGTTTAGAATTTTATTTAATATATTTTAAAGTTTTTTTCCTTCAATTTTTGTTTTTGTAGGAATTAACTTGTAATACTTTCTAATACTGAAATATCTTTATATATATATATATATATATATATATATATATTAATTTCACTTATTAAAATTTGGTTTTAATGACATTTTTTTTAATAAATTCTAATTAATTATTTGGTCAAATAAACTTCAAAATTTTATGCTATTTTTTATTTATTTTATTTTTTATTTATTTTAAGTAATATGCATAAGAAAAAGAAAAAAGAAAAAAAATATATAGAGTTTAGAGCCATTGCTACCTTCTAGCAAAGGCAACAAAAACCAACTAATATTTTGGCCAATTTTTTTTTTAAAGAATTAAATTAAAAATTATATATACTTTATAGTGGATAAACATGTGCTTTGTTTTTTTGATGTTCTTAAAAATTCTATATCCATATCATCTTTAATTGCAATAGAGTGTTTTGTTTCAAAATCCTTATATTTTAAAATCCTTCTATTTCTTTGACACAATACTATCTTCTTATTTTTTTAAAAAAAATTAGACTTTTTGATTTAGATTAAATTTTATTATTTATTTATTTTTCTACATATTTAATTTTTAAATTTAAATTATATATTTTTCTTTTATAGCTAGATGATCTCTTCTTTCTAATAGAATCTTCTAAGTTTTTTTTTGCTATATCATCACTATTCAATAAATGATTTTAAAGATAAGATAAAATATTCTTCTACTTTCATACATATGTATATATATATATATATATATATATATATTTCTATGAACATATTAACTAAAACTAGATCTCATCATTAAGAGATTAAAATATTTTATATTTTCTTCATGATATAGACTTGAATTAAGAGTATACATGGAAAAAGATATATTTTTAGAATTTTCTCATTTATAGAGAAATTTAACTCTAAGATTAAATTTGAAATAAACCTCTATCTTATAAATAAATGACTATATCAAAATAAATAAAGAAAAAATATATTAATAATAAAAATATTTCAAAACAGAATATTAAAATTATATATATATATATATATATATACCAAAATAATAGAGGATTTTTTGAAGTAAGGTATAAACAAGAGGTAAACTTAATCCATTTAATTTTTTTATAAAAAGTTTAAAATTTTTAAAATATTTTATTAGGCATTCTATTGATTTTTGACATGGATTTTGAAATTTCTCTAAAAAATATCTATTGAAAAAGACTTGATGCAAATTTCTAGAGATAATATTATTCATGCCATATAGGAATAAAATATGTTCTACTTCATTTTTTTTCTCTTATTGTATTTGGATTAATTTTTCTAAGTACAAAACCAATCATTTCACACTATTCAATTTTAGCCAATCAAAACTATTAAAAGTTGTTACCTTTTAACCTAAAAATCACAATTTGTTGAAAATATGAATTTAAAAAACACACAAAGTGTCACAAGTATATTATTAGTCTTGTGTCCAACTTCAAAATAAGTAATTGTTAGGACACCAACCCATTTCCCCTATTAACATCAATTAATTATTCAATCATTCTTTTGCTAACTGGCCGATAATTTTCGACGGAAGTTTACCACATCGTCCTTGTCTAACAACCACAATCCATGTATGAATAAAGCACTATTCTATTTGTAACTGGTGAAAATTACTGTGATGAACTTCTAGTACTCATGCAAGATCTTCCAGCGTGCATCAGTTTGATGAACAAGTAGAGATCCGGGCAAAGCCGGAAGACTAAATGCATGTCGGTGTGGAATAAAGCGTGCAACATTGATCAGTCCAACAGACTTGAGCACCTCCGAAGTTGTGCGCTCGAAGGCGAAGCACATCGTAGTCAAGTTGCACATCCTCTGCAAGCTTCCAAATCGAAGCAGGGACCAGCTTCAAGGATGGTAGAGGCCAGCATCTCATGCAGTTGATCGATTGTTCAACTCTGGAGAAGGATCATGTGGCCGCAATGCCACCATTGTGGGGATAAGCAAGGCTTGTGCCGGCCACCCACCTTCACGGCTCAACCCGGCGCAGATCAGCGAGCATATCCCCCGCGTGACAGTCTGCTTCGGTGATTTGCGGTGCCCTTGATCGGCTGCGAGCGTTAGTGGAAAGTGTAATAATGCTTGTCACAGTGACTGGTGAACTGCAATCCAGAGCCTGCAGGAGCTCATCAAAGCGCATCACTTCCCCTCACGACTTCCCATTGTGGGTGCCAGCATCGTACTTCACGTTGAATTGAACGCTGTCTGCAGTTTGTGGCTCCTCGTCGGTGGCCGTGTCGGTGGTTGAATGTCAGAAGGTGGCGAGTGTGAATCCATCCTTTGGAAGCAATTCACTGCTTGCCTTTGACACTTTCTTTGTTGCACAGTTAGAGAGCGGTTCTCTTAAAATAGTAAATAATTTAGTAAAAATCACTTTTTGATGATGGAATCGTTCAGGTGTGTTTGACATATATAGTCCACGTGCAAGAAGAATAAGAAAATTGATTGATTGTGCTAGAAATATTCAACACACTGACTTGTTCTTCAAAAGAGCTTGAAGTTGCATAGATTGTTACTTGTGTGTAGAAAAGATGTTTCAAAAAAATAGACATTGAAAACTATACATGTGTGTGTATATATATATATATATATACATTGTGCTTATGTCAGTTTTGCAAAAGGGAATTAAACCTTATTACTTATCATGCAAGATTACATCTAAAATGAGTGCTTTCAAATGTATCTTTTACAAGTAACTGCTATGATTTTATACAGTTTTTATGTGAAAAACATTAACAACAATCAATCAATTAAGTATGTTTTGTTTCAGCAGTAGCTTTTTGACTAATAATTTCAATACCTTTAGTAACTATAAAATTCTAAAAGATAAAAAATTAATGTGAGATGATGTTTGTAAATAATCACACTTCATTGTAAAAATGTCATTAAATTAAAGCAAAAAATCTTAAGTTTGAACAAGAGAAATATGAAATTTTATTTTTTTTGACAGTACAAAATTGGAAAAGTGAAACATTGTGATAAATGTGAATCATTTATTTTATTTTATTTTTATATCTTATTCTTCTACCCACTTTAAATTATGTTTATGTAACTGTAAAGATTAACATACCATTAACATACAATAAGATTGTGTGCTTGCATTTTTGAAAGGACAATTAGAAAGCCTCCACACAGGCTTGAAAAATGGAACCATACAAATGAATTGGTAAATGAACTTAAGTTTAGAAGAAATTAGAATTCCATATTTAAATATTTTCCAAAGAATGTAAAATGTTGCGTGGGAGGAGGAAGTTGCATCAAAGTAGGAATTAGGAAGGTTTTCAATGCAACTCTTTTAACCAAACTACAAGGTAATGACAAGTTTGAAAAAGGTCAAGGATGCTTTCTATTCCATCCTTTTAATTATGTTATATTAATAGTATGAGAAACCACTTGCTCCATGTGCAATTATAAAGATTTGTTGAAGTTTAAAATCAGTTTTCTTTCTTTGATGTTTCTTGTTAATACAAAAATTATTGTAAGATTTTCTTATCTGTAACATGTCAATATTAAGTCTTCAACCATTGTTGCTAAAATAATATTAATAAGCCATTTATCATGAAGTCAAATACAAAGCATTGATTAATACTTTAAAGCAAAATAAAATAAAAATGCAAAACATGTTTCACAATAAATATGCAGTAGAATTGGATGTAAATAGCAATATATATATATATATATATATATATTAAATATTTATATTAAAACTTTTTAAAAATTAACTTATTGCAATGGTTTGTCCATTAACATCATCTTTAAAAAGTCAAATATTATGATTTACATATGTGTTTTGTTTAAAATAATTTTATTGAAACTATTTGGTAAATAACGCTTTGATATAGTGTCTTATTAATCTTTAGTAAAATTTCGTATTTAAAATAAACACCATTCATGCTTACTTCACTGGCTGTTGTTATAAAAAAATAAAAACTTAACTAATGGATTCATTTGAAGAAAAATAATTATGGAATGATTCTGCTTGTTTGTTTATTGTCTACACTTGAAACACATACTTATCATCAAAATAATGTGAAATTATTTATTTAAATTATCAAAAAAAAAAATCTATGTAATCAGATAAAATAAATTAGAACCACCTTTTTTAAAAGCATAGCCACACAATTTAAATTTTAAATTTTTTTAAAAAACCTAATGAAATAAATCTCCTCTGATCAAACCACAGTTCAAAATTTATTACCCATTCTCCTTATAAATCATATTTTACTCAAATTATTCAAACATCGAGCTGGTTATCAGATTATTTTATTTAGTTTTATGTAAGTGATTCAAGCAGGGTCCAACCCTGCTCAAGTTTTCACACATAACTTGAACGGATGAACACGCGGGCATTCAGTTTCATTCATCTTCCAGGCACGGTCTTAGGTGACCAAAGACAATAAGGGAGTGGGGGCAGGGGAAACCAGGCAAGACCATTCCTAAAGCCCTAACCCTAAATTATTTTTTGCATTTCGTTTTCTCTGACGGTCATAGGGTGATCGAGCCCTAAGCCCCAGCATTCCTTGCTCCGGCTCCAATGATTCCGCATGTAACACGCGAGGCCAATGTTGAGGTCCGTGGACATAAGTCTAGATTGAGGTCCGGGATTGGGAACGCGTGCCCAATGAGGCAACCCACATAATGACGTGTCATGTGGTCTTGTACACAAAGAAAATGGTGTTCTGTTAATTTGTGTAAATATATTCATATTTTCCTCTCTCTTTCTTTCTTTCTTTCTTTCTTTCTTTCTTTCTTTCTTTTTCCAGTTGAGAAGGAGCCCTGTGGTACAAGGGCTGCAGGAAGAAGCCTTCATCATTAAAGGCTAAGGGGAGAAGCAGGTGCAAAAAAAGATTATAGATAAAAACAACAAAAACATTGCTTTCTTTACCTATGAGAATAGGTAATAACAACAACAATATCAACAGAAAACCCCCATCTTACCCATACCTTTACATACAATTAAAATTTACCCAATCTTTGTGGCACTAACCTAGTATGTATCATTCACTTTAGTAAAAACACCCATATTTGTTTTTGTAACTATACAATGCTTAGTTAGAACTAGATGGACGTTAATTTATGACACCTAGTACGTGGCATATATATATATATATATATATATGTATTTAACGATTGGAAGATAAAATTGTTAAAAAAAACAAACACTGGAGATGTATTCCTTATAATACGGATTTGTATACCAGTAAGAATGTAGCTGTTTAAGGACGACCTTGTTTTCTACTCTTGCTTATTTAAGTAATACGTTTTTACGACACGTGAAAGCCATTTAAACAGTGTTTAGAAGCATATGAAAAGAAAAAAACTTTATATCGATAACAATAGACATGGAAAAAGTGCAGTAATATACTTTAATTATGAAAACACTCTTCGGATGTTCTATGATCAGAGCGACCTTTAAGATAGGTGCATGCATGTTTCTTAAAAAAGCATGGACTCAAAAAAGTCCTAATGAAATAATTTTAAGTTCAAGGTTTTCTTAATTTTTAGAATTAATTATCATATGTTGATAAAATATTATATTTTTGGAAATTCATTCAATCCTGTTTTATAATATTTTTATTCATATAGCAATATGATTGATCAAAGGGTTCTTTTTTAGTATTATATTAAAGTACATCATTATCAAACAGTTTGAGTTTAATTTATATTAAACTATAATTGATACTTTAGCTTTGCTTTGATACTATATACATAAATGATAACACATTAAAAAAATGAGAAGGTAGTAATATTTTTATAAAAAACTACATATTTTTGAAGCAACTGTACAGTTGTTGCTAGAATTTGTACACAATTTGCAATGAAATAAAGCATGGATTGACTTTGAAGTAATAAATACGAACTTACGAATTATAACATAGGGATAAGATTTTGAATTTAATCTGAAAATACCATGTATATCGTTAATCTTGCTTTTATATGTACAAAATACAATATAAAGAGTGATTATTATAGCTTTTATAGATTTCTTGTACAAATCCTATAACATCAATAGCATAACTCTATATTATTTAAGTTTAAAATTTAAAATTTTCTAAAATAAGAAAGAGCTGTGTATATTATTCTTTTCCTATTTAACAGCAAATCCTTTGAGTATCAATTGAAACGCATTTAATTTAGATGTTAAAGTTTTATTAAACTATTTTGGTGGTTTTTAACTTCAAAATGGTTTGCCGAATTTTGCAGTCAAATTAATGTTAAGACTAGAAACCAATGAATATCAGAAATCTTTATTTATAATACAAGCATGACATTACAAAAAATTACGTATAAGCTATATTTTGTCAAAAAATACTACTTCAAATATTTATAATTTTATAATTAGCTATTGCATTATAAAAATCTCTTAATGGATGTACTTTAAAAAAAGAGTGTAAAATAAATTAGATGTGAGATATATTTATAATAATAATAATAACAATAAAAATTGCACTCTAAACTCTATGAAAAGGAGCCTCTGATTATTACGTATTATTAAAAATCAAATATGTTTTTAATACCTAAAAAATTGGGATAATTATAACAAGTTATTATACAAGAATTTTGTAATTGAAAATTAAATCAACAACCCTTTTGTATTTAGTTGAAGATCATTACATTTCAATGGTTTATTTAAATAAATATTATTAAAATTAATCTTGATTTTTTGAATTGACCCTTATTTATTTAAATTTCTAGTGAATAAATAAATATCATTGTCAGGTTAAAGTGCTAATCAATTTAACCAATTTAAATACTTCCTTGGTTTGAAACTATTTTATTTTAATTATTTTAAGTGTTGTGAATTAAATTATATGTGTACATATGTAGCATTGTAATAAAATATTTAATGATATCAGGTTTGTGATAGTCAGAAATTCAAATAAGTATTGTTCTAGCAGTATTAATTTTTACAAGAATAGTTATTTTTATCAAATTAAATTTAAATGAAATTAATTTGAGAGTAGAATTTATTTTTCTGGGCATGAAATAAAATTCGGTAGTATTCATAAGTTTTTGGTAACAATACTTTAGTAATTTTGTAGAATTGTAACAATTATTTTGAAGTCTACTATTACTGCTAGCAAACAAAGACTCTGATAATTTGGTGGCAAGTTTTAATTAGATCTTAATATTTAGTAAAAGAAAAATTTAATGGTGTGATTGTAATACAGAGATAAATATTAATTAGTTACTAACATCAAGAATAATAAATAAAACTGAGAATATTTACAAAAAGCGTGAAAATCTATAAAATTCCTACACAAGTAAAAAAGATGCATTAATGCACTAATCAAAAATAGAAAAAATAATCAAATGTTATTCACGCCCCACATTTTTGTTTGATTTCTTAAATATAACCATCATCATTATTATTATATTTGATGCAAAATGACTTTGATAATTTGATCAGTTTTTATATCTTTCATGTTTTTTTAGTTCGTTTGAAGCAAAAACAGTTACAAGTACTCATAATTTGATAAATTAAAAATGACATTTTCATATATTTCATATTTACATTTTTATATATTTCATATTTACATTTTTATATATTTCATATTTCACAATATTTACATTTTCATATATTTCATATTTACATTTTTATATATTTCATATTTCACAATATTTACATTTTCATATATTTCATATTTACATTTTTACAAGATCTTCTCATATATAAAATTTAAAACAATCATTTTCTAAAACAGATTCTTTCTTAAACAAAGTGAAATCAAAACATACACAGTAATTCACTAGATTTCAAATTTTATCAGTTCACTGAGTATTTATCTTTATATAAGATGTATTTATACATTTGAAATTATATTTGCTACTCTCTTTAGAAAAATTAAGTTATATATGCTTTAAACAATACATTTTTTTTCAAGATCAATGATATAAAGATCATAAGGATAACTGATTATATTTATTCAAACGTTCTTGTTATGAATTATAAATGACATCTATTATACTTAAATTTAATACAAAAAATACATAGATTAGTATTGTTAAGGCAATTTAGAGAGAAACCAGTTGTTTAAAAACTAAATATTTGTATTCTTGTGTAAATTTTATTTTTGCAAAATAAATTGAATTCCCAAAGAAGTAAAAAGTAAAAAATATGATATTTTGAAAATAGTGTTAAACAGAACTTAAGATTTTATTGCTAATGACTTGTGAATAAATAGATTTTAATGTAATTAATGCAAGACAATGAAAACTTGAGAAAGGTTTTAAAATAGTTAAATTAAATTAGTAGTGCTATAATAAAAGCAGTAAAAAAGATTACTAATATTTACTAGCATTGAAACCTCTTGCTTTGCTATAGGAGGAATATTTTGTAGCAAGTTATTGAAGCATAATAATTTACAAAATATATATATATATATATATATATATATATTACAGAATCTGTACTATGTTATAGAAAATTCTTATTGATATTCAATTATGAACAAGAAAGATTATTATTGCAATTCTTGTTGGTAAAATAGCAACAAAACATCTTCCTTGTTGAAAGGTTGAAAATATATATATATATATATATATATATATACAGAAAAGTTATCAAAATAAGCTTACATAAAGTTTATAAAACAAGAAACAAGCCTTTTCAATTGCAATAACCAATCTATTTGAGTGAATAAATGGATTTCAAGCAAGCAGTCAATGGTTGTGTGCAAGTGAATTCCAATTCTGTGAAAGGATTTCTAATAAAGTAAATAAACATATTTTTACATCAAGAAAAACCAACATGAAATAAATCTGTAACATTTTTGCAAAAGGTATATATATATATATATATGTATATTATAAATTCAAAGTAATTATTAATTATTATACTTTTAATTACATAAATTTACCATTTTAACAGATGTAAATATTTATATGTAAATATTTTTTAAGAATAAAATCACTTTAAATTTTAAATGATTTTTTACATTAAATTATTAGAATATTAAAAAATTCATCATAATGTTTTTATATGTCTATGCTTATTGCTTATCTTACATGTTGCTCATATGAATTAAGTTATTTCAATTCAAAATTTACCATATATATATATACTGATTAAAGAGAGTATATTAAAATAAGGTAACTCTCCATTTTTGGTGATTATATTGGTGTATTTTTTTTTCACTTAAGTTTTATTTATACGTTATAATTTATATAAACAGTATAAAATTGTCACAACCATAGTTTTGCTTCTATCTCATTACTTAAGATGTGATAAATTTAAACAGTTTATTTCTTCACTTCCAGTATTAAATTTTATATTGCGATACTTTTTTTAATGACTTTATCCTCAGAAGAAATAAAGTTTTTTCCTTGAAAACTTACAACGAAATTTAGTATTAAATTGTATTAAAGTATCATATCTTTCATGAAGAAATACTCTAACTATGATGATTTTTTATTTTATTTTATTTTATTTTAAATTGTTATACTATTCTTCTGAAACAGATTCATTAATATGAAGACAACTCTTAGTGTTACGTATAATGCCATTATGGCCAAATGTGGTGATTGTAGTTATTTGTAAGTGTAATAAGTTTTATTCAGTAGTAAAAAATGATATATTTTGTTATTCATTTGTTTGTAAGCAAAACATTGTAATATTATAATACCAAATAATAAGACAGACAATCATGAGGTATATTTAGTAAATAATGTCCTTAAGTAATAAAAGTCACAAGAATAATTAGATTGGACTTAGTCAATTTCATATTATCAAACACCACTCTATTTAGAAGTATAAAGATAATTAGTTCTCACATGATGTAGAAACAATAAGAAAAAACAAAGGATAAGTCATATTAATCTTTAGACAAAATTATTTTCCTCATTGCAAATTGGAACAAGACAACTAAAGAATCTATCAACATAATGCAAAAAATACATATTTTAAAAATATAAATTCTATTTAAATCAAGTTTGTTTTAAAATAAAGATTAAAAATCTTTTATATAGTTGTAGAAAATATTAATAATATAAATCTCTATAGACTTGTCAAAAGATAATCAACACATGTACAAGTAAGTATTAAGAAAAATAGATTAAAAAAACATCTATACTTCCAAAATTGCTATTGCCCTTCACAAAGAAATTAAAGAAATTTGAATTAAGATTAATATATAAAGAAGAACTGACAAAAAATGATGGTTGCTCTTGTCTTACCTTTGGACATTGTATGATTGCATTGGATTATCTTTTATTGTTCAAAATGATTTCAAGGTTTGTCTTGTTTGACTTTTGGCTTAGCCAATTTGAATTGCTCTAATGAAATAATCTTAAATTTTAAATAGTCCACTTGCTTAAAAAGCCGCATGCCTAAAAAGCATTGCAATGCAATTTGATAGGATTTATACTGTCACTACTCTATGAGTCTAAAAGAAGTATATATATATACATATATCTTTAAGACTCATGGATATTTAAAAGATATATATATATATATATATATATATACAGATTCATGGATATTTAAAAGATATATATACATATATATATATATATATATATATATTATAGACTCATGGATGTTTAAAAGATATATATATATATATTTATATATATACAGATTCATGGATATTTAAAAGATATATAAACATATATATATATATATATATTATATATTATAGACTCATGGATGTTTAAAAGATATATATATATATATATATATATATTCATGGATTTAATTTAAAAGATATATATACATATATGTATATATATATATATATATATTATAGACTCATGGATGTTTAAAAGATATATATATATACAGATTCATGGATATTTAAAAGATATATATATATATATATATATATATATGTTTTAAATTTTAAATTGTTTCAAAGATTTTTTAACACATAGTTAAAAACTCATTGAATGCATTAAAAATTTGATATAAAAGTTGAAATCTGAACAAAGAATGTTCATTTTTGTATGACATTAATATGACAACAATGCTAAGAACAATTAGGTTGCAATGTAGTAGTCATTGGAATTCATTTTTTATTTTGTAATAAAATAGTTATGAATTTATGTCATTAGTATGCATAATTGATATAAATTATAACAAGTTTAAATAAATATAAATATGTTGACATGCATAAGTTACAAAATTGTTATCACTAAGTTCTAGAAATATTATTGCAAGGGTTGGACAAACATACCCCTCTTTTGAAATACTTTTATTTTGTAAAATTATTTTTATCAGCACAACTTTATCAAAATGCTTGAATTTTTATTAAATAATCTTACAAGATTCATCTTAATCTTGTTGGGTAACCGCTTGTATCCTTATTTACTTATAAAATACATGTTTTCGTATGTGATACATCCAAATAAATAATCAAAATATAGAATTATGCAAAAAGCAATTATAGACATGTAAAGCCTGTTTAAATGAAAAATAATTAAACAAACAATTAAATCCCACATTAAAAACAAGGCAAACTCTTTGAATATGCACTGGAATATTCATTTTAAAATAACACAGTAAACATAATATTTAGTTGTGAAGACATCATTTTAAAAAAGTATTCAATTCTCACTTATATTATATTATACAGAGAACTATTTTCGAAGTAAATTTTTGCAGTACTACTCAACCATTACTATTCAATCCTTCTTTTAGTATTCTTCCAGAAATAGTCTCAAACTGTTAAAAAACAGACAAGTAATGACACCAAGCAGATTCACAATTCAAAGTCCACTCATAAAAACCCCAGCATTAACTGACTGATGAAAAGTAAACATCAAAAAACACACTTCCTTCTTTTTAAAAAACAAAATACTTCATACCAAGAATGATTCATCATCCAAACTCATCCATACATACACACACATACGCACAGTAATATTTACATATATACACACACATTAGTACACACAGATAGATATTAGTTATATATATATATATATATATATATATGTTCAAAACGGAACAAAATTGCAGGTTCTACTAACACAAGCCATGTTGAATGAAACGGCATCGAAGACGTCGAAGAAACGGGGTCTCTTACTCATGCAACGGCACAGGCACTCACTCACCTGCTCACTCGCTGCTTCGGAGGAGGAGGAGGCGCAGGCTGGGGAAGAATCCGGCGCCGAGGGAGGAAGGGATTGTGTGATTGTGTACATGTGTGTGTCTGTGTGTGTGTCTGTGTGTGTGGATCAATGAGAGAGCACAGACACTACTACTCTAGAAGGGCTTTGCAATCTGATTTCGGACCCTTACGCAGCAGCAGTAGCAAAAGCAGCAGCATGCGACGCAGCCCCGAAGGTACAACAGGCACCGCACAGTGCCACGCTACCCACGCCACCCACGCCGTGGATGGCAACGCCTAGCTCGCATTTAGAAAAGCCGGAAGCCAATAATTCTCGCCATCCATATTTGGTCGCTGCCCCACCCATCCAATCTACCGAGCGCGGCTTAAATTAAGCCAGGACCGTGCATCGAAAGCGTCACTTGTCCGCATCGCGACCACCGTTTGCGCGGAAATGACGAAGCGAAACTTCTAGCTCATGGGGACCCGAGCGCCGGGCGCAAGGGCGTTGGCAGTGTCAGCAGCTACAGCCAAAACCCATTTCGAAAAACAGATGCGGAATAGATCTGGTGCAACCCAGTGGGGCCCGATGGCTGGCTCATCTTGCTCCTTTTTACGTCCCCCCGCACCAGCCACAGGGGCTCCCTCCCGCGCGTCTTCCGCACCGCGGAATCTGCTGTGCTTCGTCCGCCGATCGAATTCCCTCGCGAAATTGGCACCACGGGCCGTGAATATCTCCCCAAGTTAAGAGAACGAGAGAAACACTAAAAACCAAATGTCATTTATGGATCGGCCAATCCGAGAATCTTGTGGCAGATTTCAAACGCGGGGATTATATTAGCAGACGACTGGCTAAAACTCGAGACACATGTGTGAGAAACAATGGAAATTTGCTGCGAGTACCAGAGCTATGAATAGACTAGAAGGAGAAACGTACGTCCCATTGTGAGTACTAAACTGGGCTAGAACTAGGTTGGCAAAAGGGGTCCGTAGCGGTTTCTGCGGAGGGGGAGTTGAAACGCGGCAGGATGAACAGACTGCGATGAATGGGCGCGAGAGACGAAACGTGAGGAAGTTGCGATCGCTGAGGAGCGGGGGCAGAGGGCTGGCCAGACTCCACGGTTCCTTACCCAAGAAGAGGGAGTGAATCGCCGCGCGCAATGAGCGGCGCTGGCACGTACTTGCGCGGCTCGGCGCTGGGTGAACGAGCGATTGGTTCAGGGAGTCGCGGCATTGGTCAGACCTAGGGTTTTCCCCCTCGCATCCCTGTCCCCCCTTGCGCCTGCGTTGCGTTTCCCCTTGGGCCTGCATTGCGTCTCCCCTTGGGCCTGCATTGCGTCTCCTCTAGCGCCTGCATTGCGCCTACATTGCGCCTGCATTGCGTCTCCCTTTGCGCCTGCATTGCGTACCCCCTTGCTCTATTCACCACCCTCTGCAAGACACCTTGCGGTCACTCACGTTACCCACCTTCCCCTCCTACCCTTTCCTATTCCTTACTTGTGCAGCCTCCAGTAACAGCCAAGCCTTCAGCTCCTGTGCGCACCTCCAGACACGGAGAGCTCTCGCGAGCTGTGTCCTTCTCGCCTGGGGTGTGCGTCAGATCATAGCCTGGTGGGAGCCCCAACCTTTGGTCAGACATTGCACGTCGACGACGTTGGTTTGTGTTGGTTGGTCTGCTGGACATGAAGGGGCTGTCAATGTGACGCCTTGTTGGAGGTTGCTGAGGTATGAAGTACTTGGTTCGATCGCGGTGGTTTGTTTACTGTTGTTCCTGTGTTGCAGACGTGTAGAGAGCGGTAGAGTGACGGTTTTGGTTCACTGTACTGGTTAATCACTTACAGAGCTGGGGAGCATGTGCATCACTGGAGATAGAGAAAGAAGGACCTTGCATTAGTATTAAAGCAGCAGATGGGAAGGTTGTAGGTTGATGCATTGGCGGAAAAAAAGAGAAGGACTAGCATGAATGGGAAGTGACGGCAATGTGGAGATGAAGATCTAAAGGCAGTGTTGTCCAGGGACATTCTAGCAGGTAGGTGTTGTTGGAGAAATTAGTGGACCATACAGGTGTCTGGAACATCGGCGTGCCTTTGGGTTTGTATTGGGTTACAGGCGTGGTGCATGGCACTGTGGAAAGCAGGCGCGTCGACCTGCTTTCAGCTGGGCGGAATGGGGACTAGTATGAAGACCTTATTGGTAGCATCTGTATTGGTATCCCTTCTCGCGGCTATTTCGGCCACTGGTATGTCTCTTTCTATCATTTGACACTGTTTCCCGTTCATCAATCTCCAAGTCGTGCCCGACATGCCTGTGTTAGGTTATTCCCTCTTAAAGAAAGTAGTCGATGTTTCCTTTTCGGAGACTCCAAAAGCATAGTGTATCACTGCACGTCAAAGTCTGATTTGAGGTCAACCTGGACTAGGTTCATGAGAGGTGGGTTGGCGCTAGATTATCACAGTGTCGGCGTGTTTGATTACGCGTAGTCGGGTTTAGCTCTTGAGGCAATGCCAAGCAGGTCTTTTTCCGTTTCTCAGGTAACAGGGGGGCACGGATTAGAATCCCTTTTATTTAAAGAATTTAGGTCTTCAGGTTCCAAGTTGGCTCTATAGGTCTGTATGGAATAGTATAGCACCCCTAAACGGGTTCCCGTGTCCAGTTGCTCTTGTTCATTTCATGCTTGCTCATGGTGTCACATCGTTGCCTGAGACGTGTAACACGTGCTTCCACCGGTTCCCGAATGCATTTTCCCATAATCTGTTGCCTTTTTCTTACTTCCCGGGAATTTCGGTAAACTTAGTTTGAGTATGAGATCTGATAGTTCTGAAATAGAAAGCGCTCTATACGCATCACAGGGATGTTGAGTTCCACGTGTGAACAACTTGTATTATCGTGGTAACAGATTCCACTTCTATTGTTCATTCTGCAGTCAAGTCCATGTTATGTTGACTATTGTACCGATCCATGTTCCATTCGGACCTGATGTCGTGTTCGATTGTTCCGTGTTTGATCTTTGCATTGTGTTCGCTTTCATAAATGATAACATATCTTTGAGATGTGGTTTTTACTCATGCGTGCTTTCTGAGGACAGATGAACATCCTTTTTTTGGAAACCGTCCCATTGGAAACCATCCTCCGGGTGTGGGTCACCATCCTCCCGGAGTTGGTCGTCATGGTCCCGCATGGAGTAAGTGGAGAGCCTACATTGCTCTGCAAGCATGGAAGAAGGCTATCGTCGATGATCCCAACGGTATCCTCGATACATGGGTTGGGAAAGATGTATGCAAGTACAAAGGAGTTTTCTGTTCTCCTCCCGAGGATCCGAATCTCTCATATCTGGAGGTGGTCTCTGGTATAGACCTGAACGAAGCCGACTTGAAGGGTCGTCTGGTGCCTGAGCTCGGATTGCTGCGCGAGATTGGACTGTTCCACTTGAACAGCAATCGGTTCTACGGAACTGTCCCCGATTCATTCAGGTACATGAAGACCCTGTTCGAGCTCGATCTCAGCAACAACGACCTTTCTGGAGAGTTTCCTCGGGTGCTTCTGGACATCCCCCGTCTGGAATATTTGGACATCCGTTTCAACAAGTTTTACGGCAAGTTGCCGAGGGAGCTTTTCTCAAAGCGTCTTGATGCTCTGTTTGTGAACAACAACAACTTCAACGGCGAGATTCCCGACAATCTTGGAGAATCTACAGTCTCTGCTATAGTTCTCGCTAACAACTACTTGCACGGGAGCATCCCCAAATCCATTGGAGACATGAAGAACTTGCAGGAGATTGTCGCTCTGAATAACGACATCAAGGGTCAACTTCCTGATAACATTGGTAATCTCAAGAATGTCACTCTCTTTGACTACAGCGACAACCAGATCACAGGAGGGTTGCCGACGAGCATCAAGGGCATGTCCAGTCTGGAGACTTTTGATATGAGCAAGAACAAGCTGGGTGGAATTGTCACTGCCGAGCTTTGTGAATTGGACAACATAAGCGCCATCAACTTGGACAATAACTACTTCACTGGTGTTGCTCCTTCTTGTGCTGCCCTAGGCGATATCTTGTCTCTCGACGGTAACTGTGTTCCTGGTTCTCAAGGACAGAAGGATGCAGCCACATGCGCAGCATTTTACTCCCCTCCATCTGTTGGAACCCCTACCCCAACTCCTCCATCCCCTGTTACACCGTCTCCTCCTCCTCCCTCATCGTCTCCACCACCTCCTACTCCTGTTACACCCTCTCCACCTCCCCCTACTCCTTCTCCTCCTTATGTGTCACCACCTCACCCTGAGCCAGAATGTCCAGAAGGTTACGCGCCTGGACACAAGTCTGGCACCTGTTTCATGATTGTGAAGGAGCCTAAGACCTGGTCTCAAGCCGAGTCTTACTGCCGCGAGCATTCTGATGGTGACTTGGCAGCGGCTGCCGATTGGGCCGAGCTTGAAGATCTTGGTGTCCTCTGCTTCAAGTCGAATGTCACAATATTTGGCGATGCAAGTAACCCTCTGGGTCTTGGTTGCTTCTTGGGCGGGAGGAGGCCGTTCTCACTCAATCCCACAACTAAGGGTTGGAACTACCCCTTGTCTCCCTGCGTTGAATTCAACCAAACTTGGTGGAACTACGGTGAGCCCAACAACCTGGGAGGATATGAGGGCTGCCTCACTGTTAAGTTCGAGTCCGAGGAGCAGGCGAAAAACCCTGCCAAGCTTCCATACATGCTGAATGACTTGAGTTGCGACGTCCAGCTGCCGTTCATCTGCGCATTGACTAGGTGTGAGGATGTGGGATGCGATTTGCCTGAGACTTGCAAGACCTTCGGTGACAAGCAAGCCGAATGTTATTCGGACCCCAGGAAGTCGGTAGGCTACGGCTGCGACTGCAGTGCTGGGTACTATCCAGATGACTCTGGAGCATGTGTCTCTTATAGCTCATAATTCATCAGGGCTTGTGCTTTCTTCCGGACGTGATGTGGATCAGATGCTGTGGACAACGCTGCAGTGCAGGTGGAATGTACCAGTTGGGCTTCAACTGCGTTGTGCGACTTGGATTAGCAGCAGGTAGTGTATGTGGAGAAAATTGCTAGGGATTAGACAGATCTTGGAAGGTTTATGATAATGGTTGTGGAAGGTGGAGTGGTGACATCTCGGTGAACCTTGCATTATCTCTCTCCTCCCAAGTGGCAACTAGACAACAGGCAATCAAAGATTGCTGATTTGGTGGCCTTGGGTGCATTGACTCGTCCCACTGCCATCCTTGCAGGTTAGGACAGAATGTCTTTGGTGAGAAAGGGGTTTTGGTTAGATTGGGCATTTGTCGATTTCTATCCATTTAACTACTATGCCAGATACTTATTAGGCGGTGGGATCTAGGAGGGTAGAAGAGCTCTGTGCACTGTTCTTTGTGCTGGGCCTCTGGGTTTTTCTGAGTTACCCCTCTGCCGATTCTTTGACAGTGAACAGTTTATTCTTTTAGGGTGAGCTTTTTTATTTTTTTTCTTCTTTTGTAAAAATGTGGTGTAACGTTGTGCTTGAGCCTACACTTCATTTGTTCGCTTCATCTCTTGTCACCTCATAATGTAGTTCTTCAATAAGACCTCAGTGACAATGTTTACCACTTTTTGACTTTGCTACACAATCTTTTGACCGTCTGTATTGTGAACCGATGAATATATTGCGTTATTTGTTTTGCACTGTGATTTCTTCCATGTCAGTCTCTTGCCGCCACTATTCCCCGCATGCTCTCTGTTGTGATTGTCATGAAGCATTATTCCAGGTGAATGTTCTCAGATACTTCATTGTCTTATACGTTTGTATTCAATCGTCATAGTATCTGCAACTTCGTATGACAGGATTCAAATGTCTCCGATGTCGAAATGATAAGACTTTGAATCTATTCTGTCTGCTCTAGAATGAGTCATTAAATGACCGTTAATCTGACCAGTCTGCACTGTCTGGAACTGTTTCAAGTGATCAGAGTACGGTCTTAGCTGTAGAATCGTTACTTCGGTAGCAAAGAAACGTTGATTTTGACGTTTAAATTGTGCTTAGAAATATCTAACGAACAAACAGAATTGTATGAGGAGCTTTTCGCCTCCCATGGCAATTTTTCAAGTTTAAATTGCATGCTCTGTGGGTGATAATCCATACTTTAAGAAACTTGGAGGCTTCTTGGGCAAACCATAGTTTAAATCTATTTAAACTATATAGTGTATTATTGTTGATATTTTCTAATTACTCAATATAATTTAATCACAACTATATTCAGATATGTTTGAATGTACAGAGATACACATAAACACCCATGTCGTAATCATTAAAGTACTGATTAAGTATCGATACTAATAATTGCCTTAGTCCATTCATCGACAAAAAAAAAAAAAAAAAAAAAAAAAAAACAACAACAACAACAATTTTTAAACCGTGAATCTTAGTAATTTTTCAATGATTGGATTTGATGATTAATAAGACCAATATAAAAGCTGCAAAAGTTATCAAAACATCGACTATATTGGGCTCCCGCAGCTCAGCAACGTCCATAACCAACATTCATCTGATATTTTTAGGATGAATAATATTTCATCTGACATGATAACACTTTCATCTACAAGTGACATGTGATGGATGTCATCTATATGATGGATGATGTATGAGTGATACTTCATCCGATGTGTGCTGTCTCGCCACCTCCGCAGCGAGTAAGCAGGGTCGGAGAAGGTGACCCGGACCTTCCTGGAAAATCCTCCGAGATAGACAGAGCTCCAGCTCCCGTGCACCGGCCATCTGCCAGGATCCCACAGCGCATCAAGTGCCCTCGAATCCAATCGTTGTTGTGTTTGCTCCACCGAAATCCATCTTCTCTAACTTCTTCTCCTCGTCGTAACCTTCGTATAGAACCATCTTCAGTCAATTGCTGTGCAGGGGCGCCGGATACGCAAGCAGTTTTGTGACTCCTGCTTGCATCTCCGCGAGGAGCTGTTGCTTGGCAATTTCATTCATCATGTTTGGCAGGTTGTTTGGCAAGCCCAAGGAGGAGGTCTCCACTCTTTCCACACTGGACAAGCTCAATGAGGTGAGAGATGGACGATGCATGTGATGTGGTATGGCCTTGTGCACGGAATTGTGAAATAAGTGTGGGTTTAGAGGTGGCTTGGAGACGGGAGTGTGGGTTGTGGGTAGTGTGTGTGTGTGTGTGTGTGTGTGTGGGGGGTGTGCTGTGGCATCGTTAGGGTTGGGGTAGATCGTAGAGTATGATGGGTTTGAGACGGCTGAGAGATTGCTGGCTTGATGGCGACGACAGACCCTGGAGATGCTGGAGAAAAAGGAGAAAGTCTTGCAGAAAAAGATAGCTATGGAGATTGAAAAAGCTAAAGAATTTACGAGGTTGAAGAATAAGAGAGGTGAGCAGTTGGGATTGTGTTGTGTTTGACGTTGGGGATGTTTTCGTTTGGGTTGCATGATAATTTAGGGTTGTTCCAAACGAAGAGACCTGAGTTCAAACGCTTAGGTTTGCTGATGGGCGCTGTTTTGTGATGGGTTTTGGCAGCTGCGATTCAGTGTCTGAAACGGAAGAAGTTGTACGAAGTCCAAGTAGAGCAACTCGGTAACTTCCAATTGCGTATTCATGACCAGGTCCGAGCCTCCAACCTCTCCCCGTTCATTTCACAATGTTGAATCTGGAGTACATGCTGAGAATTGAAATTTGATAATTGAATACCGTCAATTTGCTCCAGAAATTCCGCAATTTTAGATCAAAGAGTGTCTGTTCGATTCTGCGTTCATCTATGGTTACCGTCTCGTGTCAAATTTTTGTGCAGATGATTATGTTAGAGGGTGCTAAAGCAACTACAGAAACTGTGGACGCCCTACGTAGTGGTGCCTCAGCTATGAAGGCGATCCAGAAGGCCACGTACGATGCTTGTCCTTTTACCTCAGCTGTCTCTTACATTACTTCGCGTTTTTCGTTGTTCTTCGAGTTTGTTTCAAAAGAGAATTTAATTATCGATTGTGGTTAACAATGATCATGTCTCATGAGTCGTTGGAAATCTTTCGAGTCAATCCATGTCAGTGACTTTCTGGTGCACTCATTTTACTTGCTTGAGCTAGAGTGAGCACATTTGCTTGGTCCAACGTGAGCAGCTGTGGCGGCCATCTGTAATTTTTTCTCTGTGTATGTGTGAGGCGTGAACCCTAATCTGCTAATATTGTGCCCTACAGAAATATTGATGACGTAGACAAGACCATGGATGAGATTAATGAGCAGACCGAGAATATGAAGCAGATTCAGGAGGCACTCTCAGCTCCTATTGGAGCAGCGGCTGATATTGACGAGGTGAAATCCAACTTCCAACTATGGGTTTCTTTGCTGGTGGTGACATCTCGGAAGAGATGCTTTTCAGCAGAAATACTGGCACCAATAAGTTCATTAGAATTGATTTGTTCCCCTTCCCTTTTTAGCAGATGGGAAGAGGAACAAATTAAATCCAGGGGAACTAGTTGGTGCCAGCGTGAGTTGATGTCAAAATATCCATAATACCTTTTATTGTAAAACATCCAGAATTAGGTGGATTGGTCATCGTTGATACACTTACGTGCACTAAGACGCTCTACTCTTGGCTTTTGCATAGAATGGATTGCCCACATGTTCTAAATTTGGGTTATATCTCAGACATCGGTTTAAGCGATTCACATGGAATGTTGTACAGTTTGTGAGACCGTAACGGAACGGCCATGGATACCAGCTCACTTATTTGTGGTCAATGCCTTGCAGGACGAGTTGGAAGCCGAGCTTGAGGACCTTGAAGGAGCCGAGTTAGAAGAACAATTAATTAATCCATCTACCCAGGAGCTCCCACAACCATACCGACCTAATCCAGTTCCTGCTCAGAAACCCAAACCAGCTCAGGTCAAGGAAGAGGAAGACGAACTTGCAGCTCTTCAAGCTGAAATGGCGCTTTAGAGACAACTTGAGGCCTTTAATTGCTGCTTGAATCTGAATTTTTATGATCACATCAGGTCAGGATTTTATCAGGTTTTGCTTCAGGTTTGTCCCAACTTGATATCCAAGGGCATTGTCGCGACAACGAACATACCGATAACTGAAAATCACAATGAGAACCGACTCGTCTTCCAAAAATCTGGATGCTGGGCCGGGTGGTACTTGACACCGATGATGAATTTTAGCCTCGGCACTTCTTCAGTCGTTTGGAATGGTGAAATAACTCTTAGAAATTAAATCAGATCTCGGCATGCCCTGTAGAGAGATAGTTTAATTATCAAGAATTTGGCATGGATTTCTCTTCTCCTTTGCGCCTCATGAGATCAGCAATTGGGTCGTTACTGACTGCTTGTCCTCCTGTTGCTGCTTGTGTATTACTGTAACTCATACCTGATTCATTTTTCTTTTAAAAGCTACCTAGACATATACCTTGCTTACAGGTTACAGCAATTTACTGCAGGATCTAGTGAAACGTTAGCCAAAGTGATCTTGCAGATTGTATTCCAATGTGAGGATTGTATTACTAAAACATTAGTTTTTAAAACCTTGACAATGACGCTTGTATTTTCGTTTGTTTCTTTTTAGCATTTTTTGAGACTTATTGAAGCGCTTGCATCTCTGGATCTGTATTGTGCAACTGTTAAGCAATTGGGGGAAATAACTTATTTTTTCTAGTTGTGATCGTTTGCTGTTCTTCTGAAAGTCAACAATACTTCATGAGAAGTGTTAAAAGCACACATTTATAAAAGGGGATTGATTCAGATGATTATTGAGCAGAAAACTAAAGACCACAAAAGTAAAGAAAAAAATGGGGTTGCAGCAAGTTAGTGGTTCAGAAATGTCAATTGCACACTACAATGTAATGACATTTGAAAATCCACAACAGACATACAACATGTTCTTTTACACCTTTTTGACACAATTGTGGGAGAATAATAATTTAATATAAAAAATTCATTTCATCATCTTCAATCCAATTTGAATGTATTGTTTAACAAATTCAAAGTTTAATTTGTTTTTTATGTTAGTTCAACATGTTTTAAAAAATTATGCTTAATTTGATATGTGTATGTGCAGGTCTTTCTAATGTAGGATATTATTCTACTTGTCTTATATTAAGTCTAATATAGGACACAAATATATGTGAATAGAGAAGACTTCAAATCTTGTACATGGTAGAGCATTTAAAGCTCAATAACTACTTGCTGCCATCTTATAATTGTTGCATTATAATTTCCAATTTAAAAAATATTTTCTTAATATAGGACAAGTTTTTTGGTTATTTAAGGACAATGTCCTGGATTAAATTGAATTGTCCTATATTGAAAGGGCTTGTGGATGTACAACATTGTAAAACATACATAAGCAAAAGTTTTTAATCAATTTTATCATTCATTATCTAAAAATCATTTTAGTCAAAATTATATAGATTATATCAAGTTGATAATAAAAATAAATTTATACATCAAATATTGCATAAGAAACCAATATAGATTTATATTAAAAGTTTTATTTTACAAATGTAATTATATTGATTACATAAAAGTTTATATTCTACACTATTTTGCACAAAAATTAATCCTAATATTGATATTTACTATGCTATGTGTCAATTCTAAATGCTTGAATCTACTCTCCATCTATTTTGGAATTGTCATCAAACTCATTACATCTAGGATTGGACTACTTCTCTTTTATATAAATTAACATCTAATTCTTAGAATTGGAATCTTTAGAAATCCTTCACTTAGCAACAAGCTATTTTTATAAAAATTCTTCTCTTTAGATTCAAATGTTTTTGCAAGATCTAGTTCTTGTTAAGAGGACTTTGTTTATGGGCTATTCAAGTTAAAAGAAATAAGTTTGTCTTTGAAAATGAAGTATGGAATACACTCCATACTAAAAGCATAGTTTGGAAGGATCTTATTGAATATGGACAAGTTTGTTGGAAATTTGTCAAAATGAAATTAACAAAACACTTATAACATGAATTGTCCCTACTCAAGAGATGGGATAACTAGTGGATGGCTTAACACATACTTGGTTCTAAAAATGACAAAGTAATTAAATAGAACTTTAGAATGTCTCAATGTGGTGTAATTATTACAAAAGTGTAAATAAGCTCGCTTTAGTAGTTGCTCCTTGTTCTTAGGACCCACTTTATTTCTCAACAACCAAGGTCACTCAAATCTTAACAAAATCTTAAATATTTTGAAGGATTTTGTAAATATTGTAATAGATCTACAAATGAAAATTTATAGATTTGTGAATATAGTTGTATTGAATGTTTTTTTGTGAATGTTAGCTTAACTAAACAATTAGATTAAAGGTTATTGGAATTTAAATGGATTAGGATCTCAAAAATTGGATTTTAAGGGTCAGTGAGGGTTTCTATGATATTGAGCAATTTGCTTATTAGATTGGAATGGTTTGTCTTTGAGCTGATATTTGACTTAGTTTTTAACAGCTATGTAAAATTTTAGAACATATGAATGGTGTAAAAAGGAGCGATTGACATTGGAAGATTGACATCAAGGCTAGAGAAGGAGAATGATTGATACCAAAGTAGATTAGGAGCTTTTTCTTCCAATCTCTAAGTTTAAATTCCTTCAAATTTTATATGCTTGCCTTTAATCAGTAGGTCAAGAAGTATATAAATTTTGATTGAAGATCAATGCTTAATTTAATAATTATTAAGATTTTAAATTTGTTATTATGTTTGATTAAGATTTTGTTACGGTTTATTTAGGATTTCTTTAGGATTTTGTTAGGATTTATTTAAGACATCTTTAAGATTTTATTAGGATTATTAGAATTATATTAAGGTTTCATTAGGATTTGATAAAGGTTTTATTAAGAGTTATTTAGAATTTGATTATAGTTTAGTTAGTATTTATTTGGGTTTCTTTAAGATTAATTAGGATTTAATTAGGATTTGATTTGGATTTCTTTAAGATTCTTTATGATTTTTTTAAAGATTTTTTAATGATTTCTTTAGGGATTCTTTAGAATTCTTTGAGAATTCTTTGTGATTTCTTTAGAATTTCTATAGACTTTTTTTAAGGCTCTTTATGATTTCTTTAAAAAAAATTAAAGATTTCTTTAAGATTTCTTTATGATTCTTTTAGGATTTTATTAAGGTTGTTAGGTTCTTGGTTAGTTGCAAAATACAAGTTTAACTTCCACAATGGAGTGCTTGGTACATTCTCAAACAAGACAACATGTAATACAACATCAGGTATATCTCATTTTGTGTCAAAAAAAAAAAAAAAAAAAAAAAAAAAAAAACTCTCGTACTTCTCAATTTTAACCTTTAATTTTATTAAGACTTCAATTCATAAAATGGAATGAAGTTTTAAGTTATCTAATTTCTCTACAAATTATTTTACTAACTTTAATTTTAGTATGTAATGAGAAGAATAAAAAAATAATTTAAAATCTACCTCAAATGTAACTTAATAGACCATAGCAAAGCTAATGGTTATTTATTTATTTATTTTAAAATAATAATATAATTATGATTATCTTGTAATAAATAAATAATAGATGTTAGAGTAATATGATATGTAAAAGATAAGAATAATGAACAAAATATATGAACCAATTTTTATGGAAGACATTAGTAGAATTTTGATACTTTTATATTTACAAAATTACTTGAAAGCAAGACAAAGAATTATGGATTTCTCAATTTAGTTACATCAACACAATAGCAAAATATAAATATTTTACTACTATTTTTGATAGAGGTATAATTGAAAAAAAGTCATAAGAAATAGATGGGAGAATTAATCTTCTATTATTATATAAGGAACAAATATTTCTTGTGAGAATCTATAAAGAGGTATGTTTTTCAAAATTCTTCAAAAATAAAAATAAAAAAAAAAATCTACTCAATTGTACCATAGTAACACCTCCTAATGATAGGCTTTAACATGTTGATTGATGATATCAAATTGATGATGTCAAATTGAACTCCAAGCAAAGATAAAAAAATAGTTTAGTACTAGTTCAAATTATAATTCTTTGATAAATTAGAATTTAAAGCATTAGTAGTAGATCTTGTCCTACATTCTTCAATGTACAAATATGATATTTATATGCACACAAATTCCTCCAAAGAATTAGTAGTAGATCTTGTCCTACATTCTTCAATGTACAAATATGATATTTATATGCACACAAATTCCTTCAATAACCAGTAAAAGTAGTGAAACCATTTTGTCCTTATAGATATAACTTCAACTTAAAGTGAGGATAATTTGCATTCATGTGTATATATGTGTGTATATATGTGTGTATATATGTGTGTATATATATATATATATTTTTTTCTCAGCAATTATTGCATCAACAATCGTTTGTAGCCAATGCGGTGATTTTCGCACTAAATTTGCGCGATACGATGGAACGATCGTGATCTATCGTCGCGAGCACGAATAGTATGGAGCGTCGCGGGCGATGTGGAGGATGAAATGCAGTCTAACTTGCGGATTGTGGTGGTCGTGTGTCGATAGAATCAGTGAGTGTTACATCGGATTCAGTTGCTACAGCCGCGCATTCCCTCAATTCCACCAATTCATGCTACACACGATGAAGTCGTGGTAAAATGAAGCATTGATTGATGAGGTTGGACTAGCTTAGAAACCCTTCACGTCTGATCCACCATCTCAAACCCAACATTCTCTCTTGCAGAGAAACCGGTTAGGCTTCAAAATCCGACGTCGTGTGTGAACAACTGCCTCGAAGAGCTCGTTTCTGAGACGAATAAAGGTCGAGAACTCGGCTCAGGCGATGGAGATACGAAGAGATGACCCGGGTCGATTGAGCGTCTTGACATCGATCTTCACTGTCAATGTGGACGCTAGAGATCGGTTATGGGTCGCTGCTACCCTAGTTCCAGACCTGCTGCGGCTGTGCAACCACTGCTCCTCGTCGTAAGGGATCGAACAAAACGGGACCCCATCTGCAGAATCACGTTGTGGGTGCCAATCGCAACTTGGATTGTTGGGTCCTGGAGCCTCGCGGTGCCGACATCGTGTTGAATGCCGGCATCTTGTCGTCACCTTCTCTTTCGTCTTGTGGGTTCGGTGGACAAACCAAGTGCAAATTTTATGTCCCATAGCTTGCTTGTTGACTATTGTAGAATGGGTTTCATTTATTCAAGGAATACATACTAAATATGTAATCTATTACTTTAAATAACTTATAAAGAAGAAATAAAAGGTTGGGGATTTTGAGGGTTGGATGGGTGGGTTGATTGTACAAGGATTCATGATAGTCCATAGCTTTTGTGCATGTTTGTGGAAGTATTTGCTGTTGATCTGAAGAATAGTTCAGATTTGAAGATGTTTATTTTTCAAATAATTAGAATATATGTCTTAGTTTAAAATTTATTTCACTTGTGATAATTAGTGATTTTAATATATATATATATATATATATATATATTCAATCTTCTTGATCTAAATGGAATTGCATGTCATCATGTTGTGGAATATAACAAGTTTACTGTGAAAATCATTTTGGCACCTACAATCATAAAAATATTAATGCAATTTTTTTGAAACAAACTGAAATTTTGTTTTAAAAATCCTAGACTTACTAATTTACAATTGTAGTAATAAAAACCTGGTTTTTATTTTTTTTAAAAACAAACATAAATTGATCAAAAGTACTCCAAACATCTTGATTGAGAAAATAAAGAAAAACAATTAAAAATAATCAAACACTTGCATGATACATTTGCATATGCTTATTTCTATTCTTGTATGTTTTTTATGCTTTTATGTTTTTATGTTTTTTTCAAAACATATGCCCTTTATCTTACCAGTCTATTTTCCTATTTCATCATTTGCGATTTGTAACTTGAGTAACTTGAGTAACTTGAGTCTAACTCCATGTTATTCACAGAACCAAATTACCGAATATAAATATATATACATATATATCACATTATTTGCCACCCATGCTCCTTATAACCGTGGTTAAGGTTTTCCCGTAGAGAATCTTCATGGACTCAAATACGTACACTTGGTAATAGGCACGCCTATGTGGCTAGATAGAGTTGGAATGAGAACATGGGCTCCCTTCACAATAACCAACGGCCTCTAGTTATTTCCTTGAACCTCGTGCCCATGGGCTTCTAAAATCCAAGAAAAAAAGTTTTAGAAACAAGGTCAAACAAAGGAGGTCCATTATTTAAAAGCTCCACCGTGGCCTTAGGAGTTTGAAGTGGTGTAGACTATGAATGGCATGATAAGCTCATCAATGATTGATGGACCCCATGGCCATGGTCAATTTTAAAACAATTTCTTGTTTAGCCTATTCTACTTTCATTGGGTATCGGCCAAAAAGGCTTTACTACACAATTGTCCTACTCTTTTTCCCTAAGTTTTGGTTTGGTGAAGTATTCATCCATATTGCATATGAATAAAGATAGATGAAAACATGTTCTCCTTGACTGTAGTTGTGTTCCTAAAAGAATACTAAATTAGGGTTCTGGGTATTCAAAATTTGAATAAAGCAGGCTTGTAAATCATTAAGTATATAGAAAATGTATATTTTTTTACGAATTTATTTTTATTTTATTTTTGTTTTCATTGTTAAATATTTGTGGTGCTCTGAATGCTTAGATTTTAAAACAACTGATTAAAGTTTAAGAAGCAAACCACTGTATAAACTAATCTCAAAGTATTTTATTTGTTTATTTTTAGCTACGTACATGTGTGTATATATACATCACATCAGAAAGTTAGTTTTGCTTTAATGAAAGAAATCATATCTGATGTGAATTTTTTTTTGATGATCTTGCCACAGGCCCAAATGAAATTTGAGATGTAAATTACGTACAAATCATTTTAAATCTTGGTTTTCAAACACAATGATCTGTAAACCAAATATGAAGACAAAACAAAGAAGTAAACACAGCAAATCTAATTTTAAATCTTATTATAAACACAGCAAATCTTATTAATTGTTATAAGATTTTAAAACAAACATTTATAATAAAGATTTATAATAAAGAAAACCTGAATAACAATTACTGTTATGTAATTTGCAAAGTTATCTGGAACTCACTGTATCATCATTTTATTAACTTATTCAAAAAGATTATAGAAATTATCTTATGTGGCACTAAGATACATATATATATATATATATATATATGTGTTCTCATTTGCCTTCATTCACGATAAGATTTTTATTAAGTGAATTTTATGAAATGATGAGATATATTTTTAAATCAGTTTAAAATTAAGTCCTCCATGTTTTTATAGTAGTGTGAGTATTGTTAAGTCAATTTCTTTCAAAATAAAAGTAAAATGTGGAAAATTTTGGAGCAAAATTCATAATCAGTTTTTCAATTTTTTTTATTTAAAATTTGAATAAAAATGACTGTTATGTAAATGTAGATACTACAAATATTTTAAGCAGACTAAAACAATTAGGTGATTATGTAATGATCAAAACAATAGTAACCCAGTGTATTGGTTTAACTTTTACTGGTAAAAAAAATGTTTTGTAGTCTACACCACTTTGTAGCTGAATTTATTGTGAGCAAAGCCCAAAACAACTATATTCTTATTGTTGGTTACATGATATTATTATAAAAATGTCCTAAAACTTAGAGATTGATTTCTATTTTTGTTGTTGATTTATAAGATGAGTGTAATTTCAGTTTTGAGTCAGAAATCTTAACTTTTTCAAAGTTTATATTTTTAATTATTTAATTATTTAATTTTGAGATTTAAATAATTTCTTACAAATTAAAAAATTAAAGACATAAAAAAAAAAAAAAAAAACAAAATGTGTGTATGTGTATGTATGCATAAAAATTGAAAATTTTAGATAATAGAATATTTATGTGTATATACACACATTTAAGGTTCAATTTTATTTGGTAGTATAACATTTTTGTAAAAGTGTTTTTGAAAACGTTGTATAAATAGCACATGAGTGAATTAAGTAGCAGAAGTTGTCCTTTGTAGAAATAATTTTCCACCACATTATTAAAATATTTTCAAATTTCAACACAAATTGGATACAAACATGATGACAAAACAGAAGTATTGGTGTTCTGCAGACTTTATTCCATTCATTGTTTCCATACTTTTGATTGATTGTGAAAAAATATTCCATTGGTAAAAATAAACTACGAATTCTACATATACATTTCAAATTTCAGACATTCATTTATTGTATCTGAAATGAATGTTGAGAGATAAAGTGAATAGTTGATTATTATCATAACATTGAAAATAAAAATAGTGGTCCAATGTTTACACTTGTAGCTATCTACCTATCAATTGTACAATACAAAAAATAGAAAAAAAGAAAAAAAAGAAAAAGAAAAAAAGAAGGAAATATTTATTCAAAGCTTCTACTGAGTAGCTTGTTTTTTTTTTTTTTTTTAATTTTAAATATAATTATTAATGAATCAAACATTTATACCTCTGTAATTAAATATAGGAGTATAGTAAACATTTTGATTCAATTCTATAGCTTTGCTCATCTTTCTAACTTCTTTTGGTACTTTTTTCAAGTTGTAATAGAATGAAGGATCATCTTTGACCAAACTAAATAGTAGGAAATAAAGAAAATCCATCACGATTTTGTCTCAATTCAAATATTAACTCTATTTCCCCCAAAAATTGTACTCCTTCCCGTACACATCAAGTGGATTCCTTCACCAAAAAACGAATTTAGAAGCTGTGGATAATTCTTTCCTTTTAACTTTAACTTTAATTGGGGTAAAATCCATGCCCTCAAGTACGAACCAGAATGCAACTTATTCTAATTTTTGATGGTAGAATGTGAAAATCGAAACGTTTCCACAAAAAAAGTTTGAACGGAATATCCAAGCCGCCGGCAGCCATTCCTTTTTAAGAAAACCTAAACTTTAAAGTAACGTCAAAAGGCGATGGAGATAACGGCCTGTACCGCAAAAGCGCTGCGAATGTAAATCCAGCAGTTCTGGCTGTATTTGCGGCACATTCCCGTCCATGCCCTAACGGATACATAAGCCTCAACGGACGGACGCCGTCTACCGACGTAAAAACGGGACGAGAGTTCAGACTGGTTCGAGTATTATTGCCAACCCCAACCGCTACTTTCCCTTCTGAAGCAGGTCGACTAAAGATGGACAATATCGCCCAGTATTCGACGACATTCGTTGGTTAGGTGGACGCGCGGGCCCACAATGGCCAAGCTCCTCTTACTGCTCTTCATCAAGAGTGCGCTACGCATTCCGATGCATTGCGGGTTGCTTCGGAATTTGCTCTTCCACAGCTGCGTTCACTGATTTGTGTTGAGTCTCTGAGCTTGCGACAGTTGTACCAAGCTCTCATTTTGGCGTAGTAGTGCAGTAGTTGTTTGCGTTTCGTGGTTTGCAGGTTTTGCAGGAAACTTATCGGGCGGAATGCATTAGGAATCGGTAAGTACCAGCTCGTTCTGTTGATTGTAGCTTGGATTCGTGGGTTAGTCTCCTAGATGGGTGATGCTGTCAACGGTTCTGCGGATGTTCTGCATTTTTTTGTTGGATTGCTGTCTCCCGTGACGGACGGCGAGCTGGTTTACGTGGTCGTACGCTTCATTTTGCTTAGTTTCAAAGATGGGGTGCCCGGTTGAGAGGTGTCAGTTCTTTCTGGAACTTGGGAGGTCCTCCCTGCGGTTCTTTGAGTCTCACTTAGAGACAAAAGCGTAAATGTCGATGCTTGTAGCCATGGCTTGGGTGATCGAATGGCACTACATGGCATCTCAGTGTTCAAGTCCCACGCTCTCGTAGTACTTTTGGGCTTTGATGCGTTGCGTTCAGACCACAGTCTCAGTGCCGTTGTAGATTGAGATCCCACGAATTCCCTTCTTCCTCTTTCGGAAGGATGATCAGCGGTCGAGTGTCTGGAATACAGATGCTGAATTTAGATCACGCTCTTGTAATTCGAGAGTGTTCTTTCCAGTGTATACCTGTATCAACTAGTTGGACACTGAAACACCAGCTCCGAAGATCCTTTACAGTTACTTGTGTCTGTGATAATAGTGGGAAATCAGTCGATCATACTCTCACTGTTCTGCAGGGGTCTTGTGGCGCTACTTCCACCTCTTGGCGAGGCATTTCTTAATTTGTTTAATCTGCTGCTCCCTAGAACATGGACACCGTGTACGTGAAATCGGGTCGGCACGTTAGATCAAGGGCAATTCTCATTGCTGTGATCAATGTTATCGCTGTGGTAAGTGGAAGCACTCTCAATCGTCTTGTGTGTTGCTATGTATATATTCGTGAAACTACTAGGTCCAACTGACCTTCTGGATATCTGACTGTTCGACTTATCTCACCTATTATATACCCTCCTAGAATGTATTTCTGTCACTTTACACAATCGGCTCTCAGTTTTTACTTAAGAAAGCACTATTAATTCAAGTTCTCTGAATGAGTAATAGATGTCTTACAATTCTGCGTGCTAACTGTGTTGCAGCTAGCCGCGCTAGCCCTTATATCCTTAGGCATATGGTTGGCAACGAGACCTGGTGATTGCGAGAAGTATTTGACTGTCCCAGTGTTTCTTCTTGGAGCTTTCTTCCTACTTGTGTACGCTCCATACCCCACATTAGTTTATAAACGTCGAAGCTTTCTATTCCTATCACTTAACAGTTCTTCATGCATATTTCAGAAGTGTATGTGCCGTGCGATACAGTTTCATGCTGGTCATTAATTCCAGTACGTTGTGTGTCCAGGGCGGTGCTGGGTGCCTCCGGTTCCTGGTTCAGAATTGTTCCTGTCCTGTATACCGTATCCTTTCGGACGACCAAAAAATTGGGTCCCACGCTTTTATGTGCTTTCTATCATTGCTCGAGTGTCATCAAAGTTGGGTCATTGCTTGATCACCCCCCCCCCCCTTTTTTTTTTTTTTTTTTTTTCCCCCTCCTTTCTGTTCCTTTTATTACATGTCTTTTTTCCCCTTATTTTTAAATGGTATGTCTGTGATATATCCTGTGGACCTCTCAATCTGGCTTGAATCTACCCTTGACTAGATTCTTCGCAGTACTTGGTGCTGATGTTTGTGGTGGTACTCGGGTTTTTGGCCTTGTCGATTTTCATGTAAGTTGCTTAAGCATTCTACCTCACTATACAGGCACAAGTTTTTGTCTGGGTTTACGGTGTATCGTCTCTTTCATATTTCTATTTGCGGAGCGGTGTGGATACACTTTTAGAACAGACTAGTCGTCCAAGATGATGGACAGGTCTTGCACGTAGCACGAATCTTCCTGCGTACATTTTCAACTATTGTATATTGTCCCTGCTAGAATACTTCTTTTTTAATGCTGTCACCAGCCAGTGTACTGATTCTATTGTGACCCGGCCTGTTAGCGGAGATCCTGTACGCTATTGAATGGGGATGCACTACTGTCTACAGGAAGAGCTGTTAAGACTGACATTAACGTACTTTTGTGATTCAGATTTGCTGTAACAAGTTCTGGGAAAGGCTACTATGTCGCAGGACAATAGTAAGTGTACATTCTGAATCTATTCTAACCCTCTCACGAGACTCTGAGTGACTATTGTGATTAGAGTCGCAAAAAGCTAAAGTTGTTTTTGTTGAATGTAGTGATCATTCGCTATGTTGAATACTGTCGAAGGAGTGCATCATAATACGTACAACCTTCAAGAAATTGTCTTGTTAGTATACGCTAACCATTATCTGATAACGTGATCCTCCTGTCGAATTTTGGCTTGACATACTTGTTCCTGGTGTTTTTGTGTACTCCAGCTTCAAGGAGTACAGGATAAGCGATTACTCACAGTACATGCAAGACAGGGTTAGTATTCGCTTTTAACGTCTCATGTTGAATCTGTGCACGCTGCGGATCCCAATGTTGTGCCTTATCTCTCATTAATTTAACTGCCCATTTTGGATTATCTTCCTACCAAATCATCATTCGCTGCCCAACGCTACCATCTTATACGACTGTTACCCCCATTTGTTGCATTGAGCAGTGTGTCCGTGTGATTATGCAGCTAGACAAGGTGTCTAACTGGAACCATCTGAAGGCTGTCATTGCATCCCACGATACTTGCGCTTTTTTTGATAACCTCACGGTATGTGCTGTTTGTTCCGTGGTGTGCAGTCACTTTAAGTCTATGTCGCGCTGCCGAAATCTTTCATGTCTAATGTTTTGCTAAAATTATCAATTTCATTCCTATTTTAAAATCTCTTCATCCTCTATCGTACATTGTCGAATCTTTTTATTTGATTAATTTGCATTGTTCGTTCTTGATGAATGTGTAGCTAGGTTATGATGTATGCCTGAAGCTTTTGTTGGTCAGGAGGTTTCCGTTGTGTCTTATGAGCTCGATGTGATGATTCTGTCTTGTGGTTCCAGCCAGTGGATTATCCGTATGCGCAACCGAGTCCGGTACAGTCTGGCTGCTGTCGTCCTCCTGCAGAGTAAGGATGAAGAACGTTTTGGCTAATTTATTGTATTTTCTACTGCTGGTGGTCCCTGCTTAATCGGAAAGGCTAGAGAGCGCATTCGTCTGTTATTGCTTTTTGACTCTTCTCATGTTGCTTATCTATATCAATGTGGGTTCATGCAAGAGCCCACATCGGTTTTGTTTCCTGTGCACTACTTAAAACCTTTTTTCACCTTACTCTCTATGCCCGTGTTCCAGGTGTGGCTATGCGTACACTGGTAACGGTACTTTCACCACCACGTCTGTGCCGCTGTCCGCCAACCCAGACTGCGTAAGATACACAAATGACGACACGATCAAGTGTTACGACTGCGATTCTTGCAAGTAAGTACTACGGCTGCTCCTATTTAGGCACTATGTCGAATATCAGAAGAACATGCCCTAGTTCGAAAAGGACGAGATAGGTGTTCCGATCACACTCAGGTCTCTAATAGTGCATTGGACTGCAGGGGTGGAGTGGCAGAGGACCTAAGGAAGACTGGACGAATTGCGGGCATTGTCACGCTAGTGCTCTTCGTGATTCTGGTAAGCCTCTTTTTGGACTCCCTCGATTCCTTTCCACTGCATGTCAGTCTTAGAGTGGTGCATTTGCTACCCTTCTACGGATAACACCTTGTGTCTAAATTTCGTAGTTAGCAATGCGAAGCCCGCAATGGCCACCTCGCTTCAAATTCACTGTGCGATGAACTAAGAGTTCCACAGCTCGTAAAGTGAAATTGTGGATTGGTTGTACGGGGTCTATGAGCAGACTACAGATTTCTCCTATACCTACCATTCACACATCTACCGTGACATTGCACAGGTGGCCATTTTGTTGGTGGCTTGTACTGTGGGCCACCACATCCGAAGGGAATACTGGAGCAGAGTGTAATCTTAGCAGCCCACACATGCGACTTAGGTGCCAGCCTGCTACATGTATGGAATACATGACCCATGGCCACTTAGTTTTCTCTACTTATTTTAGCAAACTTTGATTTGTGGGGCGTCGTCACATAAAACTTTACTGGACCTTTTCTCAGGATCCCTCTGTCGTGGCTTACACTTAGCGTTCTGGTCCAGGACTGCTGGGTTGGTAGCGTGGAGTAATACCTACAAGCACTGCAGTATGCTTGTGTGCGCCACCTCCTCGAATTTCAGGTCTATTAGACAGCAGGGAATCTGTGTATCAATACTGAGATATGCCGCCGGGTCTAAGAGCTTCACTCTTTGACACTAATGAGGTTATTTATAATTGTATCCAGATGTCTAGTTCTGCAAGGGACAATTTGTCATCCTCAACATGTACACTATCACTATCATAGAAAACACGCTTTCTTGTCGTGTAATTTTGAATACTTATCGTAGCAGCTGTGCATCCGTCCACTGGATTGCGTGATACTTACAGTTTCGATGTCAAATATGTTGCAGCCTCAGTCTCCATCACACAAGTTTTGCAGCCTACACATCAATTTCAATCTCTGCCCTTGAAGCCTGTAGATTTATGCTATGAATACACTTAGTTGCAAGGCGAGGACAAGGAAGTCTTCTTTGGCCAGTGTTGGGTTAATAACTGACTTTCACTGTCGACGAGTAACAACTGCAAAATCTGTGCCTTCTGTTTGAAATCGAATCATGCCGCTTGTTCCTTTGCTTCTTTCTTGTGTACAATTTTAATATTTAGTATCTGCTCCATAACTCAGATAACTCATAGTAATTTCCTCAAACCTGTGACAATTCTGATTGGCATTTGGCAATTTCTTGTTATCTATGGGAATATTTCTTTGTCCATTCTTCAACTACCCAACTATTATAAAAATGTAAATTAGTTGGTAATATAATGTTTCACGTAATATAAAATTTGTGTATCTAGCATGTACACTTAATTCCTATTTATGGTTATTTATTAACTTATAAATGTGTTAAATAGCACGAACATATGTCAATATCATTCTCTAAGTGTTTTAAGGGAGCCCAAGAAATGCAAAAAGGCCACAGTTGAAACTTCTGTAAACATCACCCAACATAATAACAAAATAACAACCTCTCCCTACAATCACACCATAACGACACCCAATGAACCAGTAGCTTCCCCTTTTCAAACACACAAATGAATGTAAACAACTACTGAGTTTGTATTAAAGACAAATCTGCAATGCTGCCATGCAAGAGTCCCTTGCATCTGCCATGGAAGAGTACCTTGCATCTGCCACATTACAGATGCCCAAACCCTGCAAGGGAATTTGCACAAGATCACTGGACCAACTAGATTCACGGGGTGGATGCTGTTCTTGGTGCCATGAGACGCACAGGCTTGGAGTCGAGCATTCCAGATGGATACTCTGACATTTGCGCGACCGGGAACTACTTCGGATCTCATTTGCCAGAGCCAAGCACCAGTTGTGAGCCGAGCTGGAGCTGAGGACGGTGATGACTCTGACCCACGCTCAGACAACCCTGACATCTCGACTCGAAAAATTGGTCGCACATGCACTGGCAGATGACATTGCAGAATGCATGTGTTGGTGAATGGACTGAGTCGTCTATTCTTCTCCTTGACGAAAAACGCCTATGTAGAAGTGATTCTGGTGTAGACGATTCCGGTACTGCAAAACCTGCACAAGATCTGGCTAGAGTTGTGGGGAGGTGCGAATTTTGGGCAGGCTTCAACCATGTCATCCAACGTGTTGAGTTGCGTGTGACCGGAGCTTTCTCGGGGCGGGTGTGCAATTGGAATCGTGCCTTGGACACATTCCCATCCTCGGCGCATTTTCCCTCGTGTGTTGCTCCCCCGTGTTTGAGCCGTTGTCTTGTGCTTTCTCGCAAGCTTGAGGAGCATCGAGATCGTTGAGAGGAGTGTGCTCGTGGGCTCGTGGGCAGGGGTTCAGTTGCCGATCGGTAGCTCTCACACCGAAGTATTTCAAGTATTTCTAATGATCCGTTCGTGATGACGATCGCGAGCATGAGTGATTGCGGAAGTCGCACACAAGTGCCACGAACCCCATGCTGGATTTCTCATCGAGAGAAATCCAGTTGCAGCCTCCGGAGATGGGGTCGGGTTGGTGGTGAGGAAGTGGTTGCACGCTGGGGCAACGTGCAGGTTTGTCGATATGTGGGCGGCATTGCTGAATGATGCAGCTCTTCGGAGGGAGATTGGTCATGTACCTGTTCTTGCGAGACGCCATTCAGTGAGGCATCGCGAGTTCCACGAGTGCGAGGGGGCATGACCCGGGTTGTTTAGAAGCTGTGTAAGTCATGTTTTGCACACAAGGGGGGACGCAGCTCTGAGGTCCAACGATCAGACCCTGCAGGTCCTAGAGACATTGTCCAGTGCAAGACATACTGAGGCAGCTGGTATGGAGTGTTGGCAGCGGATACTGATCGCTCGGTATCGAAAATCGGTAATGACGATGAAGCATGTGCGACACCCACAGTTTCAATGCATGGGCACCTTGGTCTGCATCGCTGTGGAGATAAAGGCAGGCTTGGTGTTCATGAGAGGTTTGAAGGTTGCGACAGTTGCAGGGCATGGGCCGAGGATTGATCGTGTCTCCCATGTCAGAGTTCAGTGAAGTTGCCATGTTCCACTAAGTGGTTGCCGAATTAGTTCAGAGATCCGCAGTGGCAAAAGTTTTGATTAAACGAAAGTATTGCTCGACAGCATTGTGACTATCGAACGGGGCGGTGGCGCAGTTGGCTAGCGCGTAGGTCTCATAGCCACGAGAAATCCTGAGGTCGAGAGTTCGAGCCTCTCTCGCCCCACTCATCATTTTCATCTTTGCCTCCCGAATTTTGTCATGCTCTGAAACGGTTCCAACTCACTCCCCCTAAAGGGGAAAAAAGAAAATTAAGCATTTATAAGAATAACATATCAATCTACCTTTATCATTACTATTCTTTTTCAAATCACTAAAAAAATCATCTTTATTTGTTTCATGATTATCATGTTCAAATGGTCTCAACACCTAATTCCTGTACTTTAGTCATCTGAAGTTCCAATTTTTTAGTGCACTAATCCACAATTGTACGAAAACATTAAATGTTAGCATTTTATCTTTCTCACATAATTAATGGATCCTCGTATCCATTAGAAACAGCCCAAGTCTTCTATTGATAACAATTTCATGATTTAGTTGTGTTTTTCTGTCCTTTCCAAATCCTTTATTAATGTTTTCATGATTTAGTTGTGTTTTTCTGTCCTTTCCAAATCCTTTATTAATGTTTTCATGATTTAGTTGTGTTTTTCTGTCCTTTCCAAATCCTTTATTAATGTTTTCATGATTTAGTTGTGTTTTTCTGTCCTTTCCAAATCCTTTATTAATGTTTTCATGATTTAGTTGTGTTTTTCTGTCCTTTCCAAATCCTTTATTAATGTTTTCATGATTTAGTTGTGTTTTTCTGTCCTTTCCAAATCCTTTATTAATGTTTTCATGATTTAGTTGTGTTTTTCTGTCCTTTCCAAATCCTTTATTAATGTTTTCATGATTATATTGAGGCTCTTTTTTTTAAAATAATTCTAGTTTGAAATTAAGGTAATAAACATATGTATTTCCATACATATAATTTTTATTTATTTGTTAAATGATCTATTAGCAAGTCTGTACTGATTATCAATATGTGATGCTTCTTCATATAAGTAGTATTTTATAAATATAATTTAGTACGTTTGAATTAATTAATTTTTTCCCTTAAATTCATCAATTTATAATATTTTAATCTTTGGATTAGGGTTTTTTTAAATTCTCATTATAATCATGAATATAATTAGAAACGTAATTGCTTAATTTTCTTTTTTCCCCTTTAGGGGGCGTGAGTTGGAACCGTTTCAGAGCATGACAAAATTCGGGAGGCAAAGATGAAAATGATGAGTGGGGCGAGAGAGGCTCGAACTCTCGACCTCAGGATTTCTCGTGGCTATGAGACCTACGCGCTAGCCAACTGCGCCACCGCCCCGTTCGATAGTCACAATGCTGTCGAGCAATACTTTCGTTTAATCAAAACTTTTGCCACTGCGGATCTCTGAACTAATTCGGCAACCACTTAGTGGAACATGGCAACTTCACTGAACTCTGACATGGGAGACACGATCAATCCTCGGCCCATGCCCTGCAACTGTCGCAACCTTCAAACCTCTCATGAACACCAAGCCTGCCTTTATCTCCACAGCGATGCAGACCAAGGTGCCCATGCATTGAAACTGTGGGTGTCGCACATGCTTCATCGTCATTACCGATTTTCGATACCGAGCGATCAGTATCCGCTGCCAACACTCCATACCAGCTGCCTCAGTATGTCTTGCACTGGACAATGTCTCTAGGACCTGCAGGGTCTGATCGTTGGACCTCAGAGCTGCGTCCCCCCTTGTGTGCAAAACATGACTTACACAGCTTCTAAACAACCCGGGTCATGCCCCCTCGCACTCGTGGAACTCGCGATGCCTCACTGAATGGCGTCTCGCAAGAACAGGTACATGACCAATCTCCCTCCGAAGAGCTGCATCATTCAGCAATGCCGCCCACATATCGACAAACCTGCACGTTGCCCCAGCGTGCAACCACTTCCTCACCACCAACCCGACCCCATCTCCGGAGGCTGCAACTGGATTTCTCTCGATGAGAAATCCAGCATGGGGTTCGTGGCACTTGTGTGCGACTTCCGCAATCACTCATGCTCGCGATCGTCATCACGAACGGATCATTAGAAATACTTGAAATACTTCGGTGTGAGAGCTACCGATCGGCAACTGAACCCCTGCCCACGAGCCCACGAGCACACTCCTCTCAACGATCTCGATGCTCCTCAAGCTTGCGAGAAAGCACAAGACAACGGCTCAAACACGGGGGAGCAACACACGAGGGAAAATGCGCCGAGGATGGGAATGTGTCCAAGGCACGATTCCAATTGCACACCCGCCCCGAGAAAGCTCCGGTCACACGCAACTCAACACGTTGGATGACATGGTTGAAGCCTGCCCAAAATTCGCACCTCCCCACAACTCTAGCCAGATCTGGAATCACTACCTCCACCATCTGTGACCACTTCCATTCTGTAGAAACCACCGGATTTACGCCCATCTTGGAATTGAGCTGCAACTGGTCTAAGGAACCTAGCTTGTCACTTGGATTGCAGATAGAGTGAAGTAGTAGGGTGGAAGTAGTAGGGTGGAAGTAGTAGGGTGGAAGCAGAAACCAAAACAGAATGTTAGCTTGGATGAAGTCACATTATTAGCTCATGCAAGTGCTTTTTAAAATTCTTCATTTTTATTAAGGCAAGATTTTCAAATCATAAAAAATTATAAATAATATTAATATATATATATATATATATATATATATATATAAAAGTAGGTAATTTACAACCTTGAAGGTACTATTATAATTTACGGATACAAATATAGTATATTTTTTAAAAATAAAATCTGAAAGAGTTCAAGATATCAAAAGGACATAAAAATACATTTGTAATAAATTAAATTCACTATTTGCATATTTAAATCTTATATTATTACTACTACAAATAAAATTTAAAAATTTGAATCAAATAAATATTATAAAATAATTGATAGAATTTGTTATAATTATTTAAATGGTTTTTTTCTTATATTTTTATATTTACCATATATTACATGTGTAAGAATATTTTAATCAAAAAATTTATTAATACCGCATAAAGATTTTTAAAAAATAATTTTAAGTTAATATAAGATATTTATTTAATAAAAATAATCAATTTATAATAATTATGCTACAAATATTATATATAACTTGTGCATTTTTCATCTAAAAACACATAATATATTGATTATTCAACACAGATACCAAATCTATATAGCCTTGAATCTAACTATCAAATGGTAATAGTCAAATAACTTTGTATTTTTAGTTTATACTGATCTATAATTCACCTTTAAAAAAACATTAAAAAGACTCAATAATAATAATAATAATAATAATCATAATAAAACCATTCATTTTTTCTTAAGGAATAATATGAAATTATATTGGTAAATAAAGGAATCTATCAATCATTTAAGAAAATTTTAAATTCATATATATTAAAAAATAAGATAAATTAATTGATAATGTTTTTATACCTGATCTTAAACATAATCAAACAAGATTGTTGAAAATGTGAAACTTAATTTAAAATAAAATAACAGAATAAAAAATATATTTTTAAAAGATATAATATTTTTTAAAATTATTGAATCTTTTTATAATAAATTAATAAAAAATTATTCTATTGATTTAATAAATTTTTATTAATTTATCTATTAATTTTTTATTATGATAAATCAATAGAAAATTGTATTACTCAAGGATAGAAGTAGAAATATATGAATACAAGGTGCTCACCACCTAACCAATAAAATCACAAGAAAACTAAATTGAAACTAGATGAGCTTCAAGTTTGAGTTCTTATACTACTAATCCATTGTTTAACTATATAGACTTTTTAGTATAAACACACTAACAACTAGTTTATTTAAAGAGGTCTAATCAACATGTGGATACTTGTCTTATTAGGTTGTATGATAGCTTGAATGGCTAAATGGTAATAATACCAAAATATGGTGGCTATAACTTATCAACTAACAATATAATATCAACCATCCATATTACATTATGTCTAATAGGAATTATCCACTCTTTTAATACTCCCAAGTAATGACATATTAGACTAAATTAATTAAATGATGCCCATCATCTCCTTGAATTTACAATATTTTTTATGAGTTAGACCTTTGGTTAAAACATTTGCAATCATATATTAAGTCTTACAAAAAACTAAGTTGATGTTGTTGCTTTTAATCTTCTTATAAACAAAGTGATATTAGATTTTAATATGCTTGGTATGAGTGTGGAATGTAAGATTCTTTAAAAGAAAAATATAACTTTAATTATTACTAAAAATAATCATAGGACTATCTTATAAAAATCCAATGTCTTTAACAAAAAACCTTTAAAGTCAAATTATTTCTTTTGTTGTATGAGTAGCTACCAAGTATTCTACTTTGGTGGTAGATAATATGACTATTGGTTATTTCTTGCTATTCCAACTAATTGCACCACTAGCCAATAAAAATATATAGCCAATGGTCAAATACCATATATTAATATGTCTTACATAATTTGTATCACAATTCCAATTACTTGCAAAATCAAAGAACTTCCATCATATTGTAGTACATGATTGGATGTGCCTTGTAAATATTGTAAAATCTATTTTACTACTATCCAATATTGTGGGCTAAGATTTGCCATATATTAGCTAATAACTCCTATTGAATATAGAATATTGGCCTAAGTGCCTATCATTATGTAAACTAAATTGCCAACTATATTTTGGCATAGAATTTCTTTCATTATTTTAATTTCCTCAAGAATCTAAGAATTGGTATTTCTTAATAATTTACTATTAGAATCCAAAAGTATAACTAAAGATTTATAATCATTAAATATACTTTTGATTTAAGGATATTTTTAATATATTTAAATATATAATCATTTAAAGATATTTTCAATATATTTTTATTGATTGAGGTAGATTTTACAAATCCTTTAATTCTTTGAAATTTGCACACCTAAGATATAATGGATTTCTTTCAAATCTTTTATTTCAAATCTTTTAGCTAAGTTTCTTTTTATTTTTAAGAAGAATTTTTTATTATTAGATATAAGTATCAAATCATCTATATAAAATATAATGATAATGAAGGATCCATTAATAATCCACATTATATAAATATTAAAATCTATATGGCATCTCTTCAAAATTTGTAAGGTAAAATAGTCATTTATCTTCTTATACCATGTCCTAAGAGATTACTTGAGCCTATAGAGAATTATAGAAAATTTATACAACAATTGTTCTTCACCCTTTGATATATAGCCTTCTAGCTGGTCTGTGTATATTTCCTCTTTAAGATGTCCATTCAAGAGTATTGTCTTGACATCTATTTGATTAACTTTCAAATCTTTAACTACGTCTAATAGAAAAAGTGTATGAATAAAGGTCATCTTTGCCATTGAAGTAAAAGTCTCATTGTAATCGATACCTTCTATTTGTGCATAATCTTTTACAACTAGTCTTACCTTGTAGTGCTCCATTGAACTATCTATATTATATTTGATCTTAAGAGTCCACTTGCAACCAATTGATTTCTGTTTACTAATAAAGGTGATAAAGTCTAAGTCTTGCTGCCAATAATACTCTAATACTTTGAATCTATTGCTTCTTTCTATTTCCAAGTATCATTCTTTTTCATAGCTTTAATAATAATAACTAGTTTTTCAGTGCTTAAAATGTAAAGCATGTGCCATACATATTATCATATTATGTGTTTTCTTATTTGAAAATACACCAAACACTTGCTTGTGGAAAGTAAATTTATATTTTACAACTAAGTAAGAACCTAAAAATCCTAATAAAATTCTAAATAAATTCCAATTGAATCTATAATAATCCTAATGAAATTATAAAGAAATCTCAAAAAAATCTTAAAGAATTTTAAAGAATCTCTAAAAAAATCATAAAAAAATCTTATAAAAATCCTAAATAAATCATTATTAAAATTTAACCAAATCTTAATTAAATCCTAATAAAATTTTAATAATATTCTAATTAAATTCTAATCAAATCTTAATAAAATCCTAATATAATCTTAATAAAATTCTAATCAAATCTTAATCAAATCTTAATTAAATTCTAATCAAATCTTAATAAAATCTTAATAAAATCTTAACTAAATCCTAATCTAATCCTAATCAAATTCTAATAAAATCCTAATGTAATCTTAACAATTCTAATAAAATCCTAAAGATATTTTAAATAAATCTTAATCAATTTTTAATTAATTTTTAAAAAAATTCTAAAAATATTATAAATAAATCCTAACAAAATCTTAATAAAATCCAATAATAGAGTTAAAATCTCAATAATTATTAAATTAACTATTAATCTTCATTCAAAATTTGTATACTTTTTGATCTACTAATTGACAACATGAATACAAAATTTGAAGGAATTTGAACTTACAAATTAAAAAAAAAAAAAAAAACTCCTAATTTGCTTGAATGTTGGCTATTCTCTTTTTTCAACTTTAATGTCAATTTTTTTAGCATCAATAGCTCTTTTTTTCACTATTTATATGTTTTAAAATCTTACAAAAATATTAAAATTTAAATCCGCTATCAACTTAGAAAAGAACCATTCCAATCCAACTAGCAGATTGTTTAAAATTACATAAATCTTTACTCATTCTAAAGATCTAATTTTTGAGATCCTAGCTCATTTAAATTCTAATAACCTTTGATCTTTAATTAAGCTAAAATTCACAATAGACATTTAAAATAACTATGTTTACAAATCTACAAATTTTCATCTATAAATCTATTATAAAATTCATAAATTTTTTTAAAATATAAATCTATTTTATTTTTGAATAATTAGAGTCATCTACATAAAACCTTGACTTTGCATAGCTCTTACAAAGTTATTTTAAATTTAAAAATCTTAAAATCAATGTTCAAAAAAATCCTATTAATTTGCTTTCTAATCTTGCTCTCTAATCAACAAAAAAACCTTCCATCTATTGTAGGCATATGGTGTCATGTTATAATTTGGCTACCATATAAAAATATTATATATATATATATATATATATATATATATATATATATTTAATGTATAATTTATTATATAGCTAAGTGAGAATTATATCAATAAATTTTTATTGATTACAAAATATGATTAAATTATTATTTTATAAGGAATTTGTTTAAAAGGACTATTATTGAGGCTTATTTAACTTTATTTTCTTTTTGATAGTGACCTTTGAGGTTGATTTTACATTAATAAAACTTCATATATTTTGAATCACCTTTGTTAGATATTGGTGATTCTTAAAATCTTGTTTCATTTCTTTTATATGATTTTTAGAATACATATTATGTAAATCTTATTAAAAAAAAATGATTAGAAAAGAATTTTTAATGTAAAAAGGAATAGTTAAGCTATTTATGTGGATGAATAGAGATGGATGATAAAAATCTCCATTCTTATTGGCCAAAAGTCATATCCAATGGACTTTAAGGGAGTTGCTTGAGGCCTTTTTAGGAATTGGGATTTCTCTTTTGACATCATTTAAACATTAGAGATTAGAATTAAAAATTTTAGATTTTTGGATATAATACAGGTATAAAAATTGAGTGATTTGAAGTTTCTATAAAAGAGATATAGGTGCTCAAAGTTAAGGTAGCAAATTTGTATCTATTGTCACTCTTTTGGCTATAACTTGCATATACAAAAAAAAATAAAGAATTGATGATCAAGATTAGAAAAAAAACTTTCTTGGTTACACTTTATATACATAGCTTGATGAATTCTAAGTTGGAATAAAAGAGATATTGGAAGTTAAAATTAGTGCTTGAATCTAAAGGCAGTAAGTGACTTGCTTAATTAGTGGTTGTATTTTGAGCTATATTTTAAGTAATTTGACAAGTTTTTTTTTCAAAATTTTCAAAAATAAATATTTTAATATTATAAAATTATATACAAATTTTTATTAATATTAAAATTTTGGATTTTTGAGATATAAAGAAAATAGTGCTTAGATATCTATAAACTAGGATTTTAAGCATCTACTAAGATTTTTGAGATATTAAACAATCAAAAGTAAATCTATAGTTGAATTTTCTTGTAGTGAAGTTTAAGGATATAATGTACACTTTAGAAAAATTTGATAAAAAATTGAATAGTTGGATCAATAATTATTAGATTTTAAAATTAAAAAAGAAATCAATCCTTTAAAGGTGAATGAGGTATTGAAGAATTTTATTATAATTTGATTATTCTGTACAAATTCAAGGAATTTTTTGATAGCTAAGATTTTATGGAGGTAAAAAAATGGATATATGGAGCTATAATAAAATTTTGATATAAAGATGAGGTTTTAAAAAAGAGATTATAAATTTTCTTAGAAATTATTAAGAATCTAATTTACCAACAATTGATTAGTTATGATTTTATATAGAAAAGGGTATTAAAATTTTTTTATATACCATAGAAAAATCTTTTGTACATATCTATTTAAATATAAGAGGTTTTTTTTTAATAATATAGTATTTTTTTAATAATATTTTTGTATCTATTTGTTCTTTTTATTTTAAAAAAATCACTTGTTAGAGTCTTGAAAATTATTTACAAGTAAATTCTCTAAAGTCAAATATCCAATACATTCCTAGATTAAAAATCATACCATACCATAATGATTTTATGCTTTAGGATTTGGTTTCAATCCTAATTCACAACCAGCCTTCTTTGGATATCAATCTAAGATTTTTTAAAATAAATTTTATTAAAAACTATTCTTTACTTTGATCTAAAGTTATATATAATATTATTTTTGCTAATCTACATTGATTTATCTTCTTTATGGTCCTAAAAAGTAAATAGAAGCTATTTTTATAAAGAAAAAATATTAACTTTAAATATTTTTATTACCTCCCTATTATTTGTTAATATTTTTTTAAAATGATTTTGTTACTAAATCTTCAATTAAATTTTTATATTATACATGTCTTCTTTTGTTCTTTTACTCTATAGCCGTATTACAACATGACAATATTGAAGATATAAAAGACTTGGAAGGAATCCAAGCTAATATTGACTCATCAGTTACTTGTTTTGCCAATAGACATGATTGTGCATACTATTGTGTGGCATGATTTCTAATTTGGAAATATATTGAGCACTTAATTATAAATTTTTTTTCATGTAATTCATTATTTAAACTTTTATAAGTGATTTATCTTTAATAAGGAAGAAAAACATATATAATAATATTTAAAAATATATTATATTGATAAAGATCTCTTATATTTAAGTGGATTTGTACATAAGATTTTTTTATAGCATTTGAAAAATCCTTAACACCTTTTTCTACGCCAAATCATAACTAACTAATTTTTGATAAATTAGATTCTTAATAACTTCAAATAAAATTTGTAATTTCTTTTTTATAATTTATTTTTATATCAAAAATATTATCATAGTTTTATATATCCATCTTTTTACCTCTATGAAGTCTTGGCTCTAAAAAAATCTATGTAGTTTGCACAAAGTGCTCAATTTGTAATAAAAATCTTTCAATATCTTATTTATCTATAAAATATCATTTTCTTCTTGAATTTTATAATCACATATTTCTTAATCCAATTATTTAATTTTTATTAATTTTTTTAAAAATATAGCTTTTATTTTTAAGTTTTATCACAAGATAAATAAATTATAGATTTTCTTTTGGTCATTTGATATCTCAAAAATCCTAACAAGTGCTCAAAATCCTAGTTTGTAGACATCTAAGTATTATTTTCTTTATATTTCTTAAATCTAAAATTCAAATGCTATAAAAATTTGTATGTAACTTTTCAATATAATAACACACACTCTTAAAATTTTTGAGCCAAAATCTTCTCAAATTGCTTAAAATATAGCTCAAAATATAATTATTAATTAAATAGATTATTTATTATTTTTAGATTATAAGTGTTGACTTCAACTTCCAATATCTCTTTTATTTCAACTTAAAATTCATCAAATTATAAATATAAAGTATAATCAAAAAAGTTCTCTCCAACTTCAACTTCCAATCTTTCATTGCTTTCTATATGCATGAATTATGTTCCAAAAAGTGACAATATGTATAAAATCAATATCTTGACTTTGAGCGCCTATATCTTTTTTAAAAAAATTCCAAATCTTTCACTTTTTATATTAAAACCATATCCAAAAACTTAAACTTTTTCACTCTAATCTTTGATGTTCAAATCCCTCCAAAAAAAAACAACTCTAATATCTAATAAGAACCTCATGCAATCTCCTTGAAGCCCATTGGATACAAATTTTGGCCAATAGGAATAGAAATTTCTATTATCCATCTCCATTCATCCATATGGATAACCTAACTACTCTTTTTGATATTAAAATTCCTTTCTAATTTTTTTCTAATAAAATTTACATAATATGTGTTCTAAACACCAAATAAAAATAAAATAAAAAGATTTTAAGAATCACCAATATCTAACAAAGGTGATTTAAAATATATAAAAATTATTATTAATATAAAATCATCCTCAAAGTTACTATAAAAAAAAAAAGATTGTATAAGCCTTAATAATAGTCTTTTTAAACAAATTTCTTTCAAAATAGTAATTTAATCATATTTTGTAACTAACTAAAATCCACTAATATGGCTTTCATCTAATTATATAATAAATTATATATATATATATATATATATATATGCATCATCATAGGTGAAGGTAGAGGTGGAAGTGAGATTGGATATAGATTTAAAGTTACATATTGTTGTCTAAGTGCACAAGCTTGTATTTGAATTTTTTAAATTAAAGATGAAGATATAATACTTGATTAATAATGACTATTGTTACTGTCCAGATCTTCTATAACATTGTTATTATTGCTCTTTGAATCTAATGAAGAATTGATAGATTTAATCTTCACTACTACAATTTAAGATATTTTAATAGAAACTTTTAAATTTTCTTCCATTTGTTTAAAATCTTCACACTCAACAAACTTAACATCATGGCTTTTAATAATAAAGCCATTTTGAACATTGTAAAGACAATAGTATTTAGTACCTTCACATATAGTTCAAAAATATGCATCTTTTGCTTTTGGGACCAAATTTTGTGTATTTTTCATTTAAAACATGTATATAGGCATCACATCCAAAAGCACAAAGATATTGTATTGAAGGTTTCATACATGATCAAACTTCTTCAAGAGTTTTTTCTTTCACAATTGTAATAGGAGCTCAATTAAAGATATATCTCATCATGTTAATGGATTCTATTTATTATGCATTTAAAATTTGCTTATATTATAATATGCACCTTGTATTTTCAAATAATATCTAATTCTTATGTTTTACAATTCTATTTTATTAAAGCATATAATGTATCAAAAATTGTTATTCAATGCTATATTGTTGATAAAACTATTGAAATGCCTTAGACGTATATTCATTGCCATTGTTATTGTGTAATTTTTAAATCTCTAAGTCCATTTTTTTTTCAACTATAGCCTTGATAATCTAAAGTTATTTAGAATTTGTGGCTTTTATTTCATAAAATATAAAAAAACTTTTTTTAAAAAATCATCTATAAAACTAACAAAGTATTTTGTCTTTTCATAAGATGTTATTTTTATAAGACCATTAACATTGTAATATATCAATTTGGAGAATTTTATTACATAAGTACTATCTTTTATTGAAAAAACATTGTCATATTACATGAAGTCTTACTTGAGAATAGACTGAATACTTGGCTGTGGAAGATAAAAAGAAATTTGCAACAACAAGTCCTAATACCTCTAATAGAATTATATATAAATTATAATTAAATATTAACAAGTATGCTCAAGTATTAAAAAAGCTTAATTAAAATTTTAATTAATTATAAATAAAATATAAAAAAATTCTAAAAAACTTTTTAAAAAGTCATAAAAAAAAATAAAGAATTTTTAAAGAAATAATAATTTAAATTTAAAAAAAAAATACTAAAAAAAATATTTTTAAAATATTAAAAATAGAAATTATAATCAAGTCTTAGTTAAATCTTAATCAAATCCTAATCAAATCTTAATCAATCCCTAAATAAATCCTATAATAAATTGAAACTTCAATATCTAATGATTGAACTATTGATTTTGATTCAAAATTTGTACACTTTTTAATAACTAAGTTGGAAACATCCAAAAGAAATTTGAAGAAGATCCAACTCACCAAATAAAAGATAAATCCAAAACTTTGCTTGGATGTAGGTCAGCCTCCTTCTCCAACCTTGATATCAATCTCTCAATGCTAATATCTTCTTTTTGCACCATTCAATTACTTCCAAAATTCACAAATAGGTAGAAAATCAAATCTACCATCTATATAAATAATTTTCTCTTTAATCTAACTAATAAATTTTTATATATTTTAGAAATCTTCACTCACCTTTAAAATCCAATTTCTAAGATTTTAACTCACTTGAATTTCAATAATTTTCAATCAAACTATTTGATCAAGCTCAAACTCATAGTATATACTTAATACAACTACAATCACAAATCTACAAAATTTTATTTATAGATCTATAATCAAATTCACAAAATACTCAAAATTATAAATATTTTTTTATTTCATAAAATTCAGAGTCACCCAAATCAACCTTAACTTTGTAGAGATCTTACTAAATTAATATCTATTTAAATCACTCATAACTAATGTCTAAAAAAACCTTTTAAAGTTTGCTTTCAAATTCCACTCTTTGATGTACTAAAGAACTCTCTATTTGCTATAAGTGTCAAGTACACAAGAATATAGAACAAGAGACTTGAAACTAAGACAAGGTTTCCAGAAGAAACCAATAAGAACTTGAATTAATCAGATGAATATACAAACAACACCAAGAAAGGCGAGTTAGAACTCCAAGAGATGCGCTGTTGAAATTGAAGAATTCTTCAACCTCGACCCTTATATATATTCCTATCTAAGACACTTCCTGAGTAGCTTCCATCAAACTAAGAAGTTTCTCAAACAACTTCTATCAATTGGAAAGCTTCTTAAGCTCTTTCTACTAATTGGGAAGCTTTTTGAGCTCCTTCTATTAACTAAGAAACTTTCCAATTGACTTTCACCAATTAAGAAGCTTCTAAAATATTTTAGAAGATTTTGTAAATCTCCGGAGTGCATGTCTCTAAGATTATTCCCTTTCCTAGCGACAAGTCCTAAGAGGAGCTCAAACTTACTACATATGTAAGAAATCAAGAATACGCTGTACTAGTAAAGCTATATATTCTGTTATTTGTTTTTGAGCAATGAATTCTATTAGTCCTCAAATAAATCACCTATGGCCTTGAGCTAGTACCTTTGTTGTTGAAACATCCCATCCAAGGATCTGATCTTCATTACGGCCTTCAAATCATCCTCCAAATAAAATCTCATGACTAAAAGGATTCACCTTCTTAAGCTCCAACAATATCACTAAAGCTTGAGTATTGGAATTAAGACTTGCATGATTGAATCTTGCTCCTAATGGCTCCAACTAAAGTCGTACTTGGCATTGAAATGTATTGTCCTCACTTTGCTCAATTGAAGGTTGTGAAAATTGCACTGATTTATTTGCAACTTGCTTAGCAAAAGAATCTTATGAGTCTTGTTCTCTCAATACTTGAAGATTTGACATAGTGACTAACTTGCTTCTACCACTCTATTCTAACTTAGAATAAATGATTATATACAAATGAAGGCTTTAATTTAATTCTCCCCCTTTTTATGAATATTTCTTGAATGCAATCTTTATTAAGAAGTTATCATCAAATATGTTTAGATTTGTGAAGATAGAATCAATGAAATTCTTATACCTTTTAAGGTACATTGGCAAGATTTGCGACTACTTCTCATGCGTGCTCATTAATATCATAGCCCCGCTAGTGAATAAGATATTCTAATTTGTTCCACATTCATCATGAATCAAGTATCTTTTCAACCTCGTATTCTTTATGGTCTTCAATTTAGATACTAGGCGGCGATTTTTTTACCCTTCTTTGAATATGAAACTCCCTATAAGGTTCTAAAAGAGAGACATGAAAAATTGGATGTACTTTTATAGTAGATAGTAATTCTAAGCAATATGCCGCTGGATTGATTTACTTCTGGATAGAAAATGGTCCCAACCTTTGATAGTCCAACTTATTGTATGGCTGCTTAGTCTTAATATTTCATCGAAGAAGCCATATATTATCTCCAATATAAAAAGTTGGTAGTTGATTTCTAAATTTATCTACAAATATCTTATAAGCATCTTAAGCTACTTGTAATTGAAGCTTTAAGATTATTTGGTGTTGCAATAGCTGCTTTGCAAATCTTTCAACCACTAGATTGTTATTGTTTGGTGTTTTCTATAGATCAAGCTTCGGATGATATTCATAGTTGGAATAAAATGGTGTTTATTGAGTTGAAGCATGAACAGTATTATTATATACAAATTTTGCTAATGGTAGATAGGAGATCCAATCATCTTGTTGATAGTTAATGTTACATCGTAAATATTGTTCCAACACTTGGTTAACTTGTTTTGTTTGGCTATCAATTTGAAGATGGAAAGTTGAAGAAAGTTTAATATCCACCTTTAGTATTTCAAAAAGACACTTCCAAAACTTAGATATGAATTGGGATCCTCGATCAGATATGATATCATCTTGTAGGCCATGATATCAATATATATTGTCGAGAAAGAGTCTTGCCATTTCTTCACTAGATGTAGCCTTTTTGCAAGGGATGAAATAAGTCATCTTTGTGAGTCGATCAACCACTACAAAGATATTGTCTAATGAATTAGATGGTAGTAGATTTATAATGAAATCTATTGAGATAGAAGACCACGACCATCTTGGACTAAGCAAAAGTTGTAAAAGTCCATAAAGGCAATATTGAGAAATTTTGGATCTTAAACAGATGTTATAAGAAAGTATAAAAGTCCTTTATTGTCTTCCACATTTGATGCCATCAAAAATCTCAAGAAATAAGTTCCAAGGTCTTATTAAATCCAAACTGATCCACAACAAAAAAATCATGGCGAGATTAAAGAACGTGTTGTCATGATGTAACGTAACTATTAGGTGAAAGAGTGTAGAAATAGTATATTATAGAAGATCTTAGTTCAAAATATTGTAGCAAATTATCTTAAAAAAATAGATAATAATAAAAAGGGAGTAAAACTAATGAGTGTTAATGCTGCCCTTTTTACAAATGGACTTCTATTTACTTTGTAGGGCCATAAGTAAGGCAAAACAAAGTAGATTGGAAAATAAAATGATAAAGGCATATATAAAAGAGAGTTAAGAATAGGTTCCAGAAAAATTTACTACAAAAATCTCAAAATAGATACCCAGAGAGGACTGGTTATGGGCTGGGATCAAAATCAGATCCTAAGGCACAAAACTATGTGCCTATGGCGGATCAGAAGAGCTTTTGTAAATTAGAGATTGGGATTAGAGAGGAGACTTAAAGAATTTTGTATAGGAATTAGTTTCGAGTGATTTAAAGAAGAAATGACTTTGTAATAGCTTTGCAAAGTCAAGCTTATTTTGGGCAAGTTGGGATTTTGTGAAATAAAATAGAGTTGATGTTTTAGACAATTCTAAAAGTTTTGCAATAGATCCATAGCTAAAAATTTGTGGGTTTTTGGATATTGTTGTTGTTAATGTGTATTGTGAATTTGAGCTACATCTAATGGTTTAGGATTTAGGGTTTGATTTAGGGTTTAGGATTTGGTTTAGGATTTAGGATTTGATTTAGGATTTAGGATTTAGTTTAGGATTTAGGATTTGATTTAGGATTAGGATTTGATTTAGGTTTTGACTTAGACTTTGATCTATGGTTTGACCAGGATTTGACTTAGGATTTAATCTATGGTTTGAACAAGATTTGACTTAGGTTTTGACTAGGATTTGACTAAGGTTTGACTAGGATTTGACTAGGGTTTGACTTAGGATTTGACTTAGATTTTGAATAGGATTTGACTTAGATTTTGACTAGGATTTGATTAAGGTTTGATTAGGATTTGACTACAGTTTGACTTAAGATTTGACTTAAGGTTTGACTTAGATTTTGACCAAGGTTTGACTTAAGATTTGACTTAGGTTTTGGCATAGGATTTAATCTATGGTTTGACTTAGGATTTGACTTAAGATTTGACTTAGATTTTGACCAAGGTTTGATTTAAGGTTTGACTTAGGTTTTGGCTTAGGATTTAATCTATGGTTTGACTTAGGATTTGATTTAGGTTTTAACTTAGGATTTGATCTAGGATTTGAATAGGATTTGACTTAGGGATTGAATAGGATTTGACTTAGGATTTGATTAGGATTTGAATAAAGTTTGATTTAGGATTTTAAGATTTCTATTTTTAGTATTTTCTAAATTTAGTATTTTATATATTATTTTTTTTTATGATTAATGTATGATTCATTTATTCTTCTTTTGAAATTTCTTTAAGATTCGATCAAAGTTTGATTAATATTGTTAAGATTTAATAGAAGTTGTTTAGGATTCTATTAAAGTTGTTAGGATCTTGTTGTTATGTATTTCTCTTTTATCTTCCACAGCCAGGTGCCCCGAGTATTCTCGAGCAAATTTACACGTATTACGACAGCGCAGTTGTATTGGTCCTTCTGAGATATATAACCATTCTTCAAAGTATAAAAGGTCTTCCTCAAATTTAAACTTTTTAGTATTTTTTTTTAAGCAATGGTTAATATCAAAGGCCAAAGCATCATTAATATTTGCAACACACACCTCATTGAGGAAATTATGATCGATAGGCACCAATGTAATAGTAGCGCAAAAATAAAATTATTTTGGTTTCAATAAAGTTGTATATTGTTGATCAAACGTTCCTCTCCTACCTTTGGTATAAGATATGATCTCTTTGATAGAGCATCAGATAATCTTTATTGCTTTTTAGGCCAATAAGTAATGACAAAGTTAAATCAAGATAGTGACATATTCCATCAAGCTTGGCGGTAATTAAAAATCCGAGTTGACATAAAATATTCTAAATTCTTATAATCTGTATATACAATCATAGGATGCATTGCTCTTTCAAGAAAATGATGCCATTCTTGAAAAAAATCCATAATAACAAAAAGCTCTTTATTGTAGATTTCATAATTTTATCCTTACATATCAATGTAGTAAGAAGGGCAATAATTTGAGACTAATTTTTTAAGAAGATCTGATAGAAGTTAGCAAATTCAAGAAAATATTGTACATCCCTCATAGTCTTTAGAATGGCCCATTGCATAACTGCTTCTACTTTCTTAGAATCCGTCGTCAAATCCTTAATAGATATAATATATTCCAAAAATTCCATCTCAGGTTGGTGAAATATACATTTCTCTAATTTGGCATACAAATTTGTATCTCGTAGTTTTTATAATATTAATTTGATATGCCCCTCATGTTTCTCCAGATTTTTTGAATAAATCAAGATATCATCAAGATAGATCACCACAAACTTATTCAAATATTCTAATTTGATTGATGACAATTTTACAATCTGATACTTATGTGACAGAAGAATCATGGGTTGGATTGATTGGTGCCTTGCTTACAAGACCAGCACTATCATGGTTTACTCCCTTGTTTGAAAAAAAATCACCAATTTTGAATAACTTTGAAGTTTTCATGGAAGTATTTGCAGAAGCATTTGGAGAACATGACAAGGCTTGGTAGACAACAACTAAGATCTGAGCATTACATTGTTGTATTATAATTTCTTATAATATATAAAAATTAACTAAAAAATATAATATGTTCATAGATTCTAGTATGTGTTAAAATAGTCAGTAAAGTATTTAAAGAAGTTAGTATAAGAAACTTTATTTTGGTTTTTTTACTTAGTTTGGTTATGGCGTTTAAATTATATAGGACCCAAATATTTAGTATAAAGCCTTGAGAGGCAATTGGAATCCAAAGAAGAAGAATTAAACTACTAAGAAGCCTATTTGGAAGGATGAAAATAAATTGTGGATGAATGAAGACAAGGGGTGAAGTTCTTCATTCCTATTGGTTAATGGTCATACCCAATAGGCTTTGAGGAGGCTGCCCACAAGGAGAAGAAGAATTTCAGCAACTTTAAAGAGAGCATTCAAAAATCAAAGACTAGAATTAAAAAACTTATTTTTGGATTACAATTATGGTATAAAAATGGAGAGATTTGGAATTTTTATGAAGGAGAAGTAGGCACTTGAAATTAAGGTGTACAAATAGTACCTATTGTCACTCTTTTGAAAATTTGAGAAGTTGATTGAAAGCTTTTGGAGATTGGGAGGTGCAGTTAGAGAGGTGATTTCAAGCTCTATATTTAATATGGATAAATTATTATATTTGGAGTTTTGAAGAAGGAGATATTAGGAATCAAAGATAGTAGATTGAATTCCAAGGCAATAAATAGGCCGTTTTATTGATAGTGATGGATTTTGCCATATCTTAAAATTTTAGACGAATTTTTATCTAAAAATTTCCAAGAAAGTGAATCTTTGTGCTAAAAAGCTATACATCAAAATTTCATAGAATTTAGACATTTAGTTTGTGAAATATGAAGAATTTAATACACAAGTATTTGTAAACAAGGGTTTGAAGCTACTGTTAGGATTTTCACAATATCTAAAGATCGATAAAGAATCAATGGTTGAAATTTGTTGTGCTAGTTGTTAAAAGCACATCAAAACTTCATGTACATTTTGAGTGGATTTGATTAGTTAGATTAAGAGTTATAGATTATTAAAATTTAAAAAAATTCTCATTATACGGGTGAATGAGGGTTTAGAATAATTTGTTATATTTTGAGTATTTTTATGAAATAAGACTTATATATTGGATATAATAGCCCTAAGAAAAAGACTCTTATAAAAACTTGAGGGTTTTGTTATTTTAGATCTTGGTTGAGTATTTACTGGTAGCCAAAAGCCCAATATTTTTTTGAAGCAAATTCTCTCTATCGTGACAACATAAAGTTCAAATCTTAGTTGTTGTCCACTGAGCCTTATCATGTTCTCTAAATGCTTTCACAAATGCTTCCATGAAGACTTCAAAGTTGCTTAAAATTGGTGATCTTTTTTCAAATAAAGGAGCAAATTATAATAGTGCTTATCCCATAAGCAAGGTGCCAACTAATTCAACCTATAATTCATCTGTCGAATAAGTATTAGGTTGTAGAACTATTATCAATCAAATTTGATTAATGAATCATTGGAACTTTGAACACGTACCATCATATTTCTCCAAAAGACTAACTTGAGGCTCTTTACGTCATTGAACAAGTGGATTTTCTTGGCGTAGCATAGATAGTACTGCATCCTCAAGCGCAGAAGTTGGGGGTGGATGTGGTCTAGATTGTGATACTGTAGTTATTGCGTCAGTACAAAGTTTTGTAACAACCCCTTTAATCTCCGTAGTCCTAGCATATAAAGTAATAAGAGCACTTATAATGGCATCTAACTTAGACTCAGAAGATTCAATCATATTAATGTCTCGACATCTAATCATTTTAAAAATAATTAAATAAATAAATCTATAAGAAGGCAATATCAATTTAGAAGAGCATAATCTGCAAGCTCTAAAGCATTGGTATGCCTTTGAATATAAGGATAATCCACTCTCTAACAAGAAAAGATCCAACACTAATATTAAAGATGAGATTAGTCTCGACAAATTATTAAAGACACAAGAATATAAAATAAGAGACTTGAAATTAAGACAAGGTTTTCAAAAGAAACCAACAAGAATTTGAATTAAACAGATGAGTACACAAACAATACTAAGAAAGGTGAGTTAGAACTCCAAGAGATACATTGTCAGGACTGAAGAACTCTTCAACCTTGACCCCTATATAAGCTCCTGTCTAGGATGCTTCCTGAGTGGCTTCCATCAAACAAAAAAGCTTCTCGAGTAGCTTCTACCAACTAGGAAGCTTCTTGAGCTCCTTCTACTAACTGGAAAGCTTCTTGAGCTCCTTCTATTGACTAGAAAACTTCTCAACCGACTTTCACTAATTAAGAAGCTTCTAGAATATTCTAGAAGGTTTTGTGAACCTCCGAGGTATATGTCCGTTACAATAGGTACACAGTTTTGTGCCTCAGAGTCTGATTTTGATCCAAATTCACAATCGATATCTTTAGATAATAGTTCTTAAAATTTTAAGATAAATTTTATTAAAATCTATTTTTAATTTTTTATTAAATATATCTATAATATTTATTTTTTGAATATATTTTATTTTATCTTATTTATAACAATAAATAAAAGCCTTTTCTTCAAAAAGGCAGCATTAGCACTTTTTAATTTTTACTACCTCCTTGTCTATTATCTATATTTCTAAGATGATTTACTAAAATATTTTTATTTGAGCTCCTCTATAATATAATTATTTCTTTCTTCTTTAACTCAATGGTTGTATTATTATACAACAACATCATAATATTATTTTTTATAACTATATCTTTTATAAAATTCTAACTTTGTATAATTTTCCAAGTTCAAATAATTAACCATTTCACTTGTTTATAGTTTCTTGAAGCTTTAAATACCAAGATCTCCATATCATTGATGCCAAAGATCAATCTTATTTATTGTCTATTTTTTCTTTATAATAAGCAAAGTCTTTTTATCTTTATCTAAAGATTTCAATAGCTTATATAAGCTTTTATATTTAATACTCTTAATAATAATATTTTCTTATTTTATAAGACATGTATAAACTTTGGAGTTGACTTCATGACCTTGATATATAATATTACTAGCAAAAAACAAATTTTTGGCTAATCCTTCAATATACAAAATGTCATGTATATCCTTTTGAATATTGTTTGGAAATTGAAAAGAGATCTTATCTTTCTCTTTGATGGAAAATCTAGTATTATTGTCTAAATAAATTTTAGGATCAAGTGGTTTTTGCAACTTAAAAACCAATTTTAATTTCCTATTATATACTAAAAAATACCAAAATTGATATATTACTATTTATCACTTATAGTGACAAATAATGCAACTACAAAGTCAAATTCATCTTCTTTCTTTTTATCTTTCTTATTTATTATATTAGTCTATTATTTTTTAAATAGATTTTTTTAATTTTTCTAATTTCTTGTCCTTCTTTTTGGTTTGACACTCTATTTCATAGTGATCTTTTTTGCTATAATATCTATATTTGGTATCTTTTTTATAATTATAAAAAGACCTTATATGATTATAAGTATGAGAATATGGCTTGGTTTTTCTTTCCACAGCTAATGTTGCTTCTAAAATTGATCCAATATTCTTGTTGTAGAACTCTTGCTGCAATAATTGAGCTATGACCATAATTAATGTTAATTTGATAAGTATTCATATCTCCAACAATACCACCAAAGTATGATACAATTCTAGATGGCTCTTTAATAATGCCATGACAAAACATGTGTCTAAAATTTTTCATCTATGTGAAGAAAGTTGCTTAGCCATCTTCCATAATTTGCTTATGTGAGTGATAATGTTATCACCCTTATTAATTTGTGCACTCCAAAATCTATAAAATAAAAACAATAGGCTTGAGGTGTTTTTAATCTTACATGTTTCTTCTAAACTTTGCTACATGATCGCTATACTTGCTACCTTACTTGTAATCAAAAATTTTGGACTAAAAAGATGTTGAAAAATTTCAAATAATGCCTGCTTGTTTGTATCCTCTCATTTTTCTAACTCTATTAGATCTAATAGTTTTCTTATACTTTCTACATATAACCTTCTATAATTCCTTGGCAATTAAAATAAATCTAATTCTTTTTTTTAGAGGTGTTAATTATCTCCAATAGATTTTTCTATGATATAATATTTTATTGCTATGATAGAAGAAATATTCCAAAGATAAAAAAATAAATAAAAAAGATAAGAAAAAAGATTAGAAAAGAAATAGAAATGAGAGCATGGTGATGCTTAACACCCTCTTATATAGCCTTTTACTAGAATATTTACTGAAATTTTAAATTTTCTTTAAAAAACCAAAGGTTGATTTATGTATGTAAAGTATTGTGCTGCCGGTACTTTCAAAATATTTCAAGTCCAAATCCTTAAAATTAAATGAAATATGAATATTTAATCAAGATTTTATCAAACTAAACTTAAAAAAATAACTCAAAAAATAAATAAATTATAAAAGCTCCTAGACTTTTTAGAATAATTATATATTTGCTTGCAACTTGTTGTCATATAGGATATATCCATTGTATTCTCAAATTAAAAATCAAATTAAAAATATATCCCAAACCTCGTATTCTTTGTCGCTTTGAATCTCCAAGCAGTTAGTAACAAAGTCTGTGCACACCTGTCTCAGCTTCACTGCAGTAGTTGCAAGCTTGGGATCGCGTATAAGTGCTTGTAATACTTCTACAATATCATCACTAGTAAGATGGAGTTTTGGACCCTCGCATACAGGATCAAGAATTAGCCTTTTGATTCCCCATTGCGTCAGAATTGCATTTGCAGTATTCATCATCTGCTCTAGAGGGACTAGGACCGTGATGTTTGGGATGTTATGACCAGCCATTTTTGTGTCTTGCTAAGAAGGTAATCTTTTCCTTAAAGGATACAATAAATAATACGTATATAATTGCGACAACCGTAGATATAGTTATATCTTCTACATCAATAAAAAACGAGACCATTACATTGATGGTATATGTATACTTTTGGTTTGCTATTATACATTGTAGGTGCGTGTTGTATGCATCTACTTATGGATTTCTTATTGCTCATATCAAAGACAAGCCCTGGATCTGGTCTATAGGGTCTATAGTGTACGAGTTTTTGGTCAAGTACTGTCCTAAGGATGATATATCTTTTACTTTTGTTGCTGGAAATATATCCTTCGACCAGAACTTGTAAGTATCGTATAGTTCCTTCACAGAGACTATGTCTCTATCACTCCTCTTGACGTTAGCACTTAGGAACTGTCCAAAGATATCATTAGATACACAAATTGTTTCAGTACAATCCTTGACCTCATCGGGCTCTTCAAGGCCGTGAGTTAGATATTGTTTGTATTCCTCTATAACTAATCTCATGAACATTGGGACAAGAAGAAAAATTCTGCTAGAGAAGTTGGTGTCCTTTACGTGTGTTGTAAGGGGATCATGAGACGGCTCCACTTTATCGACAAATGTTGATACAAATGGTACAACTCTTACTCTGCCCCATACAGCTTTATCGAACGTGCTCATTTGTAGAATCCTGTTGACAATAAGTACAAACTTTGCCGTCTGGGGTATGATGGTCCCTTCTTCATATAAATCTCTTATGTATAGACTATCATTTCCTGTAAGCTCTTTCATCACACCAAGATTAAGCTTATCGCCTTCGTTTGATTCTTGCACCATGGCAATAAGTCTTCCTTTGAGCATTGCTAGTTCAGGAGTGGCCGCCGATGATTGTACTCTCCTGCCCATGAGTAATGAAGTTGGCATCTTTATTGCGTAGTCATCAAATGCTTGTTCGATCAGAGAGACCATAATTGTCTTTCCGTTGTTTCCAGATCCTGACTATATGGAGAATATCTTGTTTGCATTCCTTCCCTCTAGACATGATAAAACGAATCTTATGAAGTACTTTCGTATGCCTTTATTAGGAAAAACTTTTTTTAGTAGGTCAAGTACTTCACTAGCAGCTTCTGTACTATCGTCAAGCTGTACAAACGGGATCTTAGTTGATAGAGTAGTATAGTCTTCTGATTCTATTGGTCTAAACTTGTTCTCTGTAAAGTCAAATATCCCTCCTTTCATGCCTATTATATCTCTCCTAAAGTCTAGTAATCCTTCAAAGTCCTCTCTGTAGAGTATTCCTGAGCAGGTATACATTATCTTCTTTCTGTTATCAGAAGATTGTATAAATTCCATTATTCTTGTAGCAGGTTCAACAGTCTCCATATAGGTGTCACACACGTTTGCTATAAACTTGTACATTCCTGTTAGGATCTCTTTCATCAATGATGCTTTAGAGCTCTTTGCAGTCCACTTCTTGGTATCAAAGAAGTAGAAGATTTGTCTGTCAAAGTTTGAACATACGAACCTTGTACTATATATCACACAAAATATCTTTGATACGACAAACTCGGGGTTCTTGGGACATGCACATATTAGATCTCTTACGACTTCTTTCTTTCTGTCGTTGCCACACTGTATATAGTAAATATCACAAGGCCAGGTAGGTGAGAGCTTGGCGTATATGTCCCTCTTTTTCCTTTCTTCAGAAACCACTATGTATCCAGTGCATCTTTCTGTTACTGTCTCATAGTGCTTGTTCTTGTGGCATCTTAGACCAAGGTGATGTATGGTGTTGCCATCTAGGTTATCCTTAGGGAAGCAAAGCATTGCTTCTTTTACTGTATGTAGACTGTCGGTAGAGAATATAATGCCATTTGTTGACCTCGTAAGAGTGGTCAGCGATGATATGAGCTTGTAGTCAGTGGGCATAGCCGGAAAGAAGTAGACATATGTATTCTCCTTGGATGTTCCAAAGACGATGCATATTCTGTGGACATCCTCAAGGACATACTTCTCGTTATGAGCATCAAGGAACTGAAGCATAGGTGCTTCAAATTTCCTCTGACCAAGATTGGAAAAGGTGACAAAGATTGAAGCCATTGTGACACGCAATATAACATAGCATGTAGTCCACACTGAAAGAATATCACTTCCCTGCTTATCATGCAATATCACATTAACATCATAGCGACAAATAGTTGATACAAAGCACTAAAAATATATAAAGGGAAGAAATTTTATAGTACTATAAAGACTGGACCATTACATGATATGCTAACGGAGAGGGACAGATATATAGTACAGAGAGTGGATGATGATGACAGAAGATACTTTACATTCTTTGAGAGCTGGAAGTACTTCTTAATATAGTACAAAAAACTGCTCCCTCAAGAAAGAAGGTTTTCGGAGGTGATATGAGAAGGTCCTCAGAAGTTTAGGCTTGATATAGACTGTCCAGCTCATAGATGGAACGTAGAAACAAATGTGTTTGTAGATCATATCTCTTTTGTGCTAGAAAAAGTGTTAAGAAAAAAGGCAGATGTTCTCGTGTACCAAAGTATTGACAATAGTAATAGGAAGGTGTCCTTTCATGTCATTGTATCAAATATATACTTTGTATCTTCATAGCAATGCTTAGCCGTTGCTCATACTGTACGTAGCATCACACAATTTGGAGAATTCATGGACATGGGAGTATACAAGAGTTTGCAATGCTTTAGGTTAGAAGGTAGTACCAAGCAGAGGTCGAACAGGTTCAAGTATCTGATAAACGAGTTTGATATATCAAAGGAGTTTGTGAGTGGTGTAATAACCAACATTGCTAGCTGCTCCCATTCTAAGTTATATGAGGTTCTTAGCAGACTTGTTGTACCATATTGTAGATATAAAAGCGGAGTCTCATAATTTCAAAACACTACAAGGTAGTAACATGTGATAATTTTTTTTTTTTAAAGTATCTTTTGTCTTTGATTTTTAGTAGACTCATATCCAGAGAAGGTGTAGCTCTATCTACTATCTCGACAATAGCTTCAGAAAGTTTGCACTGTAGAGATGCTCTACTCCCTGACCAAAAGTATAGAGAGTCAAAAAATAAGGCAGGGTACATGCAACAGTGGACTCCTTCCAGAGATTTAGAGTCTATTTTGTTCTGTTTTGTATCATAAAACGTGGTCCATATTCTTGAGTCCTTACTGCTTATAATGATCTTTGTATATATCTTCATACTCGTTTTACCCTCCTTAGTATACTCCTTCAGCGGATGTTTGAACATATCGCCTATCGTATCTTTCGAGATATTGATACCAATATCCTTAGGGTGTCTCATAATATACTCTTTGGAGCGGTCATATATTGCGTGTATATTAGAACAGAATACGTATTCGTTAGAGTCCTTCTTAGCACTGTCGACATCTATGTTGATGCATATGCTCTTGTTCTGCTTATTAGTTGAATTGGGAAAAGAACTATCCTATATAGTTGATTTTTAATTTGAAAATATTCCAAAAAAATAGAAGAATCCATTCGAAAGCTTGTTAGCAGGTCAAAGAAAAGGCTTACTATAGATGCACTTTGTACACTATTGAGCGCCAACAGGGATGTAGTGCAATCTTTAATTGGAAGAGGTATTACTCTTGATGACAAAAGAACTATCAGAGAAGTGAGAGGATCTATATATATAGACTCTGCTGCTGTCTCAAGTTCCAATACCCACCTCTCGAACTTCAAGCGAATAGTTAATGTTAGTATTGACAACTTCATGTGAATAGTATATGAAGAGAAGAGAGATCTCATATATGTAGTATCATCAATGACGATGTCGTAGAAGGTGCAATTACTTGAATTGGCAATAATAAACAATAATAAGACTATCAAGTCCTTTTTTGACAACTCATTTGAATATATTAATGGTAAATACTATCACATACTACTCTATAGAATCTCAAAGGACAAGTATTCATATGCACTTTCATCAGTCTTTCAAAGCATGTATGAAGACGAGAGTATTAGACGACACATGGATGACCGTAGAGACCAAATATGAGAATGAGATAATAAAGAGGATAATATCAAAGTCTAAGCATTCCAGAGAAGCAATAGAAACAAGGCACAACATATATGCAATATTTTCTAATGGAGACAATAGATTTAGAATACGAAACTCTTTATCTGAGAACAAAGAAAGGTCTGTAAGAGATCTGAGGAGTGTTAATAGAGGTAGATGTATAGATTCATATAGCGGTCCTATGATGGTAGATATACTGCTTTACCTATTTGCCAATGAGATCTACTATCCAAATATATCGAGTATTATAGAGGACATTTGTCCCAGTACTATAGAGTTAGAATACCTCACAACTACCAGGAAGGCATCTAACATAAACTCTCTTTCTGATTCTAGGTACGATAGGATGTTGCAGCTTTCTAAGAATACAAAACAGAGGCTGTACGAATGGATGCTTAGTAGAACTAAGAAGAAGCTTGCAAGTTTAATAATTAAAATACTAACAGAGAATAACATGTACATAGTCAACTAGTAGGCAATATCATACTAGTAGTACATGTAAACAATGGCATCTAAGAGGAGGATCCTACATGATACAAATCCATCTGATGCAGTGTCATATTGATTTTTAATTTGAGAATACAATGGATATCTAATTGTAGAAATTTTATTTTTAACTTATTAATCAAGCTCTAATAGTGATTTGTGTTTTAAAAAAAGATAAATAAATATAATAATATTAAAAGATATTATACTAATAAGAATCTTTTATATTTAAATATTTTTATATATAAGATTTTCTATTGTATTTAGAAATTCTTTAATATCTTTTTTTGTGCCAAAAAATAATCAATCAATTATTGATAAATTAGATTCTCAATAATTTCAAAAAAAATCTATAATTTCTTTTCAAAAATTCATCTTCATATCAAAATTTTATTTACTTCTATATATCCATCTTTTACACCTCTATAAAGTCTTAGCTTTCAAAAAAAATCCCTTTAATTTGTACAAAATGCTCAAATTATAAAAAAAATCCTTTAATATTTTATTTATCTTTAAAGTTCTTTTTTCTTTTTTCTTTTTGAACTTTAAGATCTAATATCTCTTGATCTAACTATTTTATTTTTGTTAAATTTTTTAAATTTATAGTTTATACCTTTGAATTTTATCACAAGAAAAATCAGCTATAGATTTTATTCTAATAATTTGATATCTCAAAAATCCTAGCAAGTACTCAAAATCCTAGATTATAGACTTTTGAGTATTATTTTTTTTGTATCTCAAAGAAAATCAAAGTCCAAATGCCATCTAAATTTGTATATATCTTTATAACATAATAATACACATTTTTGAAAATTTTGAGCCAAAATCTTATTAAATTGTTTGAGATATAGTTCAAAACACAATCATTAATTAAATAGGTCACTTATTGCCTTTAGATTACAAGTATTGATTTCAATTCCCAATATCTCCTTCATCCCAATCTAAAATTCATTAAGCCACATATATACAATGTAATAAAAAAAAATGGTCTCTCCAACCCTGATTGCCAATCTTTCATTGCTTTCTATACGCATGCGTTATCTTCCAAAGAGTGACAATAGATACAAAATCAACACCTTAACTTTGAGGGTCTATATCTCCTTCACAAAAACTCCAAATTACTCAATTTTTATACTAAAATTTTATTCAAAATTTAAACGTGCTGATTCTAACCTCTAATGTTCAAATGACTCCAAAAGAGTAATCCTAATTCCTAATAAGGCCTCAAATAGCCTCCTTGAAGTCCATTAGACATAACTTTTAGCCAATAGGAATGGAGATTTCTATCATCCATCTCCATTTATCTACATGGATGGCCTAACTACTCTTTTTTATATTAAGATTTTTTTCGAATCTTTTCTCTAATAAGATGACTCTAAGTATATATATTTTTAAAAATTATCAATATAAAATCAACTTCAAAAGTTATTATTAAAATTAAAAAAAAAAAAAAAAAAAATTATACAAATCTTAATAGTAGTCTTTTTAAATAAATGCCTTTTAAATTAATAATCTAATCTTATTTTGTAACTAACAAAAATCCACTAACATAGGTTTCATCCAACTATATAATAAATTATATTATATTATATATATATATATATATATATATATATTATTTTTATATGGTAGCCAAATCACAACACAACATTGTGTTTCTAATAGTAATTTGCAATCTTGTCACCATTTAATGTTCTTGAAAGCAATCTACATTTCCAATATCGTTTATTACTCAAACAACCTATGGCTCCAAGAACTTGTTCTTCCAAGGGCTATTGCTACTCTAAATAATTTTTATTTTTTAATCTTTTCTTATAAAAATTTAAACTTCTTCAAAGTTGATCAATAGATTAAGTCTTTACAAAAAAATCTTCACAAACCACTTAGCCCTTCAAAGGAAAAATCTAGAGTGCTTAGTTCTAATACCATGTGATAAATCAATAAGGAATTATATTACTTAAGGATAAAAGTAGAAATATGTGAATATAAGGTGCTCACTACCTAACAAACAAGAACACAAGAGAATTAAACCGCAACTAAATGAGCTTTGGATTTGAGTTCTTATACCACCAGTCTATTATTTAATTATATGAATTTTCTAATATGAATACACTAACAACTAGCCTAATCAAAGAGGTCCAATTGACATGTGGATACTTGTCTTATTAAACCGCATGAAGGTTTGATAGGATGCAATGGCTAAATGGTAATACCACCAAAATATGGTAGCTACAACTTATCAACCAACAATGCAGTGACAACCATCCATATTACATTATGTCTAATAGAAGTTACCCACTCTTTTGACATCTTCAAAATTTTCTATACTATAAAAGCTAAACTTTAAATAATAATATAAAAAAAATTTGAAATTTGTTTTATGATTACTTTCTGCCAAGTACCCTATTATTGCAAACAAACGATTGTGGAACCATGACCAACGAAAAATTGGATGAACGAGGAAGACTATGGATGAACATGGATGAACGAATAAAGCTGCGGATCAACAGAGATGAACAAGGAAGAGAGATGAATGTGGACGAATGAAGGACTCTGTGAGGCCTCTGAACACCAGTGCCGGGAAAGGAGTCGAGTGCAGCGCCGGATTCGAAACTTGAGGCTCGCCAGTTGCGACGATCGATGCTCATGCTGTCATTCCATCAATGCAACCGGCATTATCTGTAGTGCACTTCGAGGCGGCTCTAGATTCATTCTTTGGGTTTTAATTATTCGGGGATTTTGGATCTTTTCAGACAGTTTCTTGAGCCGTTTTTGTGTTGAAGCTTTCTTTTCTTCTCGGGGAGTTTTGGTTGGTTTTATCGCGATGAAGTAGAGGCGTGGATTCTCAAATTGCAGCTCTAGATCGTCATGCGACACGAGGTGTTGTTTTAGATGGATTTTCCACTTAAAGTGTCGCAATTGAGGGTGAGTTTGAGAAGTTTTAGAGTGCTTTGCTCTAGTTTTCTGGGGAATTGGTTGACCCTGGAATGAAGACAAGACACAGAAGCTAGGGGATGCTGGGTGAGGGGGAGTGCTTTGTGTGTGCTCAGTGACGTCACATTATTCATTTTGTGTGCAATTGGTCGTGTGAAATATAAAGCAAAGAAGGGCATAATTTGTTTCTGGACCTGAAGACAATGAGCATTTGGTTGATGCTTCAAAGTTTATCCGGAGAATTCTGATCTTCTGTGCTGTGAAATGTAGGATTGGTAAGCATCGTCAGCTTTTCAGATCGCCCGGATGCGCATCTGGTGTCGTGAAAGCTGAGGCACATACAGGTGGCTATCAGTATAACGGGACGCTTATTTTTAGTGGGACTAGCGACGTGTGTCCTGTGCTGTGGAATTTGCGACCTGCAAAACTTCTTGAAATTATGGATGCTAAAGAACGATGTCTTATCCATCAGTTTGGAAGGAACCGAAATTGTCATTGTCTTTCCTTGAGAACATTTACGGGATATTTGTGTCACATCTCTATCTCTTGATTGTCTCACTTCAGTCGTTTGAAAGCTCTCGTTCCAGACGACAGTCTATCTGTCTACTTAAGTCGCTTGGAGTTCCTTACATTGAAGTCCTTCTTCAGAGCCCCTTCTTTTTTTCCTTCACACGAGTCGAAAACAATGCTTGTGCATGTTGTTTTCAGCAATGTCTTACTTACATATCCTACTCACACATGGGAATCTTCTGGTATTATCACTTAATTTTTAGATATTTTTACTGTGCTTGTCCGTTCGGCGCTGCATTTTTCGGAATTATGGAGGACCTAGTCGGAGCGCAACGGCCAACTCAGACCGTCAGTGGCCATTTGAACAATTGCCGCTCTTCCCTGGAAAATTATGGACACTCAGACTCAAGCAACTTTTCTTCTGAAATCGGAATTGAATCATTTGACAGCTGTGAGAAATCGTTCTTGATTTCTCCATCTAAATCGGGACGCAATCTACGGCAGTCGAGAACTTTCAGTGTCGAGAAGGGTTACCCTCCACCCGATGCAAGCCGATATGAGATTTCGAGCGCAACTGCGCAGCCGTCGAATCATACCAACGATGCAGTCATTCTTTACCCGCTGCAGTCATTCAAGCTTCTCACCAAGCAAGAGCGAAAGAAGCCACATGGAGAAGATGGTTCGGTGATATGTAATTTTTCTGAGCATTCATCAACTCTTGCCATGGAGCAGACATCGAATATAGTCGTAGCCGACAAGCAACCTTCACCCTCAGGCAACAAGGATTCTCCTGAGAAATCCAGAAGTCGGAGAAACTCCGGTGCTAATAATTCTGAGATTAAGACATTGCAAAGTCTTCAGAAGGGAGAGATGAAGAAGGAAGATGTGCAATCAGTCGGCTATGTGGCCAAAGTAGCGAGTAAAGTTGCAGTGGTATATAATGGGGAAAAGAAATTCACGACGGGACCTATGGACATCGCACTCAATAGATATGCGACGTCTGAGGGTGACGCCATTCTTGTGGTGGCATTTTTGGAACATATTCTAAGCCCAAGTGAGTTACTCGCGCTCAGTTCCCTGATTTTTTAGATTCTTTGAAGACAGCTCTGTCTGTATTGCCAATAATAGCGGATGGAAGTGAAGATGATATTACTGACTATAAATTTGGAGAAATTCTTGGATACATAGATATGGCGACTTTTTGCTGGAGATGAACCGACATAGAAACAGAAGAATAGGGAACGGCGCTGAAGATTTTGAGATTGATATTCGCAGTGTCATGATTATATTGCTCTTGCAGTGGGTATGAAGATGGTGGCAGACCTGCAGCTGTTCAGCGGTGTCAATGAAGGAGTTCTCAAACAAACAATTGTTCTTAAGAAAAAAGACCTAGAGACTAAGCTTGACAATTGCTTGCAAGTTTGCAGAACGAAAAAGGTGGATATGTTCACATTCTCCCATTTCTTTCAATGATGAACTCTTCCAAAGGATCTGTTATATTTTTTTAGAAATAGCTCCTACATAGACGTCTCCAAGCACTTGGCATCTTAAGTTGTGTAATATTCAGGAAGTTGATTGTCGCGTTTCTGTGTATTCGGATCAACGTTATTTTGCTGTTGATGACGTTTGTGCCTTATTCTTCTGCGTGTAACTGGATGTGTTCAATTGAGGAATTTCAGATCCTTTTGGACGTCAAGGTGTTGCCAGGATGCAATCCAAAAGCACTAGTTGCGAAGGAGATTATAGATTTTCAAGCCACATCAGTAATCTTTGACAAGTATGCTTATGCGCACCTTATATCGTTCATGATGTGTAGATGGCGAGTGAACTTACTTATAATTCACCTTTTGTTTTTAACACCACAAACTGGGTGGATAATTGTTTTCTTCCAAATGGAATTCTGACGTCATTTCATGTTTTAGGAATGCAATGAAAAGCAGAAAGTATTACGAGGACAATCTTTCCTGCCACATTCTACGACTCCACAGTGACGGTCGCAGGGATCAGACAGTTTCCTTCTTCCTCCTAGGGTTTCAGAAAAAGGAGACTCTTACCTCACAGTGCTCCAACTCTGATTCTTCCTCTATGAATCCTGAGCTTGCCACCTCTCCCTCAATATGGTCAAAATTAAAGCTCTTTGGTTCCAAGCACAGTAGTGGATCACGACGCCGTAGAGAAGGCTGTATTCCAAGGAGCTCAAAAGCCACGTCAAATCGTGGCTCTCCTAGAGCTGTTCCCAAAACACTTAAAGAAATTGTTTCGTTTAGCAGCTCAAAGCCAAACCCAGGTACCTATCCAAAGTTGAATGCGTCGACAGAAGTGGATGAAGTCGGCCCACAAATAAAAAGAAGGGGAGGTTCTCCAACTGCAGCTTCGGTTGTTTAGTAATTTAATCATCCTCGTCACTTCAGCATCCGATTTGCCTCGCTTAGTTCTGAGATCATTATCATTGAGGATCAACCTGTGGAGGAGGGGGTTTAGTTTTATTGACTTGGGTATCCACACCGGTGCAGTCTGCATTCTGATACGACGTACTGAAACCCTCAGAAGGACCAATGACAAAAAACACGTTCGGAGCCGTTACGATCTGATGAATGTTCAGCAAGCAGCATTATCAGTGTCGTAGATTTCTCTCGACCAAGAGAAGTTTCTGTCCCTCCCCTTCAATCCCTGACCAGCTTTCGAGTAGTTATGCAATCGACTTTACACTGTTGTATAATCCAATTATGCACACAACAGGATTTAGTGTTCATCAACCATGGAAAAGTGGACACAGCAATTACTTGACAATTGTACTGTGTTTTATATTTCTAACATTGCAAGAGAGCTGCTAGTGTAGGCACAGCAGTCAACAGACACCTCACATTCGATTTAACTACCTTTCTTTATATTGTAAATCGCCATTGTTAACATGCAAATCAAACACTGCTGGTTTAACTTCTTTGCAATGTGAATGTAGTGAGCAGTTGTCGGGTTTATGTTCTGAGGTAGAGTTTTGAAGATGGGTTTTCCAAACTTTGCCCCAACTTTGAAGTGCAGGCACTTTTTCAGTTTAAAAAATTACTTTTAGTGATGTTACTATCAACAAATTTTTTGTAGATTCTAAACAAAATCGGGTAGTGCATAAATTCACACTGAAATCAACTAATTCAAATTCAATAGCAGATTAACGAAGCATTTGGTGTAACCACATTTATCAACCCTCTATTTCATTTTATTTCCGCTATGGTTAAAACTCTACTTTACTTTCTTACTTCTTTTCATGAAGTGTAATGAATATATTTACTCAAGTGCATATCAGTATGTAGCAATATATGGCTTATTAATGGTGAATATTTAAGTTTATGCCATACAATAAGTTTGGATTTATGACATTTTTGTACATAAAATTTGGTAAAATATGGTAGTTTATGATTATGCAAAAATTCATGCTTCACCATCCTAAATTTGAGATTAAGTACATATAAAAATAAAATTAAATACAATGTGTATACCAACAAATTGTAAAACACTTATATTCATTGATATTTGATGCAATTATTTAGTGTCTTTAAATTTCAAATATCTCTAAACAAGATATTTCAAAGTCCAATATCAATAAAATAAACTTTAATATTTTATACATAAATATGTGTTTATATTTTGAAAACAAGTCAACTTTAATTTTAAAAAAATTATACAAAATATAGAAATAGGATGTTGATAATGCCACCATAGTTTTTACTAATGCCACTACAAGCTATCATAAACTATTGTTGCATATCACAATACATTTTATAAAATACTAAAATACACATCTATAAAGAATGTGCACTTTATCTTTTGGGCAATGATTATATAAATAATGTAAAATAAAATATTAATAGAATTTTATGATATCCAAGTTAAATTCTATTAAAATTATTTATCTAATTATTTAATTATTTTAATATTATATTTTTATATATTATTAATTTTTTATAGATTTTTTTAATTTTTTAATTTTTTAATATTTTATGAATAAAAGATAACTTAGATTTTTTTAAATATAATAAAATATTTTATTTTTATAAGATATGTATTTTTTAAACTTTAGAATCTTATCATTTATATATATGAATATATGTATTATAAGATATTAGTTTATATATATATATATATATATATATATATTTATTTATTTGGCTATTTTTTATTTTTATATATTTAAAATTTTTAGTTGGTAAAGTTATTTATCTACATATATTTTTAGTCAAATGTTCTTAGTTTTAGGATTATTGATTCTTTATGTTTCTAAAGAGAAGTTTTAATTAGGATATGATAGGAAGTCAAAATATATAACTGAAATATTTTTTATTTTAAAAAAATTGAATAAAAGAGTTAAATTATATCTTACTTAAAAAATTATATTGCATTTAAATTATATGCTATGTACTTATGTACTTCCTATTTAAATTTGTATTTTAAATTTTTTCTACTTGGCATTTAAACAAGGTTTGGTGTTTAATTTTCTATCTTATATTAAAAACACTTTATATAAAATATACAAAGTTGCTTAAACTAAAATATTTTCTTATGTAAAGTAACTATATATTAATATTTTTATATAAGAACTATTTGCTAAAAGAATAAGTAGTATCACCAATATATAATAATATCAATCTTTTGGAAGCTTTTATAGTCTTCTAGAAGCTTCTATAATCTAAAAAGAACTATTGTTATTTAAAAAAATTTATAGAAACTTCTATTAATATATAATATCTTTTATAAATTTTCAATATCTTCCATAGAAGGTTCCATGACACTTAAGTTTTATAACATAAATAAAAGACAATATTGAAGTATGTCTTAGAAGCACTTTACACCTAAAAGACCACGTTAAGAGGCTATGGTTCAAAAGCCTTTATAAGATCCTCCACTTGGTAAAAAAAAAGCTCTCATTTAGAAGTGTTTGCCTTAAGATATAGTATAATGTGAGAAGAGGCTATGAAATGGACCAAATCATTCTTTTATTACAAGTCTAAAATATACTAGTCCATGTCTTGATTCAAATAATTATAAATAGTATTTAAAAAATTGATTTTTTACTATTTTAATAGTTATTTTAAGAATTTTTTGATATATCTTTTAGAATTTTTTAAAAATTGCTATCATGTAGTATGGTTTTCAATATGAGAATATATTAGGTATCTAATTGTAGAAAATTTACTTGTAACTTATTAATAAGATTTTAATAAGTGATTTGTCTTTAATAAAAAAGATAAATAGATATAATAATATTATTTAAAAAAATATTATACTATTAAAAAATCTGTCATATTTAAATCGATTTATACTTATAGTTTTTCTTTGGCATATAAAAAATCCTTAATATCTATTTTTATATAAAATCACAACTAATCAATTATTGGTAAGTTAGATTCTCAATAACTTCTAAGAAAATCCATAATCTCCTTTCAAAACCTCATCTTTATATCAAAATTTTATTATAGCTTTATATATCCATTTTTTTACCTTTGTAAAGATTTAGCTCTCAAAAAACCTCTTTTAGTTTGTACGAAATGTTCAAAATATAACAAAATCCTTCAATACCATGTTCACCTACAAAAGATTGATTTCTTCTTGAATTTTAGAATCTAATTATTTTTGATTCAGTTATTCAATTTTTATCAAATTTCTCCAAAATATAGCTTATATTCTTAAGTTTTACCAAAAGAAAATTCAACTATAGTTTTATTTTTAATTATTTGATATCTCAAAAATCCTAACAAGTGCTTAAAATCCTAGTTTATATACAAATAAGCACTATTTTTTTCATATTTCAAAAATCCAAAATCTTAATGCTATAAAATTTTTGTATATAATTTTGTAGCATAAAAATATATATTTCTAAATTTTTTTGAATAAAACCTTATCAAATTGTTTAAAATATAGCTCAAAATATAATCACTAATTAAAAAGATTATTTACTACTTGTTAGGGACATGTACTTCGAAGGTTTATAAAATCTTCTAGAACATTCTAGAAGCTTCTTAATTGGTGAAAGTTGATTGAGAAGTTTCTTAGTTAGTGGAAAGAGCTCAAGAAGCTTTCCAATTAGTAGAAGGAGCTTAAGAAGCGTTCTAGTTGATAGAAGTTGCTTGAGAAGCTTCTTAGTTTGATGGAAGTCATTCAAGAAGTATCTTAGACAGAAGTATATATAGGGGTCAAGGCTAAAGAGTTCTTTAGTCTCGAAAATACATCTCTTAGAGTTCTAACTTACCTTTCTTGGTGTTGTTTGTGTGCTCATCTAGTTAATTCAAGTTCTTGTTAGTTTCTTCTGGAAACCTTGTCCCAGTTTAAAGTCTCTTGTTCAATATTCTTATGTCCTTGACAGTTTGTTGAGATTGACCTCATCTTCAATATCAGAGTTGGATCCTTTCTTGTTAAAGAGTGGATTATCCCTCTACTTGAAGGCATATTAGTGCATTAGAGGTTGTGAATTACCTTCTTCTAAACTGATATTTTTTTCATCACAATATTAGAGCTTTGTCCCTCTTATGGGAGAGTGGATCACCCCTCTTCTTGAAGGTCTTAAAAGTATTTTAGAGGTTACAAATTACCCTCCTTTAAACCAATATTGTATTCTTACAGATTCATTTCTTTTTTCTCTTAGAATGGCTAGAAGTCAAGACATTAGTATGATTAAATCGTTTGAGTCCAAATTAGACGCCATTATAAGTGCTCTTACTATTTTATTTGCTAGGACTATGGAGATTAAAGGGGTTATTGTAAAACTTCGTAACGATGCAACAATTGAAGTATCACAATCTAAACTACATCTACCTCTAATTTCTATACTTGAGGATACAATACTACCTATGCTACGTCAAAAAAATCTATTTGTTCAACAATATAAGGTACCTCGAGTTAGTCTTCTAGAGAAATATGATGGTACGTATTCAAAGTTTCGAGGGTTTGTCAATTAAATTTGATTGATAATAGTTCTACAATTTGATACTTATGTGACAGAAGAATCATGGGTTGGATTGATTGGTGCCTTGCTTACAAGACCAGCACTATCATGGTTTACTCCCTTGTTTGAAAAAAAATCACCAATTTTGAACAATTTTGAACAACTTTGAAGTTTTCATGGAAGTATTTGCAGAAGCATTTGGAGAACATGACAAGGCTTGGTAGACAACAATTAAGATCTGAGCATTACATTGTCGTATTATAATTTCTTATAATATATAAAAATTAACTAAAAAATATAATATGTTCATAGATTCTAGTATGTGTTAAAATAGTCAGTAAAGTATTTAAAGAAGTTAATATAAGAAACTTTATTTTTGTTTCTTTTACTTAGTTTGATTATGGGGTTTAAATTATATAGGACCCAAATATTTAGTATAAAGCCTTGAGAGGCAATTGGAATCCAAAGAAGAAGAATTAAACTACTAAGAAGCCTATTTGGAAGGATGAAAATAAATTGTGGATGAATGAAGACAAGGGGTGAAGTTCTTCATTCCTATTGGTTAATGGTCATGCCCAATAGGCTTTGAGGAGGCTGCCCACAAGGAGAAGAAGAATTTCAGCAACTTTAAAGAGAGCATTCAAAAATCAAAGACTAGAATTAAAAAACTTATTTTTGGATTACAATTATGGTATAAAAATGGAGAGATTTGGAATTTTTATGAAGGAGAAGTAGGCACTTGAAATTAAGGTGTACAAATAGTACCTATTGTCACTCTTTTGAAAATTTGAGAAGTTGATTGAAAGCTTTTGGAGATTGGGAGGTGCAGTTAGAGAGGTGATTTCAAGCTCTATATCTAATATAGATAAATTGTTATATTTGGAGTTTTGAAGAAGGAGATATTAGGAATCAAAGATAGTAGATTGAATTCCAAGGCAATAAATAGGCCGTTTTATTGATAGTGATGGATTTTGCCATATCTTAAAATTTTAGACGAATTTTTATCTAAAAATTTTCAAGAAAGTGAATCTTTGTGCTAAAAAGCTATACATCAAAATTTCATAGAATTTAGACATTTAGTTTGTGAAATATGAAGAATTTAATACACAAGTATTTGTAAACAAGGGTTTGAAGCTACTGTTAGGATTTTCACAATATCTAAAGATCGATGAAGAATCAATGGTTGAAATTTATTGTGCTAGTTGTTAAGAGCACATCAAAACTTCAAGTATATTTTGAGTAGATTTGATTAGTTAGATTAAGAGTTATAGATTATTAAAGTTTAGAAAAAATTCTCCTTATACGGGTGAATGAGGGTTTAGAATAATTTGTTATATTTTAAGTGTTTTTGTGAAATAAGACTTATATATTGGGTATAATAGTCCTAAGAAAAAGACTCTTATAAAAACTTGAGGGTTTTGTTATTTTAGATCTTGGTTGAGTATTTAGTAGCAACGAGAAGCCCAACACTTCTTTGAGGCAAATTCTCTCTACCACAACAATGCAATGCTTGGATCTTAGGTATTTCTCAACAAGCCTTATCATATTCTCTAAATGCTTTTGTAAATACTTTTATAAAAACTTTAAAGTTGCTTAGAATTTATAATCTCTTTTCAAACAAAAAAAAAAACCATGATAATGCTTACCACATAAGTAAAAAGTCAACCAATCAAATTCATGATTCATCTGTTGAATAAGTATCAGGTTGTAGAATTGTTATCAATTAAATTTGGTTGATAAACCTTCAGAACTTTGAACATGTACTATCATATTTTTTTAAAAGACTAACTCAAAGCTCCTTACATTGCTGAACAAGTGGATTTTCTTGACATAGTAGAGATAGTATTGCATCCTCAATTATAGAAATCAATAATAGGTGCAATCTAAATTGTTATACTTCAGATGTTGCATCATTATAAAATTTTATAACAATCCCTTTAATCTCCACAGTCCTAGCAAATAACATAATAAGAACATTTATAATGGCATCTAACTTGGATTCGGAAGATTCAGTCATATTCATGTCTTGATCTCCAACCATTCTAAAAGAAGAAAAAATGAATCTATAATAAGATAATATCAGTTTAAAAGAAGATAATCCACAATCTTTAAAACGCTTTAAGACCTTCAAAGAGAGAGGTGATCCACTCTTTCATAAGAAAAACAAAGTTCTAATATTGTAATAAAAAAAATATCAATTTAGAAGAGGATAATCTATAATCTCTAAAGCAATGGTATACTTTTGAGTAGAAGGATAATCCACTCTCTAACAAGAAGGATCCAACTCTCATATTGAAGATGAGGTCAATCTCGACAAACTGTCAAAGACACAAGAATACAGAATAAGAGACTTAAACTAGAATAAGATTTCAAAAAGAAATCAACAAAAACTTGAATTAATCAAATGGGTATACGAACAAGACCAAGAAAGGTGAGCTAAAACTCCAAGAGATTTGTTATCAAGACTAAAAAACTCTTTAGTCTTGACTCCCATATATATTCCTATTTAGAACACTTCTTGAGCGACTTCCATCAAACTAAGAAGCTTCTCAAGCAGCTTTTATCAACTTGGAAGCTTCTCAAGCTCCTTTTATTAACTATGAAGCTTCTTGAATTACTTTCATCAAGTAGGAAGCTTCTCAACCAACTTTCACTAATTCAAGAAGCTCTAAAATGTTCTAGAAGGTTCTGTGAACCTCCGAAGTAGATATTCCTAATAAGAACATGATTTTACATTAGAAAGAAGTTAGAGAGATGTTAAGAATAAATTATGAAGAAGAATTGATAGGAGAGGAATGAGAAGAAGAAATTTTTTTAAGGATGTCAAATAATAAAATTAATTAACAGTTGTTTATATTTTATTCACAATGGATCAATTTAAGATTTGGGTGGATCAATTCTTTTATATATATAATAAATATTAAATGACATGAATTTTTTTTTATTATTTTATTATTATTATTATTTTTAATTTTTCTATCTTTTTTTTAGAAATCTTTTTATAATATAAAAAACATGGTTATATAACCATAAAATAGAGATAAGAATTTAAAAAAATAGTAAAGATTGAATATACCAACAAAAATATTTTTTAATTTATAAATATTTTGTATGAATTTTATTCATTAAAATATTTATTTTTTTCAAAATATTAATGATTTTTATTATTAAAATTATATATATTTTGTAATGAATTAGAAAAAAATAAAGATAAAATTTTCCTTTAAAAGCCTTAATGGTCATAATATTAAAAACCAATAACACACAATGAATAAATTAGTTTGATTTTATTTTTTTTAAAAAATAATATAAGAACAAGTCATTATTAAAAAAGTGTATAACATATCATGTATAGTAAACATGTGGAAAATCACAATAAAAGCATGTTTGGCATTTTTATATGTTTATTTGAATACATGGAGGATATCAACTTGTAAAGTAGACATGAATCATTTTGCTGAAATTATAAATATAATTCAATAATTAACATTAATTCGATCTGCGAAATCATTAACTTTATCTCTTTAGAATGGGCATTAATTAAGTTACGAGGCAAAGAAATGTACATGGACCCACCGACCTCTCTCGTTGTCAAGCGACGGGCGTCAACGAGAACTTGTCCAACGACGATTTTCGTCCATTCGGGCTTTTTCCGTCGATGTGGTCGAGGCTGCTGCAGGGTTGAAGGAATGGGTATTGAAGGCAACCATCTCTTCTCGAGTGTGCTGAATCCCTCTCTTATCTCTTGCTGTTTCTGTGTGTTTTATTTTCTGTTTTCTGTTGATCTTTCTTTCTTCTTCTTTTTTGTGTTTTTTTTCGTTTGTTATTTATTATTTTCCTCTCCTTCTAGAATTCAATCTCCGTCTTTGTTTGTTGGTGTAAAACAATACATTGTTTGTCGCAAGTTTGATTGAGACTTCGGCAAGGTGGAATAGATATGGCTGCGCTAGCCTGTACTGCTGCAATGGCCTGTACCGTTGTATCGCGAATGGCCTCCGCTAGAGCTTTTGTGCCTGCTCAATTCGGTGCTCAGTGCTATAGATGGCGCGGAGTAGTCCAGGTCCAGAGCTGTCGTTACCGGCGGCCAGTATATGTTGCTCAAAATTCTGCGCAAACTGAAGCCAAGGTACGTCGTGCTCGTGCCTCTTCACCTTTCTGTTTTATTTTATTTTTTCTCGGTAGTACAATTGATTTCTGTGTTCTAGTTTGCTGGTCTCTGATTCTTGAATTTCGATATCATTAACTACAAGCTGCAGTATCTCTTTATGTTTAAGGTTCTATAAGAGCACGGATTTATCGAATTCACCGCCCTTGAAGCTAATTCAGGGTTCATGCAGGGTTTTAGACATTTTTTAAGATCTGTGTAATTCCGTGTGTGCTCGACAAGCATGAATTATCGCGTCTTACCTTCCTCGTGATAGTCGTGTGCCAGTTATCCTTCTGATTGTCCTACTTCTTTATAATAGGAATCAGATGCCATTTCGATAATGAGTTTAATGAAATTGTTAATTGGAAAGATATTTAGTATGTTGGTTCATTATTTCTGCGTCGCTCTTCTGCGAGCAATGTGTTCAGCTTCTGGTGTGTGAGCTTCAATATTTCATGTCTAGAATATTCTTTTATTCTCCCGAAACCAGCATCATTTATAACATCGTTTAGGTTGGTCAAGGGGTGAAATCGTTGATTATCTGATAGATTTTTATTAGCGTTACTCTTGGTATGCTTGGTATGCTGTAAGATGTAGGATTTCTGCACTATCACAAGTCTTTTTGAATGAAAGGACTTCCCGATGTTTGGTAGGAAACAGAAGAAGACTTGGAGACGAAAGGAGAGGCAGAGGTTGAAGAAAGTGCCAGCAAAGTCTCAGCTGCGGAAGAAACATCATCTTCTATTAAAACTTTACTTGAGGCCTACAGAGAAGCACTGGTTGTAAATGATGAGGCCATTATTGACGTTGAGAGTCAGTGCTTTTGGCAACTTCTTTAAGGATATATATGTCTGAAATATTAAAGGATCTTTCATGTTCTGGGTATGCTCGGATATGCCGACAGGCATGCAACCACGGTTTAATCCAACTCTGTCGACGCTTCTTTTTTAACTTCCGTTCTTGCTTGTCTCGCAACAAATTTCTTACTTGTGCTCTCTCTTGTCTTCCTTTCAACTGACGTATTATTCTCAGAGCAATGTTCTCATTCTTATTAACCATAATCTTTCATCATCTATTATTGACATTGTTTTCCATCAGTATTGTAATTACTTATTCAGCAGTTAATTCCTAACACTCAATACTATTGTCAATCCTCGGCAGCAGCGCTAAAAGATTGTTGTCATCCGTCACATTTACTCTACCAATATTGCTTAGAGTAAATCTGTAAAAGGGGATTCGAATACAGGGAAAGACTATTTGCATTGAGTTAAACCGTTAGAGTCACACAACTAACTGCCTTCTGATTACACTAAAACATCCCAATTTTGTTACAATATCTCTTTTATACTACCAATAACTCTGTTAATAATAAAATATCGTAAGCAATAATCCAACTCAAGTATTCTCTGCTTCTCCTCCTCTCCTTCTTTATAACAATAATATATAATACCGTGATATCTCAAAATACAGCATAGTTATCCTATACTCTAAATACAGGAATACTCTGAAATTCACTATCACTCCTAATAATTCACTTCGCATAATCCAAACTCCACGGACTTCCTCTCATGGGTCACCCTTGATTCAATATTCAATGTAGTATAGTTTTCTCACATTCATACTCATTCTTCATAAAATATCTCCAATTCTCCACTTCCAGTTTTCTATTTATATTTCTCCACTGATATTTCAGCATATCAGTACATCTTCAATCTTTCATTATAAATCAATTCTTTCCTTCATTGCTTCATTACAAAACTGCACTTTGTAATATTCAGCACTTATCTAATATCCTTCTCTTAAAAATTAACAAGAGGTAGCACCAAGCTTATCCCGGCTCAGCACTATCACAGTCTGGCCCTTACTTCTACTGTTTAAATCAATTTATACTTACCCCAATCAATATTAACCGCTACAAAACCAACGATAACCACTTTTTCTAACTCCCTTATCCATGCTGCATTCTAAACTGGCCATTCATCGGCTTCCTACCTACTCTTAATCCTACAAACTATATATTGTAAATCCTAAAATTTCTATCCATTCTACAATAATACAAGTATAATTTGAAAGCTTGAACAAATATTGTGCAAGTATAGAAGATACTTGCATGGCTTCCTCTCATATTCCCTGCTAGTTCTAGTGGCAGCTAGGAATCCGGCATTTTTCCACGGCGAATTCTCTCTACCTGACAACGACGTATTATATAACTGCCTCTACCTTCTTAGGATCCATTGTCAAATCTTCAATAGATATAATGTATCCCAAAAATTCCATCTTTGATTAATGAAATACACATTTTTCTAGTTTGGCATACAAACTTGTATCTTACAGCTTTTATAATACTAACTTGATATGCCCCCCATGCTCTTCCAAATTTTTTAAATAGATCAAGATATCATCAAGATAAATCATCACAAACTTATTTAAGTGCTCTTGAAAGATATCATTTATTAAATCCTAAAATATAGCAAGTATATTTGTTAGTCCAAAGGGCATGACATTATATTCAAAATATCCATATCTTGTCCAAAATATGATCTTTCATTCATTTCCCTCATTAATCCGTATTAGATTGTATGCTCTACAAAGATCTATCTTACTATAGATCTTAGCTTTGTTGAATTGTTCCAAAAGTCCTAAAATTAATAATAGTGGATAATAATTCTTTATCATTATCTTATTCAATCCTCAATAATCAATGCACATATGCAAAGAACCATCTTTTTTTTTTACAAAAAATATAAGTGCACTTGATAGAGACTTTGAATGCTTAATGAAGTTCTTTGCAAGATTTTCATCAATATAATCCTTCAATGCCAAAAGTTCATTTTAAGAAAGATTATAGATTGGGCCAAAAGGTGGTTGTGTTCTTTTCTAAAGATCTATAGCACAATTGTATGGTCAGTGCTTCAGCAATATATTTGCATTTTTTTTAAAAAAAACATCTTAAAATTTGCTATATTGCTCTAGAATATTTATTGATGAAGTCATATCTTCTTTAATTGGAGTATATAAATAACAAATAGTGTACCTTCTTTGGCCAATCTTATAAAAATCCTTGCTCCAATAAATAAAGACTTATCCACTCATGACTTTTTACACATTTTTTTATAAGGATTTTTATCAAAAATATTATTCTTTACAACTTCCAATCTATAGATGGATTATGCTTTTTCAACCAAGATAGTCTGAGAATAAAAAGATTTGAAGGAGTCTTAATAATGCTGATCACAATTTGGCTTCTATGATCTTTAAATGACACTTCTATAGGCATGGTTTTATAGGTGACATTATCAAAGAATAAGGATCATCTATCTATTATTTCTATATAAATAGGTTTGGATTTCTATACTAGATGAATTTTATGAAATTTAGTGAATGCCTCATCTATGAAACAAGCGGTGTCATATTGTAACACATTTATGTGGTGAAAAATATAGACAAGAATGATTTTTATTTAATATTCAATTATCTTGGTTCAATAGAAACTCAAGATACTTAAAAAAAGAATTATGAAAGTCTCTTAGATTATTTTCTTATTTTAATAGCTAATAGATAAAAATTAGTTATTAAATTTTTCTTCTAGATTATAGAAACTCTTTTATAGCTTTTAAAAAGCCATAAGTTAATAAAAATAGGATAGAAGAGATAAATAATTAATATGGTTGATACTAGGATTAAAATGAAGATAGGATCAAGCTTAAAAACTCTTAAAATAAGTTGGATTAATATCTAAGGATTGACTGTATATGGGATAGGGTTGAAATCAGACCTCTAGCTATAAAAATGGCCACCAAGGATTAGATATCGGGTCATTTGGAGATTGGTGATTAAGGTTGGATAGTTAGCTATAAGCTTGTTTCAAATACAATAGACTTATTTCTATAGGATTTGGAAGGATTTAGCAATTACTAACTAAAGTTAGGATTTGTACTAGAGGCTAAGTTTTTATACATTAAAATTAGGACCAACATTTTCAACTATTGTGTACAATTGAAGTGACATCTATAATTGAAAATTTGAAAGCATATGGATGAGTGAGTGTATTAAAACTAAGTAATAATTTGTAACAATCTAATAATGCAATCACGATTTATATTGTCAGGTAGAGAGAATTCGCCTTGAGAAAACACCGGGTTCCTAGCTACTATTAGAACTAGCAAGAAATATGAGAGAAAGCCGTGCAAGTATCTTCTATACTTGTACAATATTTATTCAAGCTTCCATATTATAATTGTATTATACTTGTATCAAACTTGTATAAATATAAAATATAATCCTTTGAATAATATTTATATAAAAATAGAATATAATCTTTATATAAAAATAAAATATAATTCTTATATAAAAATATAATATAATCCTTATATAAAAATATAATATAATCCTTGGTATAATAATTATACAAAATAGAATATAATCCTTGGTGTAGTAATTGTATAAAATAGAATATAATCCTTGATATAATACTTATATAAAAATAAAATATAATCCTTGGTATAATACTTGTACAAATACTTATACAAAAATTATATATAATACTTATAAAATACTTGTATAAATACTTGATATAAATACAAGTATATATATTTGTATAATAAGTATAAATAAAGTATGTATATACTCAAGTATACCTCAAAAGACGACCGCATATGAGGAATACAAGTTATACAATAAGCTGAAACTAAATAAATCACTAAAAATTCATCCAAAGGTCAAATCAAGCGTGCTTATAGCCTATGGAAAGCTAAGAATTTATTTTAAAACATATCAAAATTTCACAAATAGATGTCTTACCATTTAAAAGTTATGGCTAAATGAAATAGGCACTAAAAATTCCTAGCAAATACAAAGGCAGCAAAGCTCCTCTTTACTTCAACCTTTGGTGTGGTTGCTTCCATTATTCAAATTAGACAGGCAATAGCTTTTTAGAAAGATCACTCCATCATCTGACTTATCTTAAAATTTTGCTTATATACCTCTCAAACATCACATCTTATAGCTAGTCAAATCTACTCCTTGAACCCTAGCAACAATTTGCCCTCTTGACACTTCACAGCTCATTAATCTTTTATAAAAGCTTCAAATGCATTGATTTTTGTTTTTTTGGAAAGCTTACATAAGGTACTATAAGAAATTAAAATATCAAAAAGTTTGAAGAGATTGTCCAACTTGGATGGTTGAACAAACTCTCTACCCATCTTCATCAGGTGGCAACAGTCCCTTTTCCACTCTCAAGCTCACAACTTTCTCTCTCTAATTTCAAATGCTACAAGAAATAATTTGATAGAAAGCTAGCACACTTTTCCACTCTTTCTACAAATTTCACCAAGAAAGAATAGAAATAAAACTTGTAGTGGCAGCTCAAAGTTTTTGCCATCTCCTTTTGATAGCAGTAGACCTTACTCCACTAAAACAAGCATAACTTTTTGCTCACAATTCTAATACAAAGAAGTGAGTAGGTTCTAAAATCCTCACGTCTCAAAGAACACACACTTCTATTTTCATTTCAAATGCTTTTATATCCTCAGAGCTCTCTCTCAGCAAAGTTCACTACCTACTAATTGACAAATCTTAGGTCCAGCAAGAGGAGTATTCTCCTCTTTTCTTCCACATCAGCCCATGTCACACCCACATGGGCAGCTAAAATCCTATTGGATAGGCCCTATTCATCCCCATACTCTTCTTTTTTATCCCTTACAAAGTCCATGCTACCTCAAAGTCAACAAGAAAGGTAAAACTACCTTTATCTTTTTTCTTAATACAAAAGAATCTATTCTAAGATATAAGTAAGGTAGGAACAAAACAAATAGCCATCTTAATTCACTATTTAAGTGGCTAAAATGAATCCTCTTCTTATAATATCTTCTAAAATAGCCTCTAATATTCACACATGTAATAATAATAAATATAAAATATATAATATTTTTACACAGTGCACGTAAATACAACATGACAACGTGATCTTTAGTATGAAGAGGTACCAAAAATTGGCAATTTAAGGTTGTTTAGGATTTTTACAATATCTAAAGATTCATTAGTCAAATCAAGAAGAAATTTGGCACAATATTAGAAGACCTAAAAGACAATCTATATACCAATTATTAGCTAAAATTAATAGTTAGAGAAGGAGAAATTATTGCTGGAATATTTGCATCAACTTCAAAGTTGGTGGCCGAGTGACATAAGTATGATTTTTGATTAATTTGCAATAATTTATAAGTTGGATTAGGCTAAAACTTTCTAAACATATGGAAGGCTTATATACACATTTATATGCAAAATTTTACACCAAGTTGATAGTCAAATTAAAATTTATAGCTTATTGAAGTTCATTGGCTAAGGTTAAGACTTGCAAAGAGAAATCTAAGTTGCTTGATTGTAAGAAGTAACAAAGTAATTGGAATTTATATACAGATGAAGTTATCAAGAAGAATATTTTTAAGCACTTTGTATTGACTTAAGTACTCTTGTATTGATATTCAAATCATATTCTTTTTATATGGATGAAACTTGTTAAAGATTCTTGGATATATGTAAACCGCAACTTCATCCTCCACAGCTAGATGCCCGATGCATTTTCAAATAGAAAAATAGGTAATATGATAGTAGACACCTCCAAATCTAACAAAGCAATTGTTTGAAGCTTATGAGGGCCAAAACACAAAGAAATTATAAAATAACAAGGAAGTTGAGTAGAAAGAGAAGAACCTAAATGATTTTGTAATATAGAATTGTCTAGCCCCATGGTCCCTATTGTGGCTGAACATCTTTGTAATAAATTATCACATTGAGCAATTGTGGATTTGGGAGTGATAATAACAAATCCTTTACATCATCTCTTAATCTCTAATAGAATTGGCTCATTAAGGCTTCTTCGTCCTAATTGATATCGTACACTAGTTGCCTAAAATTGGATACATAGATTGATTCAAAGCACACATTTTGATGCTGTCATACTATGATTGCTTATAGTGTATAAAATCCAATCAAAATATATAATATATTCATAAATTCTTATATGTGTTGGAATGGTTAGAAAAGTAAATTAAAGAGAGTTGGTATAAGAAACTTCATTTTAGATTTTTATTTAATTTGATTATGGCATTTAAATTAAATAGGACCTAAATATTTAGTATAAAGCCTTGAGAGGCAATTGGGATCCAAAAAATAAGAATTAAATTACTAAAAGGCCTATTTGGAAAGTTGAAGATAAATTATGGATGAATGAAGACAAGGGGTGAAGTTCTTCATTCCTATTGGTCAATGGTCATGCCTAATAGGTTTTGAAGAGACTGCCGGCAAGGAGAACAAGAGTTTTGGCAACTTTAAAGAAGCCATAGGAAATCTAGAGACTAAGATTAGAAAGATTATTTTTTATATTTTAATTTTGATATAAAAATCAAGAGATTTGTAGTTTTTATGAGGGAGGAGTAGGCGCTTGAAATTAAGATATATAAATTATATCTATTGTCATTCTTTTAAGGATTAGAAGAATTGTACAAGAATTTTTGAAGATCAAGAAGTGCGGTTAGAGAGGTGGTTTTAAGATCTATATCTACTAAAGAAGAATTACTACAATTGCAATTCTAAAGAAGGAGATATTGAGAGTCAAAAATAGTAAATCAAATTCCAAGGTAGTAGGTAGGCTATTTTGTTAATATTGATGGAGTTTGCCATATCTTGAGCTTTCAGAAGAATTTTTGTCTAAAAATTTTCAAAAAAGTGTATTATTATGCTAAGAAGCTATACATTAGAATTTCATAGCATTTAAACATTTGATTTGTGAGATATGAAGAATTTAGTACACGAGTGTTTGTAAATAAGGATTTGAAGCTATTGCTAGGATTTTGGCAATATCTAAATATTGGTAATGAATCAATAGTTGAAATTTATAGTGTTAGTTATAAAAAATATATTAGTATTTCATGTAAATTTTGAATAAATTTAGATTGTTGGATAAAAAATTATGGATTGTTGAAGTTTAAAAAAAATTCCTTCCGTATAGATGAATGAAGGTTTTAAAGTAATTTGTTATACTTTGAGTGTTTTGAGGAAATAAGACTTATGTATTGGATGTAATAGCCCTATAAAGAAATATTTAGTATAAATTTGGAGATATTGTTATACTTGGATCTTAGTTGAATTATTAGTGGTAGCTAGAAGCCCAACACTTTTTTGAGGCAAATTCTCTCTACCACAACAATATAATGCTCAAATCTTAGATGTTGTCCAATGAGCCTTGTCATGTTCTCCAAATGCTTCTACAAATGCTTCCATGAAAACTTTAAAAATGCTCAAAATTGATAATTTCTTTTCAAATAAGGGAACAAAGTATGATAATGTTTGCCCCATAAATCATCCTCCAAAAAAAATTTCAAGCTTAAAAGGATTCATCTTTCCAAGCTCAAGCACTATCACTAAAACTTAAGTATTAGAATTAAGACCTATGTGGTTGGATCTTACTTCTAATGGCTTCAATCAAGGTTGTATTTGGTGCTGAAATGTATTGTCCTCACTTTCCTCAATTGAAGGCTATGAAAATAGTATTGATTTGTTTAAAGCTTAAGTGATAAGTGAATCTTTAAAATCTTGTTCTCTCAATGCTTGAAGGTTTGACATAAAGACTGACTTGCTTCTACCACTCTATTCTATTTTGAAATAGATGAATATATATTAATAAAGGCACTAATTTAATTTTTTTTTTTTTATATTTATCAAAAAATTATCATTGAATATGTTTATCAATATTACGAGGAAATTATCATTGAACATGTTTGGATTTATAGGAATATAATCAATAAAATTTCTATATCTTTTGAGGCACATTGGCAAGATTTTTGGCTAGTTCTTATGTGTGCTCATTAATATCATAGTCCCGCCAATAAACAAGATATTTTAATTTGTCCCACCTTTATTGTGAATTAAATATCTTTTCAACCTTGTATTCTTCATGGTCTTTAATTTTGATATTAGGTAGCAATTGCTGTACTCTTTCCGGAATATTCAACTCTTTATACAGCTTTAAAAGAGAGACATGAGAAATTGGATGTACCTTCATAAAAGATGGTAATTCCAAGCAATATGCCACTAGATTTATTTGCTTTTAGATAGAAAATAGTCATAGTCTTTGATAATCCAACTTATCGCATAGTAGCTTAGTCTTAATATTCCGTCGAAGAAGCCATATCTTATTTCAAATATGAAAAGTAAGTGTTTGATTTTTGAATTTATTTACAAATGCCTTATAAGCATCTTGAGGTACTTGCAATTGAAGCTTCAAGGTTGTTTGGTATTGCAATAGATGCTTTATAAATCCTTTAACTATTGGATTGTTATTTTTTGGCGTACTCTATAGATCAAGATTTATGTAATTTATATAATTGGAATAAAATAGTGTTTACTAAATTGAAGCATGTATGATATTACTATATACAAACTTTACTAATAATAGATATAAATCCAATCATCTTATAGATAGTTGATACTGTATTATAAATACTGCTCCAAAATTTGATTAATTCATTCTATTTTGCCGTCAATTTGAGGATGGAAAGCCAAAAAAAGTTTAATATCTACCTTTAATATTTCAAAAAGACATCTTTAAAACTTAGATATAAACTAGGGTCCTCAATTGGATTTGATATCATCTGATAGGCTATGATATTGATATATATTATTAAAAAAGAGCCTTTCCATTTCTTCACTAGTCATAGTCTTCTTGTAAGGAATGAAATGAGCCATCTTTGTGAATCAATCAACTACTACAAGGATGTTGTCCAATGAATTTGATGGCAATAGATTGATGATGAAATCTATCAAGATAGAAGACTATGATCATCTTAGAATAGGCAAGGATTGTAAGAATCTATAAGGGCAGTGTCAAGGATTTTTAGACCTTGAGCAGATGTCATAAGAGAGCATAAAGTCCTTCATCACCTTCCACATTTGAAGCCATCCAAAATCTCGAGAAATAAATTCTAAGGTCTTATTAAATCCTAAGTGATTTACAATGGAAAAATCATAACAAGATTGAAGAATGTGTGAGGATAAAATTCACCTTTCAATCCAAGTTATAAGATGGCTTCACTTAAGAGTTGCTTGTAATTGATAGTGTAAAGTGAAAAAAGTAAATAATAAGAATAAGAAGAACAATCACAAAACAAATGAAGTAAATGGTATCAAATAAGTATACAATTTAAAACTAGATCATAGTCTGTTCATTGTATTTTTATCTAATAAAAAATAAAAATAAAAAATAAAAGTTATATTTTTGAATAGATAATTTATTATCTTTCTAATGATATAAAAAATATATGAATCCAAATTATTATAAGTAAGTTATAATAGTCCAAAGATAAAAGGTGAATAATAAAAAAATTAAGTGAAAATTTTTTATCTCAAGGACAACTTGCTTAAGAAATCATGAATTTAAATCTTACCAAGGCTTACAAGTAGTGTATAAGGGTGTTTTAGATGTGAATCCTAAATTATATACCAAAATTTTATTTAGTTAATTTTTGGTATTTAAATCAAGCTGGTTTCTAACAAATTCTTCTTAAAGATTAATATTTTTATTAGTAAGTTAAGATAAATATTTAAATAAAATCAATTTAAATCAACTAAAAATCCTATTTTCTACATAAATAACTAAAAAGATATGAGATTTATTTCTCATGCTTTTTTTTACCTACTAAATAAAATCTATATATTTTTAATAAATAGTGCATAGTAATGAAAGGTCAATTTAGACATTGATCTCAATAATTAAATGTTGATTCTTATAATTAAAAAAAAATATTGAATCAACTAAGATAATTACCTCCAAGACTTATTAAGATTCTATTTCTTTTTCACTAATATTATTTTTTTTATTTAGCATCTTCTAAATATATTTTACTTTAAGATTTTAATTTTGATATCCTAAATATATTCTATTATTGTTACAAATACAAAATATAGACTAGAAGTCTAAACAAGAAGTTCAAGAAGAACTGGCAAGAATTAAATTAATCAGATGAGTACAAAAATAACATCAAAGAGGTGAGCTAAAGCTTCAAGAGATGTGTTGTCGAGACTGAAGAACTCTTCAGCCTCGACTCCAATATATACTCCTACCTAAGAAGCTTCTTAAATAGCTTCCACCAACTAGGGAGCTTCTCAAGCAACTTCTACCAACTAGAGAGCTTCTCAAGTAATTTCCACCAACTAGGAAGCTTTTCAAGCAACTTCTACCAACTAGGAAGATGCTAGAAGGCTCTAGAAGGTTCTAGAAAATTCTAAAAATATTCTAAAATATTCTAAAAGATTTTAATAAATATGTCCTTTACATCACCTCCTCCTCTAGCTTTGAGGTCTCCAAGAAGCTATTTGAGATATATACTCACAAACGTAAAACATCAAAGATTTGGCGCATAGTCTCTACAATATATTCTAATTGTCGTTTACGAGGCAGATAATTCATGAGTCCTTGTAGCCACTGGTAATGACGAACACCTTCTACTTAAGACCATGCCTGAACTTCTGTATCTTTATTGTAGAAGCGGCCTAAAAATATCATTTTGCCACTATCTTCATGAGCTAGTTTAGCTTCAAAGACAATCACAAGTGACCTGCTACTTGGTATTCTTTGATGTCTTTTTGATTCTTCTAATTCTTCATCTTGAGGTCGACATCGTGAGCTACTCGATTGCGATGGCATCACTAGTGCAATATCCTTATTTCTACTAGCCATATCTAAATACATCTTGAGATTAGATATCTTGACACTACAAAATTAAACAAGTTATGTTTTGATAAGATCTGGATTTCTTTTCTATTCATTTCTCCAGAGAAGGCTTTATCTTCACGCTTCATCAATAGCCAATTTTTGGTTTATTAGGATATCGTCGATAGAATTCTTATATCTTTCGCAGTGCATTGGTGAGATTCTTGACCAATTTTCATATTCGTTCATTAATATCATAGCCGCTTCAATATACCAACCATTCTAATTTATTCCATCTTCGTCATAAATCTAGTATCTTTTCCACCTCATATTCTTTGTGGTTTTTAATTTCTATATTAGATAGCAGACATTGCATTCTTCCAAGAAAAGATGATTCCCAATAAGACTCTAATAGAGAAATATGAAAGATAGGATGTATCTTCATAACAGCTGGTAACTCTAGATAGTACGCCACAGGATTGATTTGCTTCTGGATAATAAATGGTCCCAATCTTTGGTAGTCCAATTTATCACATGGCCGCTTGGTCTTGATATTCTATTGAAGCAATCATATTTTATCTCCAATTTTGAAATTAGTTACTTGATTCCAAAATTTATCCACGGATGCTTGGTAAGACTCTTGGGCAATTTACAATTGAAGCTTCAATGTGGTTTGAAGCTGCGATAGCTGCTTCATCAATCTTTCAACTGCTGAATTGTTATTTGCTGATGGACTCAATAGATCAAGCTTTGGATGGTATCCATAATTAGAAAAGAATGGTGTTTTTTGAGTTGATGCCATCTTCATAAGCCGATCCACCACAACAAAGATGCTATCGAATGAATTTGATGGCGATAGGTCTGTAATAAAGTTCATGGAAAGTGAAGACCATGGACGACGCGGAATAGGCAATGGCTGTAGAAGTCTATAAGGGCAATGCCGAGGGTTCTTGGATCTTGAACAAATGTCATAAGAGAGAACAAAATCTTTCACATCCTTCTACATTTGGAGCCACCAAAAATCTTGGGAAATGGATTCCAAGATCTTGTTGAATCCAAAATGTCCCGCAGCTAGAAAGTCATAACGAGATTGAAGGACTCGGAGTTGTGTTGGCCCTTTTAGGATATACAGCCGCTTCTCAAAGTATAAAAGATCTCCTTCAACCTTGAACTTGTCATCATTGATACATTGCTTGATATTAAAGGCTACTGAATCTTCAATGGTCACAGCACGTATCTGATTGAGGAAGTCAACATCAATTGGCACAACAACAATACAAATCTTGAATTGCTCTAGCTTTAACAATGTCTTATATTGTTGATCAAGCGTTGCTTCTCCAACCTTCAGCGCAAGATATGATCTTCTTGATAATGCATCAGATAGTCTTTGTTGCTTTTTAGATTGATAAGTAATAACAAAGTCAAACTTAGATAGTGACATATTCCATCGAGCTTGACGACAATTTAGAACTCGAGCCGACATGAAGTACTCCAAATTCTTGTGATCCATGTATACGGTTACTGAATGTGCAGCTCTTTCAAAGAAGTGATGCCACTCTTAGAAAGAATCCACTATAGCAAAGAGTTCCTTATCATGGATCTTGTAGTTGATCTCAGCCGTAGAAAACTTTTGCAAATAGAATGCAATTAGATGAAGCTTATTGTCAATGTCTATCTGTGGAAGTACGGCTCTTAAAGCAAAATCTGAAGCATCAGTTTCCAAATAGAAAGCATTTGCAAAGTTTGGATGTACCAAGATTGGAGCTGTAGTAAATGCCGTCTTAAGATTTTGAAATACTTTTTTTGTTAGAGGTCCCCATTCAAGATTATTCTTACACGTCAATTGAGTGAATGGAGTAGCAACTTGAGAGTAATTCTTGATGAAGATCCGATAGAAGTTAGCAAAGCCAAAAAAATATTGTATGTCTTTAACCGTCTTTGGAACTTTCCAAGACACAAATGCTTCCACCTTCTTGGAATCCATCTTCAAGCCTTTTGTAGTTGCAATGAATCCTAAGAACTCCATCTCAATTTGGTGAAATAAGCACTTCTCCAACTTGGCATAGAATCCTCACTTGTGTAGTTTTTTGAGTACCAAACAAATATTATCGTGTTGTAGTTCGGCTACTATGTGAAAAAATTATACATGTATATTTAATATACAATTTACTACATAGCTAAAAGAAAGCCATATTAGTGGATTTTTATTGATTATAGGATGTGATTAGGTTGTTAATTTAGAAAGGATCTATTAAAAAGATTATTATTAAGATTTATACGATCTTATTTTCTTTTTAGTAGTGACTTTTGAAGTTAATTTTATATTGATAGTAACTTGTATATATCTTAAGTCGCCTATGTTAGACATTGGTGATCCTTGAGATCTTATTTACTTCTTTTATTTGGTGCTTAAAGCACCAAGTATGTAAATCTTATAAGAAGAAGGATTAGAAAAGGGTTTTTAGTGTAAAAAGGGTAGTTTGGCCATCCATGTGGATGAATAGAGGTGGATGATAGAAATCTCTATTCTAATTGGCCAAAAATCATGCCCAATGGGCTTCAAGGAGGCTACTCGATGGTTTATTAGGAATTAGGATTTGTTTTTCGAAGGGAGTTGAACATCAAAGGCTAGGATCATAAGGTTTAGATTTTTGGATCTAGTTTCGATGCAAATTTTGTGTGATTTGTACTTTTAATAAAGAAGTTATAGGCGCTCAAAGTTAAGGTGTCAATTTTGGACCTACTGTCACTCGTTTGGATATAACTTGCGCATACAGAGAGCAATCAAGGATCGGCGACTGGGATTGGTAAGAGCACTTTTAGAACTACACTTTTTATATACAGCTTGATAAAATATAAGTTAGGGTGAAGGAGATATTGGGAGTTGAAGTCAGTGCTCACAAACTTAAGGGCAGTAAGTGACCCGCTTACATAGTGGTTACATTTTGAGCTATATCTTAAGCCATTTCATAGATTTTTGGCTCAAAATTTTTAAGAGTGTATATGTTTATGTCACAAGACTATGTGCAAATTTTTTGTGGAATTAAGATTTTGGATTTGTGAGATATAAGGAAAATAGTGCTTGGGTGTCTCTGAGCTAGGGTTTTAAGTACCTGCTAGGGATTTTGAGATATCAGACAATCAGAAATGAATTTATAGTTGATTCTTTCTTGTGGTGAAACTTAAGTAGTTTACTTATACTTTCAACTAATAGAAACTGAATGGTTGGATCAAGACTTATTGGACTCTAAAGTATAGCAAGAAATAAGTCCTTGCGGGTGAATAAAGTTTTGAAGGATTTTTGTAAAAATTTGAACCCTTTTTGTACAAAATTACTTGAATACAAGAGGGTTTATATACATAACTTTTCTTTTGTGAGATTATTGTATTGTTTGTCATTTTTATTGAAGACAAACCACCTGTTGGATTTTTTGCCATCAAGTTTCAAATAAATCCTCCACAGCCAGGAACTCAGTGTATTTCCAGATAGAAGGCCACATCATACGACATATTGGTGAATCCGACGTGAAACATCTGGGGTGGGGAGTTTTGAAGAAATATTTTGGCCTTTATTATAATAGGGGAACAAGGAAATAGTAGTGGAAACTGTAGTGGAGCATCACCAATGCAGCTTGATCCTGCTACAGCTCAAATGTTTCAAGCATTTGTTCTTTATATGCAGCAACAACAAGCAATAGAGCATAAAGAGGCTATGGCTACCAAAGTCTTACAATCTGTTGTTGGCATATTGGATGAGTTTGATGGAAAAAATATTTCTAAGTATTTGAAGTATTATTATCGGGAGATGGAGCTTAATAAAGTATCGGAGAAGGAAATGATCCTAACATTTGAGCTAGCAGTTGTACCTGAACTTCATGAGCACATTAAGGGGATTATTCAAACTCATGGAGCAAAATGGCCTTCAGCTAAGAAAAGAGTATTCTTTGAAGGATGTTGAAAAGATGACAAAAAAATCACTTATGGAATGGATTAATAAATCTAACAAGGAGTTGGTTGCAATAGAATTATTTTGAGAGTTTGAAAGGCAATTTTTTCAATTGTCTCGGGTGAAAAAACTTACACTTGAAAATGACAAGGTGGAGCTATTTCTCCAATTGACCGACATTGAGTTACAAAGGAAGTTGGAATTATTATTAGAGGATAATACAAAAGACAATGGACTTATTACTGACTAGAAGAAGGTCTCGGAAGCAGTAGGTATACTTGCTAAAAGAGAATACCGGAGAGGCAAGGTAGTGGTAAGACAAGAAACTAGGCCTCCTCCAATTACAATATCTCATAGGCAAGTATTAGAACCTACTATACCAGTAAGTACCATTCGAATTCCTATGTCTATAGTTGTACCACAAAAAGATGCAATTGAGGAATCAGTGAAGGGAATGAAAGACTTACAAATCAAATTGGCAAAGCTAGAGGAAAAAAAAAGAGCATTTGAGATCAAACCTGTGTCAAAGCAAGGATATATACAGAGGTATATTTGGTGCAATAGTATGGAGCATCCTCGTAAGGAATGTGGAGATTTTGCTGATACTTTATAATAAGGAGTAATTTTATGGAAAGATGGAAAGATTGCACTGCGTGACACAGGTGAGTTCCTCAAAACTAACTTTGGGAAGGGAAGGATGAAAAAGGTTTTAGAGGACTATCTATCGCGACATACTATGGCATCAGGGAAAGCCACTACTTATAGTATTGAGATTATAAGGAAGAAGGAGGATGTTTTTGACAAACATGTAGATACGGAGGATTTATGGAATCATGCTATCACCAGCATGAATAAGGGAAAGACATCAAGGCAAGAATTGCTCAATATAGCCACAATAATCAGGAATGCTACAAGATGGGATGATCCAGTTGATACCATGTCTGTACATGCTTATATGGCAAAATTCCATCATAAAGCTTTGATGGATGTAAAAAGAGGAAGAAATATAATAGAAGAAAATCTCCAAGAACCAGATAACAAAAAAAGATTTTAAAAAGATACAAAAACAACACAAAATAAGGAGATACTTACACCACAGGCTACTAGACCATCAGGGATTGGACCATCAATATCATATTTTGGAAATATACTACTACTAAAAGAAAAATAAGAAGAAGGGATGGAAGCGAGTAAAAATAAAAAAAAAAGGGTAAGCTTGTTGCCTATAAGCTGCAATCGGATATAGAGGCAGCTATAGATTTAAAAGGGATGTTGGAAGAAAGGGTGTTGAATGCCAAAATTGAATTCACTTTATGTGAAATTTAGGCATTATAAAAAAAGAATTTCATGATATCATTATCGACACCATTAAACGGAAAAGACAATTGATAGGGGAGTCAGCAATATCTAATGCTTTAGATACAACATTAACAGAAGAAGAAGAGCTAGAATTGGCTAAATGTTGTATCAATCTAAAGGATCAATTTTCCTTGGATGAAGATAAGGTTGATGACAAAGGTCCTAATCATTATTCTAAGAAGCATTGGGCTAGAGCCACTACAGAAACTTTGGTGAAGGTGGAGAACTTGACAGATCCAGTAGTTGTTCTTATTGACCATGGATCTGAAATCAATATTATATCTAAAGACATTTATAAATGTGGGAGGTGGCCCATTAACACTGAATATGGTTGAATGATCCGAGCAGCAAATAATACACGTGGAGATCTTTATGGCACTTGTCCAGATGTGAAAGTGAAAATTAGAGATATATCCACAGAACAAAACTTTTTTGTTCAAGATAATATTTCTTGTCCAGTGATTCTTGGACAACCATATATCGTTGCTGTGAGGATGGAAACCAAAGTATTAGATGATGGATCAGTATGTGCTCGCATCAGAAGCCAAGATGATAAAAGAGCAGTGCAGTTCTTCATTGTATCTACTAACCATGACCGTATTAGGGATTATCTACGGAGTGGCTCATTACCAAGGATCAATGAGAAGTTTATAGATTTTTGAAGGGTGCCACTATAGAGTGAAGATGTAGTGATACATCAAAAAAAGTACTCTCGCAAGAGAAGGGAAGTACATTTGTACTTGAGTTGTAAAACTTCTTAAGAGTGGATTTGATATATATACATAGTTTAACAACTTACACAAATAGAAAAAAGAGGTTGAATAATGTTGCTGAAGCAATAATGTGATGCCGACCACAACTTTGGTTCTTCTTGGTGCAATAAGTGGAAGACAAGGTATACACGTAACCTCTGTACAAGCTCCAAGGATTGTCATGAAAGAGCCAAAGGCTAGCATGCATGATAAATTTGATGGAATCAGATCTAACTTTTAAAGATTTGTGCAATAAATATGATTTTATTTATGACTATATCCTTCTCGTTATCTGAATGGATTCACTCAAGTTGCTTTTGTAGACACCTTTTTATCAAAAAATTCTCAATTAAGATTTGTTCTACTATTAGAAAAGAATTCTTCAATCTTATATAATTAAAAGGCTTTTATAGAAAGATTTACTACTATATTTAGAAATAGTGATTAAGAGAGGGTGGCAAAAAAGAAGGTTCAAATCCTATGACAAGGACAACGTTTAGTTGCAAATTATATTGTAGAATTTTAACAACTTATTTGTGATCTTAATTGAAATGATAAGGTTTTTATGACTCAATTTTATTATGGCCTAAAAGACGATGTGAAGAATTTATTGATCATAATGCCAAGAATTAAAAGTTTGGAAGAACTCATATCTCAAGCTATTACGTATGATAATTGCCTATTTGGATTACAATAGGAGAGGCAATCAATCTTTAGTAATACCTATCAAGGTATGTCTACTACATCTTCAAGAGTATTGAAGAAGCCATTAACATATCTTGAATCCATACAGATTGATGCAACTTAATTCAAGCCATTAGCACCAATAGAAAATATTAGATGTCAGCAAGAAAATCTATGTTTATATTGTGATAGACCTAATCACAAGGTAGCAAATTGCCCAAACAAGTCTAAAGAATTCAAGGCATAAGATATAATATCTGAATTGAAGAGGTCAAAAAACAAAGACGTCCAGCCACATTAGGGACCGTGTAATTGGACACCTCCTAAATCTAAAGTATCAAAAAAATGTCTCTTCCTACCTCTAGATCCAACATCTTATTTTATATTTACATATATAAGAATCTTAAAATAAGAGATTTTTGCTAAAGTCTTTTTAGATATTGGAGCATCAGCATGCTTTATAGATAAGAATTTTACAACCAAGGACAACTTAGTACTTATAAAGAAGATCCATCTTACATCCGTTGAAGCCATCGAAAGACAAAATCTTGCATCAAGAGATGTTATTGAAGAAATCCAACTATTGGAAGTGATACTAGAAGATTAAATATCACGTATTGTCTTCAATATCATTTGATGTCTAATAAATCCTATTTTCATTGGACTCCCTTGCTTTAAATTACATAATCTTGATATTGATTAGAGTTTGTAAAAGATTTTTTAAGATCCAAACATCAAAAGAAGAAATGAGGTACTATTTCATTTCTTGGAACTAAAGCATTTATACAGGCAGCAAAAAAAGGGGCTACATTTGTATTGTATGCTATTTTAATGAAAGATCCAATGGAATAATTGAAGCAAGATATTCCTAATCAATACCATGACTTTAAAGACGTATTTGAAAAGATAAAAGCAGACATGTTACTAGAACACCTTCCTTATGATTGTGCAATCAAATTACAAAACCGAGCTCAACCTCTATCTGATTCAATTTATAATCTCTCACAAATGGAGCTTACAACCTTGCGAGACTATATTGATGAAAATCTAGTTTGAATTATATTAGATATTCAAATCACTTGTAAGAGCCTATATCTTATTTGTAAAGAAGAAAGATGGTTCTTTATATATGTGTATTGACTATCAAGGTTTGAACAAGGTAATAAAAAAAAAACCGCTATCCATTACTGTTAATCTCAAGATTATTGGAACAATTAGAAGAGGCAAAGATCTTTATAAAAATTGATTTGAGAGGCACCTACAACCTAGTCAAGATTAAAGAAGGAGATCAATAGAAGACATCATTTTGTACAAGGTATGGACATTTCAAGTACAATGTTATGCCTTTTGGACTTATAAATACATTTACAGTCTTTTAACATATGATGAATGATATCTTATGGGAATACTTAGATGACTTTGTAATCATCTACTTAGATGATATTTTAAAATTTTTTAAGAACAAATAAGAACATAAACATCATGTACATATGGTATTAGAGAAACTATGGAAAAGTGGATTGTATGCCAAATTAGAAAAGTATTCTTTCCATCAACTATCAATCAGATTTTTAGAATATATTACTTCTAAAAATAAAACTTTTATAGATCTAAAGAAGATACAAATTGTTATAGAGTAGAACAACTATCATCAATCCGAAATATATAATATTTTTTTGGATTTGTAAATTTTTATAAAATCTTCATCAAAGATTATTTCAAGATTGCGGCTCTATTAACATGACTTACAAGTAAGGAGAAATTTATTTGGGATATGAAGATTGAAGAAGCATTCAAGAAATAAAAAAATCCTTCACTTCAATCTCTATACTTGTCTATGTAGATCCAACAAAACCATTCATTCTACAAAGGGATGCCTCTAATTTTGCACTTGTATTTGTACTCTCTTAAGCTAGTAATAATGGTCAACTACATCCAATAGCATTCCGCTCTAAAAACATTTTAGCTGCAAAGATCAATTACAAAAACCACAACAAAGAATTATTGACGATTCTTGATGCCTTTGAAGAGTGGCACCATTTGTTGGAGGAGATTCAATACAAGATTATCATATATGCTGACCACAAAAACTTGGAGTATTTTACAAGTGCTCAAGTTTTGAATTGCCAACAAGCACGATGGAGCATGTCATTATTTGAGTTTAATTTTGTGATTATATCTTATCTAGAAAAACATCAAGAGAAATCAAATGCCCTTTTTTGACAATCATATCTTGCGTCAAGAATAAAAAATATTATATTAGATCAACAAAACTCAATCATGTTGGAGCCGTCCAATTTGTGGTTGAAGATACTGATTATATCTACTTATACAAAAATAGCTCTCAAGACAAAAATCTAAAGAACAATAAAAATAGAACCATTTGTAGAGAACTTTCAGCAACGTTTAAAAAATATACATGTAAAAAAAAAAAAAAATTTTCAAGTCCGAAGACGGATTGTTATATTTCAAGAATCTTTTATATGTTCTTCCAAGCCCTATAAGACTTCAAATTCTTCAAGCATAATATGACCTTCCGGTAACTATACATTTTAGCTTTAATAAGACTTTGGAATTAATATCAAGAGATTATTGGTGGCCTCAAATATAGAAATTGGTGAAAAAATTCATCCAATCATGTAAAATTTGTGTCCAAGCAAAGGTCCCAAGGCACCAACTATATGGACTTCTCCAACCACTTCCAATTTTTAAAGGCCCATGGAAATCGTTATCAATAGATTTTATTACAGATCTCCCAATTTTCAATGGAAAAGACTCAATTATTGTAGTGGTAGACCATCTGACCAAGATGATATATTTCATTCTGTGCAACAAGATTATTTTTGGAAAAAAAATAACCAAGTTTTTTATTAATAATATTTATTAAATACATGGCCTTTCAAATGATATCATTTTGGACCGAGGACCACAATTTGTATCAAATTTTTGAAGATGACTATTTCAACTTTTGAAGGTCAAGATCAATCTTTCATTAGCTTATCATCCTCAAACTGATGGTCAAACAAAACCAATGAATCAAATCTTGAAATATCATTTTTATTATAATATAAATTACCAATAAGATGATTGGATGGACCTCCTACTATTGGTCAAGTAGCATAATATGATATAATAATATTTCTTATAAGAACCAACCAAAATTCAAGATAAGAGATTGTATCTAATTACTTTAGTAAAATATATAAATGAATTGACCATCACAAAAATTAGACTATCAAAGATTTAGACCATTTATAATTCTACACCAAATAAATCTAATAAGTTTTCATTTTGAACTACCAAGTAGAATGCGTATTTATCTAATCTTCTATGTCTTATTTATAAAAACCTATTATAAATCAAGTATTGTTAGAAGAATTCTTCCACCACCAACCTTGGTTGAAGTCAATTAAGAGTTGGATAACGAAGTGGATGAAATATAAGATTTGCATATAAGACATGGACAATTAGAATATTTCATTCATTAAAAGGGCTATGGAATTAGCAAAATAATGTAAAAACCTTCAAATAACCTTAGGAATGCACTTTGAAAAGTTTGTAAATTCCATCAACGATATCCTAATAAACCTAGATTCAATTGCCACTAAAGATTTTGTGGATACCAACATTTCTTAGCTTTTAAATGATATTTTTTTATCAACAACAAAAGACTAATATAATAAAGAAAGAACCATGCCAAGACCTTCACTTGTATATAATTATTTTATCTAAAGATAGAATAGATCTTGTTAGAAGCTTATTAGTTACTATGTCAAATCTTTGCATTTCAAGGAAATTGTAGGAATAAGAGCCAAAAGACTCTTTTGCCATATAAATGGTTGAAAAACCATTGCAACTTTCAAAATGTGTTGGATTTGAAGAACATGAATAAGACAAAGAAGGATTATTCTAACGTCAATTAAGGCCATGTTTGAAATCTTTGGAGATATGATCTTATCACAAAAATTTAATTCAAATATCCAAGTTTTAGTAATATTCTTTGAAGTTAGAAAGGTGATCCCAGGTGAACCAAAAATTATGTTTAGAGGATGTTTTGAAGGTCATAATGAAGAGCAAAGTCTTAGATGGGATGTTGGTACAATAAAGATTACATCTGAAGGTCATTGACGCTATCTCAAGGATCCTATTGAACTAGTGTCGTATGTCATGAAGTCTTGCTTGAGAATACTCCGGACACTTGGCTGTAGAAGATAAAAGGAAATAACAATAACTAGTCTTAATACCTCTAGTCAAATTCTAAACAAACCTTAATCAAATCTTAACTAAACCTTAACTAAATCCTAGTCAATCCTGATCAAATCCTAACCAAATCTTAAATAAATCCTAAATAATCCTAATCACCCTAATTAACCTCTAATTAATCTTGGTAAAATTTTAACTAAATCTTAATCAATTTTGATCAAGTCTTAACTAAATTTTAATTTAATCTGATCAAATCCTAACTAAATCCTAGTCAATCTTAATCAAACCCTGACTAAATCCTAACCAAATCCTAAACAAATCCTATCTAAATTATAATCAATCCGAGTCAAATTTTTACTAAATTCTAATCAAATCCTAAATAAATCCTATCTAAATTTTAATCAACTTTGGTCAAATTTTAATTAAATTCTAATCAATCTTGGTCAAATATTAACTAAATCCTAATCAAATCCTAAATAAATCCTAAATAATCTTAGTCACTTTTACTAAATCCTATCTAAATCTTAATTAAATCTTAATTAAATCCAAATCAATCCTAGTCAAATCCTAAAAAAAACCCTAAACTAAATCCTAACAAAATCTTAGCCAAATTCTAAACTAAATCCTAATCAAATCCTAGCTGAATCCTAAATTAAATCCTAATTAAATACTAATCAACTTATTTCAGCTTTAGGGCAGTTTAGAATCTTAGTATCTATTGACTAAATTGTTGATCTTACTTAAAATTTTATACACTTCTTAAAAATTAAGTTGGTAGTAAGCCTATGAAATTTGAAGAAGATCAAACTTTCCAATAAGAAAATCAATTCTAAAGTTCAATCAAGTGTCGGCCGGCCTCCTTTTCCAACCTTAATGCTGATCATTCAATGCCAATATTTCTTTTTTATACCATTTAATTGCTTCTAAATTTCACATGTTTATAAAAAATTAAATCTTTCACACACATACATATAAATTTCACTCCAATCCAACTAGTAAATTGCTAGAATTCTTAGAAAATCTAAATGGCCCTCAATTTCTTATTTTCAAGATCCCAACCTACATAAACTTCAATAATCTTCGATTGAACTATTAGATCAATTTCAAATTCACAGCACTCTACAAGTCCAATTGTATGCACCAATCTACAAAATCTCAAATATAGATCAGTAACCAATCTCACAAAATACTCAAAAATATATCCCAATATATTTCACAAAAATTAGAGTCACCAAAATCAATTCTAACTTTGCAAAGCCCTTATAAAGTTGTTACAAATTCAAATCACTCTCAATCAACATTCAAAGAAAGATCTCTAGTCTGCTCTCTAATTCCACTTTTTCATTTGCCGAAAAAAATGAATTGCCGTAGGCATATGGTTTTGTATCTTAAAGTCTGATTTTAATCTAGGCTCATAACCAATCTTCTCCGGATATCAATTCTAAGATTTTTGAGGTAAGATTTTTCCAAATCTATTCTTAACTCATTCTTAATAATTTCTATATTATTTATTTTTCTAATATACTTTGTTGTACTTTATTTATAGGCATATATAGTAAATAGAAGTCTCTCCTATAAAAAGGTAGTATTAGCCTTTTAACTTTTTTCTACTTTTTTTTCTATTATCTATAATTCTTAGATAATTTGCTCAAATATTTCCATTTGAGATCTTATATATTATAGTTATTTCTTTTCTCTTTCACCTAATAGCCGTGTTACTACCTGACATCAATAACCAATAAACAAAAGATGGAATATGTTGCTTCTTTATTCTAATGAATTTTAGATTTCTTGCATATATAATTTGATCATCAAATTACTTTGGCTCCTCATGGAACTTATCACTAGAAAGGGAGGTGATGTCACAGATATACTTTAAGTCATCACATTCTAGAACTTTCCATAGTCCTTTAGAACCTTCTATAGTCTTTTAAAATCTTCTATAGTTTTTTAGAATCTTCTAAAATCTTCTAGAACCTTCTTTAGTCTCTTAAAATATTCTATAGTCTTCTAAAACCTTCTAGAATCTTTTTTAATCTTCTAGAATAGCCTTTTAGAATCTTTTAACATCTTCTTTAGTCTTCTTGAATTTACCTTAATCTTCTAAAATCTTCTTCAATCTTCTAAAATCTTCTAGAATCTTATAAGATACTTTTAAAAGGTTCAATAGGATATAAGCCTTGTAGTATAAATAAGAGGCAAGACCAAGGTGCACCTCAGTCTTGCCAACACAATTCTTGGAACAATCCAAAGTATTGTCTTGTTTCTTAATATCAATCTAATCTATTATTCTTGTCAATGATCTAATTTTTTATTTTTATCCATCTAATTCTTTATTTTTAAATTTATTCTAATTTTATAATCTTTTCCTTGTTTCTTTGCTAATCCGCTATCTTGCATTCCTAATAGAAGATCTTCTTCAAGCTTAAACTTATCAGCATTTTTTTTAAAGCAATGTTTGATATTAAGGGCCAAAGTATCATTAGTAGTTGCAGCATGCACCTCATTGTGAGTCATCAAATTGACTCATTAGTTGTTTTAGGACAAAAAAATATATTTCAGTGCCAAAATTATAATTATTAGATGAAGATATATTTAGAAGATACTAAACAAAAGAAAATAGTATTAATTGAGAAGAAATGGAATCTTAATAAGTCTTGGAAGCAATTATCTTAGTTGGTTTAGTATTTTTTCTTAATTGTAAGAATTACTATTTAGTTATGGAAACCAATGTCTACATTGGCCTTCTATCTATATGTATTATTTATGAGAAACATATAAATGTTACTTAGTAGGTAGAAGAAGCATGAGAAAAAAAACCTCATATCTTTTTAGTTGTTTATGTAGAAAATAAGATTTTTAGTAGATTTAAATTGATTTTATTATTATAAAAAATCTCCAAGGTAGAATAAAATAGTTTTAAATTGATATTATTACTTCAGAAGTATTATAAGAATTTTTATAATTTATTTAGAATTTTTTAGGAGTTTTTAGAAGAATTTTTAAGACTTTGGTAAAAATGAGTTTGACCACCTCGGGAGCTATTATGAAGAATTGGAGTAAGATTTGAAGGCCTTAAAAGGTTTCTAGGCTAATTGGGTGTTTTTGAACACCATGGTATAGTCAAAATTGAAAAATAAGAAGTTTTACTAATAGAAAATAGGAGGACTAGTAGCTAGTGTAGTCCTTATGGGAAGGGAGGTGCACAAGTCCCATATGGATTGTGGCACCTTCAATGTAGGTAGGAGGATAAGACTAAAGCCTCGTGGCCCCTCTAGGACACTTTCATATACTACTTGTGAGCCTTAGTGAGGTTCGAATTCTTAATCTCTTAAGCAAATTATCCTTGAGGTAAAAATTACTCACTTAATTTTTTAATTTTTTACCTTTTATCTTTGAACTATCATAACTTACTCATAGTAACTTGGATTTACATATTTTTTATATCATTAGAAAGATAAAAAAATTATATAACTAAAAATATAATTATTATTTTTTATTTTTATATTTTATTGGATAAAAATATATTGAATAGATAGTAACTAGTTTTATAGTGTGCAATTATTCAATTGCACATATTTTATTTGTATTGTATTGTTCTTTTCCTTTACTATTGTTTATTACTCCTTATATTTCACACCACAATTTATAAGCAACTCTTAATTGAAGCCACCTTATATTTTGGATTGAGGAGTGAATTTTATCTTCTCACTCATTAAGAAAATTAATTTAATAGGTGCCAATGTAATAATGATACAAACATAAAATTGCTCTGACTTTATTAAAGTTTTATATTGTTAATCAAACACTACTTTTCTTGTCCTTGGTACAAGATATGATCTCTTCCATAAAGTATCAAATAATACTTGTTGATTTTTAGATTGATAAGTGATTACAAAATTAAATCAAGATAATGACATATTCTATCGAATTTAGCGGTAATTAAGAATCCACGCTAACATAAAATAATCTAAATTCTTGTAATCTTCATATATAGTCACAAGATGCATTGTTCATTCAAGAAAATGACGCCATTCTTGAAAAGAATCCATAATAGCAAAAAACTCCTTATTGTGGATTTTATAGTTAATTTCAGCAAGAAAAATTTTCAAGAATAAAATATAGTAGGATGGAGTCTATAGTCTATATCCATTTGTGAAAGTACGGCCCCCATTGCAAAATCCAAAGCATCAGTGTCTATGTAGATTACTTTTGTAAAGTCTAGATGAACCAAGATTGGGGCTATAGTCAACACAATCTTGAGGTCTTGAAATATCTTTTTTGCTTGAGGCCTCTATTCTAACTTATTTTTATATGTCAATTGAATACAAAGGATAATAACTTGAGAATAATTTTTGATGAAGATCTAATAGAAGTTAGCAAATATAAGAAAATATTGTGCGCCTTTCACAATCTTTGAAACGGCGCATTATATAACCGCCTCTACCTTCTTAGGATCCATTATCAAATCCTCAATAGATATAATGTATTCCAAAAATTCCATCTTTGATTAATGAAATACACATTTTTCTAGTTTGGCATACAAACTTGTATCTTATAGCTTTTATAATACTAACTTGATATGCCCTCCATGCTCTTCCAAATTTTTTAAATAGATCAAGATATCATCAAGATAAATCATCACAAACTTATTTAAGTGCTCTTGAAAGATATCATTTATTAAATCCTAAAATATAGCAAGTATATTTGTTAGTCCAAAGGGCATGACATTATATTCAAAATATCCATACCTTGTCCAAAATATGATCTTTCATTCATTTCCCTCATTAATCCATATTAGATTGTATGCTCTACAAAGATCTATCTTACTATAGATCTTAGCTTTGTTGAATTGTTCCAAAAGTCCTAAAATTAATAGTAGTGGATAATAATTCTTTATCATTATCTTATTCAATCCTCAATAATCAATGCACATATGCAAAGAACCATCTTTTTTCTTTACAAAAAATATAAGTGCACTTGATAGAGACTTTGAATGCTTAATGAAGTTCTTTGCAAGATTTTCATCAATATAATCCTTCAACGCCAAAAGTTCATTTTAAGAAAGATTATAGATTGGGCCAAAAGGTGGTTGTGTTCTTTTCTATAAGGATTTTTTTATAAGGATTTTTATCAAAAATATTATTCTTTACAACTTCTAATCTATAGATGGATTATGCTTTTTCAACCAAGATAGTCTGAAAATAAAAAGATTTGAAGGAGTCTTAATAATGTTGATCACAATTTGGCTTCTATGATCTTTAAATAACACTTCTATAGGCATGGTTTTATAGGTGACATTATCAAAGAATAAGGATCATGTATCTATTACTTCTATATAAATAGGTTTGGATTTCTATACTAGATGAATTTTATGAAATTTAGTGAATGCCTCATCTATGAAACAAGCGGTGTCATATTGTAACACATTTATGTGGTGAAAAATATAGACAAGAATGATTTTTATTTAATATTCAATTATCTTGGTTCAATAGAAACTCAAGATACTTAAAAAAAGAATTATGAAAGTCTCTTAGATTATTTTCTTATTTTAATAGCTAATAGATAAAAATTAGTTATTAAATTTTTCTTCTAGATTATAGAAACTCTTTTATAGCTTTTAAAAAGCCATAAGTTAATAAAAATAGGATAGAAGAGATAAATAATTAATATGGTTGATACTAGGATTAAAATGAAGATAGGATCAAGCTTAAAAACTCTTAAAATAAGTTGGATTAATATCTAAGGATTGACTGTATATGGGATAGGGTTGAAATCAGACCTCTAGCTATAAAAATGGCCACCAAGGATCAGATATCGGGTCATTTGGAGATTGGTGATTAAGATTGGATAGTTAGCTATAAGCTTGTTTCAAATACAATAGACTTATTTCTATAGGATTTGGAAGGATTTAGCAATTACTAACTAAAGTTAGGGTTTGTACTAGAGGCTAAGTTTTTATACATTAAAATTAGGACCAGTATTTTCAGCTATTGTGTACAATTGAAGTGACATCTATAATTGAAAATTTGAAAGCATATGGATGAGTGAGTGTATTAAAACTAAGTAATAATTTGTAACAATCTAATAATGCAATCATGATTTACGTGATCTTTAGTATGAAGAGGTACAAAAAATTGGCAGTTTAAGATTATTTAGGATTTTTGTAATATTTAAAGATCCATTAGTCAAATCAAGGTGAAATTTGGCACAATATTAGAAGACCTAAAGGGCAGGCTATACACCAATTATTAGCTGAAATTAATAGTTGGAGAAGGAGAAATTACTCCTGGGATATTTACATCAACTTGAAAGTTGATGGCGGAGTGACATTAGTGTGATTTTTGGTTAATTTGCAACATTTTATAAGCTGGATTTGGCTGAAACTTTCTAAGCACATAGAAGGCTTATATATGCATATATATGCAAAATTTCACATCAAGTTGATGGTCAAATTAAATTTATAGCTTATTGAAGTTCACTGGCTAAGGTTAAGACTTGCAAAGAGAAATCTAAGTTGCTTGATTATAACAAGTAATAAAATAATTAGATTTATATATAGATGAAGTTATTGAAAAGAATATTTTTAAGCACTTTGTATTGACTTAACTACTCTTGTATTGATATTCAAATCATATTTTTTTTATATGGATGAAACTTGTTAAGGATTCTTGGATATATGTGAACCGCAACTTCACCCTCCACAGCTAGGTACCCAATGCATTTCTAAATAGGACAATAGGTAATATGATAGTAGACACCTCCAAATCTAACAAAATAATTGTTTGAAGCTTTTGAAGGCTAAAAGACAATTTTTTTTTAAAACAACAAGCAAGTTGAGTAAAAAGAAAAGAACCTGAATGGTTTTGTAATGTGGAATTGTTCAATGCCACGGTCCCTATTATGGTTGAACATTTTTGTTTTTTTAAAAAACTTCACTTTTGATTTTGATAATATATTAATTATATTTTTTTAGACAACTGCTAATCTTGTGGTCTTTCTTGCCACAATACCAATATAGACCTTTTTCTATTTAATGTTTCTTTTCTTGTGGACTAAGAAGTTTAAAATGTACTATATCAAGTTACATATCTTTTACTTTTGAATATAAATTTAGAATTCTTATTGATATAGTAGGAATGTGTTGGATTATATATTATTTTACTGAAGCTTATAAATAATAGTATTGATGAAGCTAGAGTAATTAATTATTACATTTTATGGCTTGACTAATGGCTTCAATGAGCGATTGTAGATCCAAGAGTGATAATAATAAATCCTTTACATCATCTCTTAATCTCCAATAGAATTGACTTAGTAAGGTTTCTTCATCTCAATTGATGTCACACGTTAGTTGCCTAAAATTGGATATATAGATTGATATAGAATACAACTCTTGACACAATGCTCAAATCTTAGCTGTTATTCAATGAACCTTGTCATGTTCTCCAAATGCTTCTACAAATGCTTCTATGAAAATTTTAAAATTTCTCAGAATTAATAATCTCTTTTCAAATAAGAAAGCAAATCATAATAATACTTGTCCCATAAGCAAGCTGCCAACCAATCCAACTTGTGATTTGTTTATCAAATAAATATCAAATTGTAGAATTATTATCAATCAAATTTAGTTGACAAACCCTCAAAACTTTTGACGTGTACCATCACATTTTTTTAGAAGACTAATTCAAGGCTCTTTACGTTCCTAAATAGGTAGGTTTTATTGATGTAGCATAGGTAGTACTGCATCCTCAAGCACAAAAATTAGAGATGGATGTAGTCTAAATTGTAGTAGTTTAGATGTTGCATCGTTATGAAACGTTGCAATATTTCTTTCAATGTCTATAGTCCTAGCAAATAAAGTAGTAAGAGCATTTATAATGGCATCTAACTTGGACTTGAAAGATTTAGTCATACTGATGCCTTAACTTCCAACTATTCTAAGAGAAAAAAAAAAAAAAACTATAATAAGATAATATCAATTTAGAAAGGAATAATGTGCAATCTCTAAAATGATTTAAGATCTTCAAAGAGAGGGGTGATCTATTCTCTTACAAGAAAGACAAAGCTCCAATATTTTGATTAAAAAAATATCAATTTAGAAGAAGGTAATCTACAATCTTTAAAGTGTTGGTATATATTTGAGTAGAAGAATAATCTACTCTCTAACAAGAAGTATCCAACTTTGATATTGAAGCTAAGGTCAATCTCAAAAAATTGTCAATGTTACAAGAATACAAAACAAGAGACTTGAACTAAAAAGAGATGGACCAGTAGCTAATATAGTCCTTGTAAAAAGAGAAGGACCAGTAGCTAATGTAGTCCTTGTAAAAAGAGAAGGACCAGTAGCTAATGTAGTCCATATGGGTTGTAGCACCTTGGATGTAGGTAGGAGTATAAGACTAAGGCCTTGCAGCCTTTCTAAAATATCTTTATATACTACTTATGAGCCTTGGTGAGATTCAAATTCTTGAACTCTTAAGCAAGTTATCTTTGAGATAAAAAATTATTCACTTAATTTTTATATTATTTATCTTTTAGCTTTAAATTATCATAACTTATACATAATAACTTGAATTTATATGTTTTTTACATCATTAGAAAGATAAAAAAAATTATCTACTTAAAAATATAACTTTTATTTTTTATTTTTATTTTTTATTAGATAAAAATTTATTAAATAAATTATAAATAATTTTATAGTGTGTAATTGTTTAATTGCATATATTTCATTTATTTTGTATTGTTCTTTTTCTATGTTAATATTTATTACTTCTTATATCTTATACCTCAAATTATAAGTAATTCTTAATTGATGCCATCTTGTAATTTGAATTGAGAGGTGAATTTTATCCTCTCATACTTTATTTACTATATCTAGAGCATCTTTGATTTTGATATTTTATACAAGATTCTTTTTAATAAAAATTAACATAAATTAGAAAAAAGATCTTATTGATGGTATATTAATAATATATTTTTTTCTTACTAGAAGAACTTTTAATAGTAGGAGCTTTAAAGAAATAAGTCATAATTGTTGCTTCATCAATTAAAATTAAATACAAAGATCTTTATTACAAGAAAAGAAGCAACCTAATTTGAATTTTTTTATAAGATTTTATAATTAATATTTTTAAAATTATTTTTCTTTATTATAACAATTAAGGCTTTATTTGATGGTAAAAAATCTTAATATCAATTTAAGAATCAAATATATAAAAATATAATATTATTTTATAAAAAAAGATTCAAATAAATAAAATCTTTTAAAAATTTATTCTATCTTTATTTTATAGATTTAATATATTAATAAAATTTATTGGTTGAAGATTTTTAAAAAAATAATAATAATGAAAATATAATTTTATATAGCTAAGCCATAAATCATAAATCATAAAAATAATCATAATAGACTATCGAATCCAACTCTTGCTAAAACCAATAAACTTCTACCAAATGCTTCTATTTACTTTATGATCTTTTTTTTTTTTCTTTCTTTTTTTTTTTCTTCTTCTATTTTTTTTATTTGCCTATTAAAAATATAATTGTAGTTCTTTCATTGATTAGTCTATAAACAAAAGTTTTTTTGCAATCACCTATAATTAAATCACTTGATGCTTTAATAATGTATTGATGTCTTATCTAACTAATTCAATTATTGCTCCAACTACTTAAGAAGACACACTAACTTCTAGGCTTAGTCATTTCTTTTAATGAAATCTTAATATATTTGTATTAACATCTACTTGTATTACTAAAAATATGAGACATAATAGTAGCTAAAATTTGAAACGAAATAATAAAAAATAATCTTATTCAATACAAAATTCTATATCTCTTTCAAAATCTTTTCTATCAATTTTTATTTTTTCTTATTGTCATAAATAAAAATAAGCCAAGTCAAATTTTTTTGGTCTTCTTTGTAATTATGTAGATCCAAGCCAAAGAAAGAAGAAATATTAATATTTTTAATTGTAGATTCACCTCATATGAATTTTAAAGATTGTAAGTCAACATTAATTTCATCTTTCTTGTTTATGCACTTTTGGCATAAGACATACTCTTTAGCAAAGCCTACTTTGTATAGTGCCTTAAGATCTTATCAATTAAGAAATAAAAGTTGAGCATATAATAATAGTTATATTAAGAATAAATAATAATTTTATCTAATATCAATAAGAAAATAAAGAAATAGAACTTTATTATCTCCATATAAATAGAAATATAAATTTTTTTTAAATATTAGACATATTAATGATCTTACAATCAAGAAAATATATAAATAGGTCATCTATCACTATTTATCTAATATAGATATCTTAGACATCTATATTTGCTAATATATTTATTTAAAATAAATAGAATTAGATAGAAGTAAACAAAAGTACATTAAATTATTAATATCTTATTAGAAAACTTTTTTAGAAGCTTTGTAGATGCAGATTTTACTTTACAAATATTTGTAGGTGATTGGTAGATTGAAAATTTTGCTAATAAGTTGATCACATGTTGAATATGTTAGCCATTTGTAATACAAATTGGCCATGTGGCACACATATTGGAAACTTGTCCTACAAGTTAGACATATGTCATAGGGCCTATTAGGCATTGCTATATAGCTCTTTAGTTAAATAGTATATATGGAGGTAAGAATGAGGCTTTCTTCACTCTTGTCAATATCTTTCTTGCTTCTAGTATAGTTTCAAGAATCTTTAAATTTTTTGTCTTTGGCAATAGCCATTCTAATTTCTTCTTAAATATACACATTTTTTTTTTTTTTCTTTTTGCTATCTCACTTTGATATACATCTTGCTTTGTTTATTTATATTCTTCAAGTTCTTATCCTTGACAACTAGTGCAAATCATACAACCACAAAAGATAAAATGTATTAATTTCTTATATTTTATTTAAGCAATATCTTAGTATATCATGAATGATTTCATCATATTTGCTTCATTATATAAGCTTACATATTTATCCAATCTAGGAGTACTTTTAGATTGTCCATTGCTCCATGGTATTATTGTCTTGAAAAGAATCCATCCAATAATCCAACAAGTGCAATTCTCTCTATCCAAGATAAAAAAGAAGCCACTCTAATTACTCCAATTATCTTGAAGGATTTATCACACCCTTTCTTCAATACACATGGACATTCACACTAATTGAAATGCATTCATATAAGATGGAGATGCTATTTGAGGTGCCAACTATCTTGAGTACGTCCACTCTAAAATCTGTCTTGATTGAGGGGATATTCTTGCTAGTGATTATTTTCAATCAAGTGTGTCAGCACACAATAATCCGATGGTGGTAACAAGGACATGTTCTAGGAAGTAGGCGAAGGCATCATACTCCCAAGACTGCGTGAATACTCCAGTAAATAGTTACTACAAATTTATTACAAATTTTTGAAAAATTAAATTAAAAATAAGTGGTAATGATGCCACAAAACAATTGGTTACAACATGAGATGATGATAAGTCCAGACATAATCTAGATGAGCCGAACACAGAATTTGACACTATTCCTTTTTCGGTATCGATTGCTTTAGTCCCGTAAGAGTTCCAACTCTAGGTAACCAGGTAGAAAACAGGTCTGAAAATTGCACCCCAACCAAAGATGCACTTATTCGAGCAAAACGTAAATGAATCAGGTGGAGGCATTCGGTGTTATCCCGGATATTATCTTGGGAACATTCTGCACTCAGTTGCAGAATATGCCTTGCATGGTGAAAAGTACGATGATTTTTGCAGTATTTAACATTGGACGGTGAAATGAGGTGTTCATCACATGCCCTGGACTTTGCCAATCTTGTCACTTGTTTCCATATTCTTTCCACGGGCTTGACATTTAAGCACGTTTCAAGAGCTGGTTGTCAACCCAATTGATGAGTTTGAGGCAGTGTAGAACTTGTAGTAGATAAGTCTCCTTGGTCTTGGACAAAGCTCAAAAACAAATGACTAGTTCACATTGCTGATGGTAAACTCACCCTCAGCTTCAATTCAGGAGCACGTTTGCAGCCACGGCACCCGACAACTCGAGGAAGGTAAACGCAGCTCCCAAAATCCTTGAAGATGCCAAAGAGAATGAAAGGATCTCCTATCCGTGTCGAAAATAAACGCAGATTGTTTGAATTGGTACGTACTTTCTATATCGTTTCCACGTGAAGCAGCGACTGGAGAGAGCACTTATTCGAGCAAAACCGGAAGAAAGTGTTGCATACTCAACAGAGTCGCTGCGAGACTGCCGTGACCAGAATTGGCTGTAGCTTGCGAAGCTTCCACACTCGGTGGATTCTCAAAGTATTCAACTGAAACCAAGGTACTGCCGGCCTACTCCGACGGGAAAATGAACATAAATTATTGGAAAGTTTACTCCATCCAGACAAAGTGGGAGATGAGAATTCACTTTTCCGCTAACGTGGAAAACAGAACACTTGATTTCACAGACTACGCAGCACCTACAACGTAGAAAGGGACCAGCTATGTACAGCAAGCAACTGGAATTTAGTCTGTCATGACTAAACGCCCCAGCATTGTGTAAAAATTGGGATGTGTGGAATCACAACAGATATTGTGGGCCCGGGTATGAATTTTTGTTGCAGCTACTGCTGAATAGATTGTTTAGACCTGTGAATCACGAGTTTCAGACGGAGCGAAGGTTGAGGCCCTCCAGAAACATCATCCTGATCAATGCAACATGAATAATTCAAATTATCAAGTGCTAAATATAGATCCAGCACAAGCGTACCAAAGTGTTACAAAGGCTTGTATTTCCGCTTCTGTCTTCTTCATATTGACGAGTAGAGTTTCATGTCGTCTACTTGGAAGACTTTCTTCGCCCCTTCAATGTTTATTGTAAACCTGAAACTCTTGGAAGTTAAGTATTTTTATTAGAAAACAATCAATAGGTACTTATGAAATGAAATAATAGAATAGGCACTTCTAAACTTATAGAATAGGTGCTTCAAAAGTCAACAATCATGAATTTATTTTATAATACATAACATCAGATATACATCTAAAGAAAGAAATTGCACATCATTTTAATATTTTTTTTTCTTTGAAAGCATCTTTCAATGCACAAAGTGCTTATACCAATGTTAAATCCTTTAACATTAGTACCTAAAAAAAATTATTTTTCAAATTTTTGTCACATTAGAAAAAAATTGGAATCAAATACAATTGAATTAATACAATATTGTTGTATTAGAGAAATCTTTGTATGCTTCAGTAATTGTGATGTAAGCATCTTGTGGTCTTAGTTTTGATTCAACAAGGTAGAAAGTAATTTTTGAATATTAGTAGTTAGCAATATTAAACTAAGATTTTAGAATCTTAGAGGATTAATATGATACATAAAAATACTATAAAAAAATTATACTTCAAAAATAATTTTGTTAATAAGATGTTGTTAATAGAATTTATAGTATAGTTTATGTAAATTACATCCAATATATAAATAATAATTATAACATATTAGACTATGCAATTTTATAAGAAATAATTCTTTAAAATATAATATAAAATATTATTCTCAATTCTAATATTGTTGATAAGATAATATTTAAAATAAAAATTATAGAACTTATTTGAGGTAATTTTTTAAATTCAACTTATATATATATATATATATATATATATATTTGGCATCATAGTGTATAATAAAATTTTTATTAAAATTTTTAAAATAATCAATTCTAAGTTATAAAAAAAATTCTAATAATTTTGATTTATAATACTTCTAAAAAATTTATATTTTTATAGAATTTTCTAAAATAATATAATTTAAAATATATATATATATATATATATATATATATATATATATATATTTTATATTTTTATAGTTGCTATAAAAATATTATAAAATAATATTCAATAAACATTCTTAATAAAATATTATGTATAATAAAAATATCAATTCATTTATAAATTTTATAAAATTTAATATAAATCTTAATTTTTTTAATTAATTTTTTTAAGAATTAAAATAAATATATATAAAACTAAAATAAAAAATCTATTTTTATTCCAAAATCTATATTATTATTACTTTGAATTATCCCTAACTATTTCTAATAGTATATTTATTATGTATTTTTAAATATTTTTACTTAAGATTCAAAAATTAATATTTTATATGGTTCATATATTAAAAATATTTATAATTCATAAAAATATGTAACTTTAATAATTTATATATATATATATATATATATATATATTATTTAGTATAATATACTAAATTTTAATCTTATAATTGTATATAGAGATATATATATATATATATATATATATATATATATATTTAAATAAAATTAAAATTAATTTTATATATAAAAATTATTTTTATATATAAAAATAATTTTTATTTCTAGAAGCATTTGATTCTTTTACTATGATTCAATTTAATAATCAATAATTTTTAAATTCTATCTATCAATAAAAATATTTTTAATATTATTAATTCTATTTTAGCATTAGAATTTTTAATCTTGAAGGTATTGGTAAATTTCATTTAATAAATAATTATCTAATTATTAGCATTTGAATACAAGGCCTAACACTTATCTAATGTGCTTTTTATACAACCATATATTTGTTATGTCAAGTTTTTTAAATACAATCCCTTTTAGATTTATTTATTTTTAATTTGTAAATTAAGACTAAATTAACAAATATCTCTAACATGACTAAGACCTAATTATGAATTTTTTTTAAAGAATAGATACTACTACTAAGATTTTAAACAATAATCTAAACGATTGTATAAATGATATTTTATATTATTTTTATTTATATTATTTTTATTTATTACATTTTTAGTTTTTGATTTTATCTTTTGATGTTCTAATTAAAAAAATCTTTATACTTGAAAAGACCACTTTCATAAGCTATAATACAAAAGCCTTATCAAAGCCCTCTACTTGATAAAAAAGAACTCTCATTTAAAAAACTTAGCTTTTCAAGATTGTATAAAGTAAAATAAGGTTATAAAAATAAATCTAATCATTTTTTTATTATAAGTTTAAATATAATAATTTATATTTCTATTCCAATAATTATGAAAGATATAAAAAATAAAATTATTTTAAAAAAAATTATCAATTTAATAAAATATTTAGATCCAACTTCTAAGAATTTCTAGTAAAGACTTTAAAAAACAACACCATTTTTGCTATATAGGAAAAAATTAAAATTTATAATATTATATTGTGATTTAATTATGATATAAAAATAATATATATATATATATATATATATATAATTTATTATGCAACATGGTGAGAGCCACGTTAGTAGATTTTAGGTGGTTTATTCTATGGTATTATGTTTACAATCATTAAATTTGCTTAGTATACGGTAGTATGAATATTACTTCATTGATCCATGATCTCTTACTTGATAATTGAAAAAGATGGCAATATTGGTTAAGACTTTGGTCTTATCATATATAAGTAGAAGGATGGTACATTGAAGAAGAATATATATTTATTTTAGAAAGAGAGAGTCATAGTTGCAATTAAAAGAGATTTTTGTTATTCTCTACTTGATTTATTTTGTATTAAATCCTTATAAATCTTCATAACAGTTTACAAAATGTAATTAGATTATTATTTTGAAAATAATTTATTTAAAAGGGCTACTATTGAGGTTTATAAAATCTTATTTTTTTTAATTATTACTTTTTACATTGATTTTATATTCATAATAACTTTTATTTATTTAAAATCATCTGTTTTAGATATTAGCAATCCTTGAAATTCTATTTTATTTCTATAATTGAAGGTTTGATACACATATTATAAAAATCTCATTAAAAAAAAGATTAAAGAGAAATCTTAATATCAAAAGAATAATTAGGCCATTTATATGGCTGGATGGAGATGGATGATAAATTTTTTTATTTCTATTGGCCAAAAGTTATTAAAAACATACACTTTAGAAGTTTACATAATCTTTTTTATAATATTTTAGAGGTTTCTTAGTTAAAAGAAGTTGCTTAAGAAGCTTCATAGTTAATAGAAGGAGCTTGAGAAGCTTCCAAGTTGGTAAAAGCTACTCAAGAAGCTTCTTAATTTGATGAAAGCTGCTCAAGAAGCTTCCTAGATAGGGATATATTGAAGTCGAGGTTGAAGAATTCTTCAATCTCAACAACATATCTCTTGGAGTTTTAATTCATATTTTTTGGTACTGTTTATACACTCATCTAGATAATATAAGTCCTTTTCAATTTCTTCTTGAAACTTCTTTTTAATTTAAATCTTTTTTTATATATTCTCATATTTTTGATAGTTTGTCAAAATTACTTTCATCTTTAATATCAAAATTAGATCATTCTTATTAGAAAAGATACTAATATTTTAGAGATTGCGGATTATCTTCTTCTAAACTAATATTGTCTTCTTATAGATTCATTTTTTTTTCCTTAGAATGGCTGAAGGTCAAGATATTAGTATGACTAAATCTTTTGAATCCAAATTAGACACTATCATAAGCACTCTTATTACTTTATCTACTAGGACTATGGAGATTGAAGGAATTATTGTAAAATTTTATAATAATGCAATATTTGGAATTCTACAACCTAAATTGCATTTGTCTCTAAATTCTACAAATGAAGATGTACTACTATCTATATTGCATCAATAATATAAGGAGCCTTGAATTAATCTTCTAAGAAAATATGATGGTATATGTTTGAAGTTCCAAAGATTTGTCAACCAAATTTGATTGATAATAGTTCTATAACTTGATACTTATCTAACAAAAGAATTATAGGCTGGATTGGTTGATATCTTGCTTATAAAGCAAGCATTATCATAATTTGCTTCCTTGTATCACAAACATATGATTTATTCCAATAATTATCTAATTAATATAGATAAATAGAAATATATAAAAGTAGATTAATTTGATAATATCTTATAAAAAAGCTTTCTTGAAGCTGCATAGATATAATTTCACCTTTATACATGTCTTTGGATGATTAGTAGGTTAGAAACTTGGCCAAGTTAGCCACATGTTGCTCTTGTTAGTAGCTTGTGGAACAAGTTATGTACATGGCACACATATAAAAAGCTTATCTTGCAAGTTTGACACGTGTCTTATAAATTGGACATGTATTAGAGGTCCTATAGAATATGGCCATGTAACTCTTAGATAGATAATATATATAGAGACAAGAGTGAAGTCTTCTTCACTCTTGTCAACTCTTTTCTTGCTTTTAGTCTAATTCAAGAGTCTTTGTATTTTTTAATCTTTGGCAATAGCCATTTCAATATCTTCTTGAATATATATATTTTCTTATTTTCCTTTGATATAGATTTCAATGATTTATGCATCTTCTTTCAATTTGTATCCTTAATAGATTAATAAGAGTGCACATACAATATCAGAGCTTTCTCTTTTTTGATTAAAAGTGGATTATTTTAAATATATATATATATATATATATATATATATATATATATATATATATATATATATATATATATATATATATATTAGAAATTATGGATTATCCACTTTTAAATTGATATTATTTATTTATTTATTTTTATTCTTAAATATTTTATTCTATAATAAAAATAAACAGTTTCTTTTCTATTGTATTATCATGGCAAAGCTTCCTAAAATGAAGAGCACAATAGCACAAATAGAAGAATAAATGAGAGAGTTAATGTTTGCAATGCATCAATTCAATGTACTACTATAAGGAGTAGCAAGATTAGCAAGAAGTGAAGATATAAAGATGATTTGAGCTGCTTCAATATCTACACTAAGCCATATTACTTCACTTATAATAGAATACCATTCAAGCATTAAAGAATCAAAAATTTATTTACTTAAGAAATTTGATGATCTAATATTGGATAATTTAGAGATATTTTTAGTAGAGTTTTTATCTATGTATAGAAAATATGATGCAATTTGTATTACAACCAATAAAATCCATATCTTGCAATAAAGCAATCAATCAATGATATTATATACTTCTCAATTTTGATAACTAACGACTCATATCAAGTGGAATGATGTAACATTCATCAACCAATTTCTTTATGGATTATAATATGAGGTAAAGAAATTGATGCTCAACTTATCTGATTCTCAAATACTAAATCAAATAATTGACTTTGCTATGAAAGATAACAATCGATTTTTTGAATTTTGATCTAAGAGTTGTACAAGAGAGTCTCAATGTTATTACAATATAATGGCAATACTAATATCTTTTTAATATATATATTTGGAAGTAAAAGACATGTAATTTGATGTAGTGTGTTTTAAACTTCTTATTAAACAAGAGAAGATTTATTGTCATAAAAAATAATTATGCTTATATTATAAAGAATCTAAGCACACTGCTCAATATTGTTCAAAAAAATGATACAACTACAAAATAAAGAGTATGGTGTTATATTACATATTGTCTTGATTAAGAATACACTAAATACCTGACTGTGGAGGGTGAAGTTGTGATTTACAAATATACAAAAAACCATAATATGTTTCACCTATATAAGAAAAATATAAATTGAATTTCAATTCAAAAGTGCTTAAAGCTAATGTAAAGTCCTCAAAAATATTCTTTTTAATAACCTCAGCTATACACAAACTCCAATTGTAGTTTTATAATTAGGCAATTTTAATTTTTTTTTGCAAACATTAATTTTGATCAATGAGCTACAATAAGATGTAATTCTTAATTTGACCATCTATTTGATGCTAAATTTAGTATATAATAGTCACTATAAGTCTTTTACATGTTTAAAAAATTTCAATTCAATCTTAATTATAAATTATAAAAAAAAATTCAAAACTCATACTCATATCACTCAATTGCCTATTTGAAAGTTGATGCAGATATTCTAGTAGTGATTTTTCCTTTTCTAATTATTAATTGTTATTCAAAATTTGTACATAGCTTGATTTCTAAATATTCTAATATTGTACCAAATTTCACCTTGTTTTGACCAAAAGATCTCTAGATATTGTAAAAATCTTAAACAACCTTAAACTATAAGCTTCTGGTATCTCTTTGTATTAAAGATCAAATATCTCTCAATTGCACTATTAAATTAATACAAAGATTTATAGTCTTAGCACATTTAATTATCAATATACTATCAAATTTTTAATTATAGATGTTACATCAATTGTACAAATTAACAAATAGTGCTAGTCCTAACTTTATTGCATAAAATCCAAATTATCAATTCAAATCTTGACTTTGAACAACAATTGCAAAGTTTTTTTAAATCCTACAAAATCAAGTCTTATGATTGTAAAATAAGCTTAAAGCTAGCCCTCAAATCCTAGTCGCCAATCTTCAAATGACTTATTACTTTACCTTTGGTGGCCATTTTTGTGGCTAGAGGTTTGATTTCGACCCTATTCTGTAAACAGCTGATCCCAAATATCAATTCAACCTATCCTAAGGATTTTTAAGCTTCACTCTACCCTCAATTTAAACCTAGTGTCAACTATACCAATTATTTACTTTCTCTATCTTATTTTTTAATTAATTTATGATTTTTTAAAAGAAATAAAAGAATTTCTGCAACCTAAAAGGAAAAATTAGTAACTAACTTTTATATATTAGCTATTAAAATAAGAAAAAAATCTAAGAGGCTTTTATAAAATCTTTCTTAAGTATCCTAAATTCCTATTGAACTAAGATAATTGAATATTAAATAAAAAATCATTCTTATTTATATTTTTATTATATAAACTTGTTATAATACGACAATGGTTGTTAAAGAAGACAATATGTCAAAAATTGAATTTGTCCAACTACAATAGAGACCATGCACTTGGAATCTTACACAACTTCTAATAAAAGTCATATTTTTTTTTCAAAATCTTCTTCTTATTTTGTAATAGATATGTATTTGAGACCTAAAAATCACAAAGCCTCTGCCTTGTTAGATTCAAGAGCTTCAATGTATTTTTTAGATGAAGAGTTTGTTAAAAGTTATAGAATACCTTTAATACATAAAATTAAACTTGTACATGTAGAAGTCATAGATGGTCATCCATTGTCTTTCGGAGATATTACTCATAAAATCCTTCCTATAAATAAAATAATAGATAGTTATAATAATTATATAATATTTAATATAATTAAATCTCTCTTTAATCCAATCATTTTAGATTTATTATAGCTAAAAAAGTATAATCTTTAAATAGATTGGATTTTTTATAGACTTAACTTTTTTCAAAGTATTAATAAGAGTCTTATTAATCAAGTAAAAAATCATAAGTCTAGTATAATAAAATCTGTATTTGAAGGTGTAAAAGTATTTATGAATGCAATAAAAGAAGGATCATATTTTATTATTTATGCTATACCTATTTTTAATAATAAAAAGACTTCAAGTGGCATTTCAAGCTAGTGCTAAGATTATTAAGATATTTTTGAAAAAAAAAATATAAATATTTTTTTAAAGAATCATCCATATAATTATTCAATCAATCTTAAAGAGAGAACTCAGCCTCTATTTGGACTAATCTACAATTTATCACAAAATGAGTTGGTTGAACTCAAGAAATATATTAATAAGAACTTAGCCAAAAAATTCATATGCCATTTAAAATCTCTAGCATGAGCTCCTATCTTGTTTGTAAAAAAAAAAGATAGATCACCACGGATGTATGTAGATTATTGAGAGTTCAAATAGATATCTTTTATCTTTCATATTTGAACTTTTTAATAAGCTAAATCAAACTAAGATCTATACAAAAAATAGATCTGTAAAGAATATACAACCTGGTCTGCATCAATAAAAAAGATGAATAAAAGACTACATTTTGAATAAAGTGTGGACACTTTGAAAATAATGTTATGCCCTTTAGATTCATGAATTCACCAACTACTTTTCAATATCTCATGAATGATGTTTTTTGTAAGTTCCTAAATAATTTTATTGTCTATTATCTAAACAACACTTTAATCTATTCTAAAAATATAAAAGAGCATAAAATACATATTTTTTGTATGTTACAAAAACTTGGAGATACAGGATTGTATGCCAAGATGGAAAAGTATATATTTTATATTACTCAAATTGAATTTTTAGGATATATTATTTTGAATAATGGTCTCAAGATGGATTCTAAGAAAGTCCAAACAATCATAGATTAGAAGATTCTAAAAATAATAAAAAATATGTAATACTTTTTGAAATTTGGCAATTATTATAAAATCTTCATTAAGAACTTTTTGCAAGTTGCACCTCCACTCATATGCTTAACTTATAAGGACAAATTTGAGTAGATTAAAAAAGCAAAAATATCATTTGAAGCTTTAAAGATAATTTTTATTTCTACATTAATCTTGCATTGTGTCAATTTTTCTAAGATATTTTTTATGAAAACAAATGTATTAGACTTTGTTTTGGATGTGATATTATCACAAATGGGAGCAGATGATAAATTCCATCCATTAATTTTTCATTCCAAGAAATTTGTAGCACCAAAGATCAACTATAAAATCTATAATAAAGAATTTTTTATATTTGAATTCTTTTTAAAAATAGTATTATTATTAAAAGATACTTCTTATTTAATAATTATTATCATGTAGTATGATCTTTAATCTAAAAATATACTAGATACTTGGTTGTAGAAAATTAACTTATAATTAATTGATAAGACTCTAATAAGTGATTTGTCTTTAATAAAAAGGACAAATAATACAATGATATTCTAAAAAAAAATATTATATCAATAAAACCTTCTTATATTTAAATAGATTTGTACATATAAAAGATCCTTAATATCCTTTTCTTTATAAAAATATAACTAATTAGTTGATGATAAATTAGATTATTAATAATTTTTAAAAAAAATCTATAATCTTCTTTTAAAATCTCATCTTTATATCAAAATTTTATTATAGCTCTTTACATCTATTTTTCTACCTCTATGAAGTCTTGGCTCTATAAAAATCCCTTTGTTTTGTACAAAAGGCTCAAATTGTAACAAAATGCTTCAATAGCTTATTCACCCATAAGAATTGATTTCTTTCCAAACTTTGTAATTCAATAACTCTTGATGCAACTATTTAGTTTCTATCAATTTTTTTCAAAGTATAGATAATATTCTTAAGCTTTCTTACAAAAAAAATTCAATTATAGATTCACTTTTGATTTTTTAATAACTTAAAAATCCTAATAGGTGCTTAAAATCCTAATTTATAGATATCTAAGCACTATTTTCTTTACATCTCACAAATTTAAAAATTTAATGCCACAAAATTTTTGTATATAGTTTTACAATATAAACATACAGACTTTTAAAAATTTTGAGCCAAAAAGTTATCAAATTGCTTAAAATATAGCTCAAAATACAACCACTAATTAAACAAGATCACTTACTGCTCTTAGATTACAAGCACTGACTTCAACTTCCAATATCTCTTTCATTATGGCTTAGATTTTATCAAGTCATAAATTAAAAAACATAATTAAAAGAATTTTTTTTTTAACCTTAGTCATCAATCGTCTATTTATTTTTGTATTAGCAAGTTATATCCAAAAGAGCAATAGTAGGTATAATTTTGACACCTTAACTTTGAGCACCTATATCTTCTTTATAAAAAGTCCAAATTACATAATTTTTATATCAAAACCATAGTCAAAAATCCAAACTTAATAACTTTAGACTTTGAGATTTTTATTATTCTCTACTTGATTTATTTTATGTTAAATCTTTATAAATCTTAATTATAGTGTCAAATAGAGAGGATCCGCCTTGGTAAAATATTGGGTTCCTATCTCCTACTAGAACTAATAGGGAACATGGAAGGAAGCCATGCAAGTATCTTGTATACTTGTACAATACTTATTCAAGCTTCCATATTATACTTGTATTATACTTATACAAAATTTGTATAAATATATAAAATAATCCTTTGTATAATACTTATACAAATATTTGTATAAATATTTTATATAACACTTGTAAAATAATTATATAAATACTTAATATAAATAAAAATTTATATAATTATATAATATATATAAGCAAAGTATTTAAATATTCAAGTATATCTCAAAATACAACCGCATATGAAGAATACAAGTTACAGAACTAGCTGAAATTAAATAAATCACTAAAATTTCATCCAAATTTCAAATCAAGTGTACTTATAGTTTATAGAAATCTTATAATACATTGTAAAATCTATAAAAATTTCACAAACAAAGGTCTTATCATTTAAAAGTTATGGCTTATTGAAGTAGGTACTAAAATTTCTAGCAAACTCCAAAGATAGCAAAGCTCTTCTTACTTCAGCTTTTGTTGTGATCACTTGCCTTCTTCAAATTAGACATGTAGTAGCTTTTTGGAAATCTCATTCTATTATCTAACTTGTCTTGAAATCTTTTATATATACTTCTTAAACTTCAGATTTTATGGCTAATTGAAACTACCCCTCAAACCCTAGTGACAATTTGCTCTCTTGTCACTTCACAGCTCATAAAATTCTCATAGAAGCTTCAAATATATTTATTTTTGTTCTCATAGAAAGCTTATATAAGCTAATATAAGCATCTAAAATACCAAAAAGAGATAAGAGATTATCCAACTCGGGTGGTTGAACAAAATCTCTGCCCCTCTTCATCAGCTGGCAACAGACCCTTTTCTACTCTTAAGTTCACAATTCTTTCTTTTTAACTCCAAGTGCTTTAAGAAATAGCTTAATAGAAAGCTAGCACAATTTTCTACGCTCTTTATAAATTTCATCAAGAAAGAATTGAAATCAAACTTGCAATAGTAGCTCAAAGTTTCTGCCTTCACTTCTCAATAGCAACAGACCTCACTCCACTAAAACAAGCGTAACTTTTCACTCACTTCTCCAAAATAAGCAAGTGAATAGGTTTTGGAATCCTTATAACTTGAAAATCATTTTTTCCAAATTTCATTATCAAAGCTTTAGTACCCTTGGAGCTATCTCTCTCCAAATATTGCATATTCCAACTCTTATAATCCTAGTTCCAGCAAGAAGAATATCCTTCCCTTTTCTTCCACATCAGTCCATGCTATGTCCATATGGGCAGCCAAAATCCTATTGGATAGGTCTTATTTATCCCATACTCTTCTCTCTTACCCCTTACAAGAGACCATGTTACCTCAAAGTCAACAAAAAAGATAAAATAGCCTTTACCTTTCTTCTAACTACAAAAGATACTACTCTAAGGTAAAAATAAGATAGGAACCAAATAAATAGCTATCCTAATTTATTAATTAAGTAGCTAAAACAAATCCTTCCCTTAGAATATCTTCCAAAATAGCCTCTAGCATTCATATTTAGATAATAAAAATAAATTAAAAAATATAATATTTTTATATACTGCATATAAATATAATATAATAATAGTTTATAAAATATAATTAGATTATTATTTTGAAAAGAGTTCATTTAAAAGGGCTACTATTGACGTTTATACAATCTTATTTTTTTTAATAATAACTTTTAAAATTGATATAAATTAATAATAACTTTTATATATTTAAAATTATCTTTATTAGACATTAGTGATCCTTGAAATTCTATTTTATTTCTTTTATTTGAGATTTGAAATATATATTATAAAAATCTCATTAGAAAAAAGATTAGAGAGAAATCTTCATATCAAAAGAATAATTAGGCCATCTATGTAACTGGATGGAAATGGATGATAAAAATTTCCATTTCTATTAGCCAAAAGTTATTAAAAACATACACTTTAGAAGTTTACATAATCTTTTAGAATATTTTAGAGATTTCTTAGTTAAAAGAAGTTGCTTAAGAAGCTTCATAGTTAGTAGAAGGAGCTTGAGAAGCTTCTAAGTTGGTAGAAAGAGCTTAAGAAGCTTCCAAGTTGATAGAAGTTATTCAAGAAGCTTCTTAGTTTGATGAAAGCCACTCAAGAAGCTTCTTAGACATGGATATATATTGGAATCGAGGTTGAAGAATTCTTCAATCTCAACAATACATCTTTTGGAGTTTTAGCTCACATTTTTTGATATTGTTAGTGGACTCATCTAGATAATTCAAGTTTTTATCAATTTCTTCTTCAAATCTCTTTGTAATTTAAATCTCTTATTTTATATTCTTGTATTTTTGATAGTTTGTCAAAATTGCTTTTATCTTTAATATCAAAATTAGATCATTCTTATTAGAGAGTAGATTATCCCTCTTTTTGAAGGGATACTAATAGAGGTTGCAGATTACCTTCTTCTAAACTAATATTGTCTTCTTATAGATTCATTTTTTTTTTTTTTTTTTTTTTTAAATGGTTAGAGGTCAAGATATTAGTATGACCAAATCTTTTGAATCCAAGTTAGACACTATTATAAGCACTCCTATTACTTTATCTATTAGAACTATGGAAATTGAAGGGATTAGTGTAAAATTTCATAACAATGCAACATCTAGAGTTCCACAAGCTAAACTGCATCTGCCTCCAAATTTTGTACTTGAAGATGTATTACTATCTATACTGCATCAAAGAAATCTACTTATTCAATAATATAATTAGTCTTGAGTTATTCTTTTGGAAAAATATAATGATACATGTTTGAAGTTTTAAGGATTTGTCAACCAAATTTGAATGATAACGGTTCTACAACTTAATACTTATCTGATAAAAGAATTATGCATTAGATTGGTTGGTACCATGTTTACAAAGTAAGCATTATCATAATTTGCTTCCTTATGTCATAAACATAAGATTTACTCCAATAATTATTTAATTAATATAGATAAATAAAAATATATAAAAATAGATTAATTTGATAATATCTTATAGAAAAGCTTTCTTGAAGCTTCATAGACAAGATTTCACCTTTATACATGTCTTTGGGTGATTGATAGATTAGAAACTTGGCCAACAAATTAGTCACATGTTGCTCATGTTGGTAGCTTATAGAACAAGTTAAGTACATGGTACATATATAAAAAACTTATCTTGTAAGTTTGACACGTGTCTTATAAATTGGACAAGTATTGGAGGTCCTATAAAATGCCACCATGTAGCTCTTAGATAGATAGTATATATAGAGATAAGAGTGAAGCCTTCTTCACTCGTGTCAACTCTTTTTTTGCTTTTAGTCTAGTTCAAGAGTCTTTGTATTTTTAATCTTTGGCAATAGTCATTTTAATATCTTTTTAAATATATATTTTCTTATTTCTATTTTATTATTTTCTTTTGATATAGATTTCACTGATTTATACATCTTCTTTTAATTTATATCCTTGACAATTTGATAAGAGTGCACATACAATATTAGAGCTTTGTCTTTTTTTGATTAAAAGTGGATTATCTCTTCTTTTTTTAATTGATATTATTTTTAGATTTTTTTTTTATTCTTGAATATTTTATTTTGTAATAAAAATAAATAATTTCTTTTCTATTACATTATTATGGTAGAGCTTATTGAAATAAAGAGCGCAATGGCATAAATATAAGAGCAAATGAAAGAGTTAATGTTTGTAATGCATCAATTCAATGTACTACTATAAGGACTAGCAAGATTAGCAAAAAGTGAAGATATAGTATAATGGTCAAGATTTATTCCAATTATTATCTAGTTAATATAGATAGATATAAGTAGATAGAAGTAGGTTAATTTAATAATATCTTATAGAGAAGCTTCTTAAAAGCTACATAGACACAGATTCATCTTTATATATGTCTATAGATGATTGGTAGGCTAGAAACTTGGCCAATAAGCTAGTTATGTATTGCACATGTTGATAGCTTGTAAAATAAGTTAGCCATGTAGTTATATCATGTGTTGTTCTATTTGGAAATGCTTTGGGCACGTGGCTATGGAGGATGAGATTGTAATTCACAAATACTCAAAAATCCTTAATAAGTTTTATCCATATGAGAAGAGTATAATTTGAATTTTAATTTTAGAGTGCTCAAATAAATATAAAGTACTTAAAAATAATCTTTTTCATAATGTCACCCATATATAAAATTCAATTTTTTTCTTACTTATTACAATTAAACAACTTAGATTTTTCTTTGTAAGTCCTAATCTTAGTTAGTGAACTTCAATAAGCTATAAATCTTCATTTGACTATTAACTTGGTGTGAAATTTTGCATACTAATACAAATATAAGTCTTCTATATGCTTAAAAAATTTCAATCCAATCTAACTTACAAATTGTCATAAATTAACCAAAAATTGCAATAATATCATTCCATTGCCAACTTGGAAGTTGATGTAGATATCCCAGCAGTAATTTTTCTTTTTCTGATTATTAACTTAAACTAAAAATTGATATATAGCCTATTCTTTAAGTCTTCTAATTTTGTGCCAAATTTCACTATGATTCAATTGATGGATCTTTAGATATTGCAGAAAACCTAAACAATCATAAATTGCCAATTTCTAGTACCTCTTTGTACTAAAGATCAAATAAATCTTGATTGCACTATTAGATTGTTGCAAATTTTTATTTACTCTTTGTACACTCAATCATCCATATAGTATCAAATTTTCAATTATAGATATCACTTCAATTACAGACAATAGCTAAAAGTGTTAGTCCTAATTTTATTGTATAAAAAATTAATTCTCAATACAAATCCTAACTTTAGATAGTAATTGCTAAGTCCTCCCAAATCCTAAAGAAACAAGTCTAATACCTTTAGAATGAACTTAAAGCTCACTCTCCAATTCTAGTCACCGATCTCCAAAGGCCCTAATATCTTATCCTTGGTGGCCGTTTTTGTTGCTTGAGGTTGGATTTTGACCTTATTCCATACACGGTCCATCCTTGGGTATTAATCCAACTTATTTTAAGGATTTTTAAGCTTGATCCTATCCTCAATTTAATCCTTGTATCAACTATATTAAATATTTATCTTTTCTATCCTTATTTTATCAACTTATGGTTTTTTAAAAGCAATGATAGAGTTTCTACAACCTAGAAGGAAAATTTAATATCTATTAGCTAACAAATAAGAAAATAATCTAAGAGGCTTTTATAAATCTTTTTTTAAATATTGTGAGTTCCTATTGAATCAAGATAATCAAATATTGAGTAGAAATCATTCTTATTTATGTTTTTTACCACATAATCATGTTATAATATAACATCCACCTTCTCTAAACCTGCATATCCTCCGATATGCGACAAATGAACCATATGTCATAGTTGGCATTATACCATCTCTTTATTTTTTGTATTAAGTTCTTCTTCATCATATTCATCATCTATTTCAATATAATTATCTTCTTCACAATCATTGATATCTTCAACATGATCCTCTATATTTATTTTTCCATCTCATCTTTTAAAAACCTTCACTCACTTCTCAGCAATAGATATTTTTAATCTTATACCATCCAATTCCTTCAATGAATATGTGATATTGTCAAAGACTGTTACTACCATATACATTCTAAACTAATGTTTTAAAAACTTCTATAAAATATTATACTGGTTATCCAAACTGCTATCATAAACAAATATTGAATCACCTTCATCAATTACTCTAGGCTTCAATCAATCAAACCGAGCATTATTCTTTAGCCTTGCCTCTTGTAATTTTTTTAATATTAATTCTATATCTTTTGATTTTTGCTCAAGTTGCCAAATTCTAATAGCTAATAACTCTTCTCTTGTTAATCTATCTTTCCAAGATAGCATACTCGAAGTTGGCACATATTCTTCAATTGGCACAATAGATTTTTGACATGTCATGAGTTGCACTAGTATATATTTTGTCACTAAACTATACGCTGTTCGATCAGCCTACAATGCATAAGGTAGAAGTCTAGGCCAATTCTTCCATTATAAGCTCTAACCAAGGCTTTTACAATTGGTGACTGTCCACGATTATTCTTTGCATTCTCCTTTAGATTATAAGTAGTAGTTAATGATAATTTAATTCTATATCTTTTAAAGAATTGACTAGCTTCATGTGCATCTAATTTTCCAAGATCTGCGATGATCTTTTCTACATATCCATAGCGACAAATAACATCCTTAAGTAAAAACTTGTAAATTCCTTCTGTAGACTTTGTTCTCAATGCCTTATCTTTCACTTGGTTTGATAAATCTTCACGAGCCAAAATTAAATATCTTATTTGCCATAATCCCATTGATACAATAATCAAATCCACAATCCATTTAAATTAAATAGCCAAAAGATATGTTGGTTGTAGACCATCTCGATGATGTATATTTGAATATATTTGACAAATTATACAAGATTCTACAAATGAAGCTATATCTTGATATATATTCTCCCACTAATATTGTTCCTTCAACTTAGCAAAAATAGCCCAAATTCCTCTATGCCCTGCCCATAGACTATCATGAAATTCCTTGAGTAGTTTTTGTTGATCTTTTTTGGTACCTACTACTTGTTGCAGCATTTTAATGTTTGATTTTGGTCTCTTCTATAAAAATCCTCCTTGTAATATGAACTTGATTGCTTTTTTTTATCTATTTAAATTTTTTAATAGACCAATCAATATGCTTAGTTAATATGCTCAAATAATGTCTAATATCTAATAACTCTCTTTTATAATTTTTTTCATAAAATGGCTTATCTTTTTTATTCAAGTGTAAAATTGAATAAAACTTTGTATCCACATTATCAATATCCTCAATCATCTCATCATTTCTATCATATTTTGCTCAATATAACATATCTGCTATTGGATTGTCTTTTCCTACAATATGCCTAAATTCTAGATTTAATGACTTAATATAAACAATCCATCTCAATATTATTATATCCAATATTGTATAATTAATAATCATTCCAAGTAAAGGCAAACAATTTGTTTTAATTACCACCATTGTTCCAATTAAATAATCTTTTTTAGCTTTCATAGCTGAAATAATTCTCCATAATTTCTTTTTTACTTATGAATAAGCACACTAGTAAATACTTAGAATCTTAGTTCTAAATCAAATTGCAAATTTTTGTCCATTTGAATCATCATGACCTACAATCCATCCCATAACAATTAGACTAGTATCTAGTGTAAGAATCATTGGTCTATTATACTTGTAATCAATTTTTTTCAATATTAGAGGTGATGTTAATAAATCCTTCAATCTTTGCATTGCTTTGATATGCTTTTCTTTCCATTTAAACATATAATCCTTGCATAATAATTCATACAATGAATCTGTTATGTAAATATAGTGAGGAATCCAAATATTATAAAATACATATGCATCCAAAAACCTTTGCACCTCTGTTAAAGAACTATAATCTTCTTTCATTCTCCCAATTGTATAAATCTTAGTTAGATCCCATTTCCTTCTATAAAATCTACATAAATGTCCAATGAGTACAACTTTTTATACTTCAAACATAGATTTTATATATAATAAAATAAGATGAACTTCTTCAAGCTGAGTCAATATCTTTTTACAATCTTATATATGATCAATAACATATTTGCAACATCCTTTTGTATCTAAAGTTTTATCCTTGTTTTCTTCCTTACATCCTTTTATAAGAACATCATCTAAAAAAGACATAATCTTTTCAAGAATAAAATCTCTCAACACCCTATTTATCTCGTTCATCATATGTACTATTGAATTGGTAGCACCTTGAGGAAGAGTACACATTCTAGCTAGTTCAAGTGGCATTGTCATATTATAATTACTTATAGTATATAAAAATTAGTTAAAATATATAGTATATTCATTAGTTCTAATATGTATTAAAATAAGTAGTAAAGTATTTAAAAAAGTTGATATAAGATTTTTTTATTTAGTTTGGTTATGAAATTTAAACTATATAAAACCTAAATATTTAGTATGAAGCCTTGAGAGGAGATTAGGAGCCAAAGATAAAAAATTAAACTACTAGGAAGCTTATTTGGAAGGATGAAGGCAAGGAATGGATGAATGAAGGCAAGGAGTGAAACTCTTCATTTCTATTGGTCAATAGTCATGCCCAATAGGCTTTGAGGAGGCTGCTTATAACAAGAACAAGGATTTTGGTAACTTCAAGGAAAGCATTTGACAATTAGACACTAGGATTAAAAAGTTTTTTTTTTATATTACAATTTTGGTATGAAAATTGAGAGATTTGGAGTTTTTATAAGAGAGGAATAGGTACTTGAAATTGAGGTGTACAAATTGTACCTACTATTAGTCTTCTAAAGATTGAAGGAAATATATGAAAGCTTTTGAAGATTAAGACATGCAGCTAGAGAGGTGATTTTAAGATCTACATTTGATATAAAAATTTTATTATATTTGGAGTTTTGAAGAAGGAGATATTGAGAGTCAAAGACAATAGATCAAATTCTAAGGAAATAAGTAGGCCGTTTTATTGATGGTGATGGTTTTTGCCATATCTTAAGCGTCCAAACAAATTTTCATCTAAAACTTTCCAAAAAAATATATTATTATGTTAAAAAACTATATATTAAAATTTAATAGCATTTAGACTTTTAGATTGTAAAATATGAAGAATTTAATACACACGTGTTTGTAAATAAGGCTTTGAAGCTACTATTAGCATTTTTGTGATATCTAAAGATTAGTAATGAATTAATTATTGAAATTTGTGGTGGTAGTTGTTAAAAATACACCAATACATCATATAAATTTTGAAAAGAATGTAGATAGTTAAATTAAAAATTATAGATTATTGAAGTTTAAAAAAAATTCTCCCCCTATAAATGAATGAGGATTTTAGAGTATTTGATATATTTTGAATGTTTTGAAAAAATAAGACTTATGTATTAGATTTAATAGCCTTATAAAAAATCTTTTATATAAATTTGAGGATTTTGTTATACTTGAATCTTGATTGAGTAATTAGTGGCAACTACAAGCTCCGTGCTTTCTTGAGGCAAATTCTCTCTACCATGATAGTGCTCTCATCATTGTCATGTCTCTATTCTTCATTGTAAGTTGAAATTGATTATAACCTGAATACAAATCATCTATTAAATAGATTGCCCTTTCTGCAAATATTTCAGCAAATTCATCTACTATTGGTCCAATTCCTATATTTCTGATAGTCACTATATTTATTGGTTGTATATCTTGAATAAATCATAATGATCTATTTTTCTTAGGCACAATAAACTATTGACTAGAATATGATACAAAAGAGGGCTTCAAAATCTTCATCTTTATCTTTTCTTTTAATAATTCTATTAAACTTAGAAAATATGCCTTTGATACTGGAATTGGCGTCAAATTCCAAGGTACATGCGATGTAGTGAAAATAACCATAGGAGTTATAATATTTGGATCTACACACCTAATTTTATGAGATTCAAAAGTAAATGATTTATCTCATTTTACTAACATTATTTTGAAGTACTTAATTTCCTCTAGCAATAAAAAACCATCAAAACTAATCTTTAATTACTCAAAAGTCTCTTTAGTGAACTTATGTCCAATATTCCTTAGATCCATTAAGCTCTTTTTCCTTGATACTTTTTCCATTTGTTCTTTAAAATCTTTTGACAAAAGTCCGACAACAAGTTTCACCTTCTTATCTATTGTCTTATATTTTATTTCAACTATAACCTTTGATACTTGAAAAGATTCAAGTACAAAATAAATTTTTCTTAAATAAATTTATACAATCTTATCATTATCTCCTAATCCAATTGATACAATCATTTCTAAATTATCTTCTAATCTATTTTCTTTATAAATCCAAAAAATCCTTTCATCATCCTCCAATGTTTCCAATTGACATAATTCTTTTTTAATATCACATAATCTCTTTTTTTCTTTTCTTTTTAAATTTGTAACTTTCTTATATATAATATTTTCATTTTCAAAAATATCAATAAAACTTATGTCAAAAGTACCTATATTTTACGAGAGTACCTCCTCTTCTATATCTCCATAATCTCATTTTATAGTGGTACTCTTCAAAAATTTGTAAATTCTTCAATAACCCTTGGCAATAGATTCTCTCTCAATTTGTCTCGATTGCGTTTGTAATTTGGATGCACAATAAAAAATTGTATTGCCCTTCTTCTATCTTTACAACAAATCCATGTATAAGCTGAACCATCATCAAATACTTTTGTTTCCATCCAAGTTGTAATAATATATGGTTGTTCCAAAATAACAGGATAAGATGTTACATCTTGAATAAAAATACTTTGTTCCATTGCAACATCACCAATCTAAATTTTCACGTCCAGATAAGTATCATATAATTCACCTTATATATTATTAGTTGTCCGTATTATCCATCTATGGTCTATATCAATTGGTTACTTTTGCTTCATATAAAGATCCTTACATATAAGATTTATTTCCAAATCGTAGTCAATTAAAGCAACAACTAGCTCATCTACATCTCCAATCTTCACTAATGTCTCTATAGTTACTTTAGCCTAATACTTTCCAATCATTATACTTGAAATTTCTTTCTTCTTGTCACTTAGATTATCAAAATATGCTCTTTGATTATAATTCCTTCCTCCATTTGTTGATTGTTTACAACAATTGCTAATTTCATCTTCTTCATCTTTATATACATATATATTAATAACATGATTTGATCTAGCTTCATCTATTAATATTCTCTTTTATTTAATATTATCAATAATGACATTGAAAAATTCTTTCTTTACAATATCCAAAATCTCCTTCAATGTAAATTAAACTTTAGCATTAAAGACACATTCTTCAAGCACCCCTTTTAAATTTATTGTTGCTTCAATATCAGAGAAAAGTTTGTAAGTCGTTGATTTACTTTTTTTTCTTAAGTCCTTTGATTTTTCTTTTAATAATATTAAAACATCCTTTGTTGGTAATTCTTATGAAGCAATCTCACGAGTCTTATATCCTCAAAATTGTTTCTTGGAAGAATTTTCTTCTCTTGTCTCATTAAAATCATGTCTTTTTTTTTTTTTTTTTATCAAGGCTTTATATTGGCTCTTAATAATATAGGCATGCACTAAAAAAGCTTCCACAGGATCCTCCCAACCTATAATTCTACAAATTATTGTAGTAATCCTCAATAAAAATTTTCAATGCATCTTCTTTTTATACATTATAGAAATGGCAGAAGATCAAAGTCTACTTGGTTCAATACTTCTAAAAAAATCTTGTTTGCCATTGTTATCCATTCTAGTACCATAACTTACAACTTTCATTATTGTAATCCCATTTGCTACCAAATAATCCTTAACCAATACTTTCATACCTCTCTTATCAAAATTAATTTGAAAAAAATCACGAATATTTTTTAATACCACTTTCCCATCTTTCTAAAAAATAATGCCTTGTTGCACCATTTCATTGAATTCACCACAATCCTTTTGAGAATAAAAATCATCATCATACCAAATACATCTTTGCACATACATTTGCTTAAAAGTAACTTTTGAATTTACTGTAGAAGTCTTTTTCTTAAGCCTTACAAGTTTGACTTGAAGATCTTGCATTCCATGTATAATATCTTTGATTCCCACATCTTCTTTCTTTAATGTAGTTGTTGAAGGTTGGACAATAAGAACTATTGATCGTAAAGTAGGCACTTGAATTTTAGGTACTTACAAAGCTTTTTGAATATCAATCCTATCCTTTCTCTTTTTCTTTTTTGAAAGCAATCCTATTGCATCTTCAACTTCTTTCTATTTTCTTGTTAATCCTTCATCCTCTTTTTTATCCTCAAGAAGAATTTTTAACCTCTCTTCCAATTTTCCATCAGCTACTTGAAGAAATAACTCAACCTTGTTCGGTCCCAAAGTTATCTTTTTCACTTTTAATAACCAAGAATAGTGCCTCTCAAACTTCCTTACTAATTCAGTAGCTTATAATTTCTTATTAGGATGCTCAATCCATTCCAAAAATGATTTCTTAGTGACTCGATTAGAGTCTTTCAAGAAATACTCATCTCTCAACCATTGCTTGTAATGCTTTGATTGCCAAAGCCTTCTTGCGATCATTGCTCTATTGCTATTATATAAATAATATAAAAGCTTGAAACATATTTGCAGTGTTTTGATCCAAATACATACCTTGTCTACTAGAAGAAAATCTACTTAAAGCTCCACTTGAAGGACTATCCAAAGCTCCATCAAAAACTCCAAATTCAACCTTCTTATCTTCTTGTACTATTGATTCTAAATTATCACAATAAAATCCAATACCTTCCACTCCAAACTTTCATATTGGATTCACCACTTATGTTGTATTATGTGTTGTCTTGTTTGGAAATGGATTAGGCACCTAGCTGTAGAAGATGAGGTTGCTGTTTTTAAATGCTCAAGAATCCTTAATAAATTTCATCCATATGAAAAGAATATAATTTGAATTTCAATTTAAGTGTGCTCAAGTCAATATAAAGTACTTAAAAATATTCTTCTTTGTAATGTCATCCACATATAAAATCCAATTGCTTTGTTACATATTACAATTAAGCAATTTAGATCTGTCTTTGTAAGTTCTAATCTTAATCAATGAACTTTAATAAGCTATAAATCTTCATTTGACTATCAACTTGGTATAAAATTTTGCATACTAATGCAAATATAAGTCTTCTACATGCTTAAAAAGTTTCAATTCAATCCAACTTACAGATTGTCATAAATTAATCAAAAACTGCACTAATATCATTCAGTTGCTAACTTGGAAGTTAATGCAGATATTCCAGCAATAATTTCTCCTTTTTTGATTATTAATTTCAGCTAAAAATTCAAGTGTAGCTTGTCCTTCAAGTCTTCTAACATTGTGCCAAATTTCACCTTGATTTGACTAATAGATCTTTAGATATTGTAGAAATCTTGAACAATCCTAAACTGCCAATTTTTGGTACTTCTTTGTACTAAAGATCAAGTAAATCTCAATTGCATTATTAGATTGTTATAAAATTTTTTTTTTTTTAGTACACTCAAATATACACACACTACAAAATTTTCAATTGTAGATGTCACTTCAATTGCATACAATAGTTGAAAGTGCTGGTCCTAATTTTATTGTATAAAAACTTAATTTTTAATATAAATCCTGATTATAGATAGCGATTGCTAGGTCCTTCCAAATCCTAAAGAAACAATTTTAATGCCTTTGAAATAAACTTAAAGCTCACTCTCCAATCCTAATTGCCAATCTACAATAATCCTAATACCTTATCCTTGGTGGCTATTTTTGTTGCTAGAGATCAGATTTTGACCCTGTCCCATACACGGTCAATCCTTGAGTATCAATCTAACTTATTTTAAGGGATTTTAAGCTTGATCCTATCCTCAATTTAATCCTTGTATCAACCATATTAATTATTTATCTCTTCTATCCTTATTTTATCAACTTATGGCTTCTTAAAAGTAATAATAGAGTTTGTACAACCTAGAAGGAAAATTTAATAACTAACTTTTAACTATTAGCCAATAAATAAGAAAATAATCTAAGAGGCTTTTATAAATCTTTTTTTAAGTATCTTGAATTTTTATTGAACCAAGATAATTGAATATTAAGTAGAAATTATTTTTATTTATATTTTTTACCACATAAGCGTATTACAACATAACAACGTGTTGTACATGTTGGTAGCTTATAGAATAAGTTAAGTACATAGTGCACATATAGGAAACTTGTCTTACAATCTTAACATGTGTCTTACAAGTTAAACTTGTATTGGAGGTCATATAGAATGGTGCCACATAATTCTTAGATAGATAGTATATATAGAGACAAGAGTGATGTCTTCTTCAACCTTATCAATACCTTTATTATTCCTAGTCTTGTTTCAAGAATCTCTAGTCTTCTTATCTTTGGTAATAGCCATTCTAGTTTTAATACTATACCATCTTTGAATGATTTTGAATAATATGAGAGTATATTTTGGTCTTTTATAGTTTATGTCCTTATCCTTGATAGTGTGACAAGAATGAAGATTTATTGTTCTTGTTTTATATTTAAGAAGTGAGTAGATTATTCCACTTTTATGCTTACATTTGAAGATTATAGATTATCCACCTATAAACTAATATTCTTTACTTTCTAATCTTGATTTTTTGAAAAAAAAAAAATGGGTCACCTTTCTTTGTGGAAATTTTTTTATTTGATATTAGAGGTTGCAGATTATTCCCTTCTAATTTGAATTGTGGAGTTATTAAGATGGAAGAAAAGATCATAGATGCTACACTTAGCGGAAGTAAGAATAGATTTGTAACTATCGTAGATCTTCAAGAATTTTTTAATATTTTTAGGGTGGAAATTTTATAAATTTTATAAACCAATCATGGAGGCACTATTCCTAAGCTTATGGAAAAAGTCCAAAGCCTATGCCAAGAAGTTGTACAATTGAAGGAAGCAAGTAAATCCACCTTGCAAGCAAATCCAAGAAGCCTTCCTTCTACTAACATGAAGGAGGCAAAGATTAATATGCCTAAGAAGTTCAATGAAATAATATCAAAATTTTAAAGATTTCTACAACAAATCAAGCTATATCTAGGATTGTATCCTTTCTAATATTTTAATGGATTTATTCAAGTTATATTCATAGGTGCACTTTTATTTGGAAGTGCTCTTTCTTGATTTGTATTTTTGATGGAAAAAGATTCATGACTTCTTTATGATTTGAATTCATTTCTTGAAGTGTTTATGATCATATTTGGAGAATGTGATCAAAAGAAGGTATCACAAATCAAACTCTTATCTTTGCAACAAGGATCACGGTCAGCCTTCAACATATATTGTAAAATTTCAAAATCTTATTTTTGATGTGGAGTGGAACGATAAGGCCTTTATTAATCAATTTCATTATGGCTGAAGGATAATGTTAAAGACTTATTATTAACAATGCCAAAAGCAAATTTGTTGAAATAATTTATTACTCAAGTCATTGCATGCAATAATCATTTATTCAAAATGCATCAAGAATATAGATTTAACTAGAGAGGATTGAGTTAATTGATGACACGAATTCCTAAGTTTTCAAAAACTTATCTGACTAAGCCAAATCCAATGTAAATTGATGCAATATATTTTAAACTTCTCATCAAACAAGAAAAGACTCAACGTCATCAAGAAGTATTGTGCTTGTATTGTGGAGAAGTAAAGCACATTATTCAATATTATTGAAAGAAGCAACACAATTACAAAATGAGGAGTATGGTTGTTAAAGAAGATAATATGTCAAAAAACGAGCTTCTCCAACTACAATAGGAATTGTACAACTGAAATCATATACAATATCTTATAAAGGTTCTATTCTCTCTTTTGACTCCTCACCTTATTTTACAATAGATATATTTTTAGGATCTAAAAATCACAAAGTCCTTATTTTATTAGATTTAGGAGCCTCAGCTTGTTTCATAGACGAAGACTTTGTCAAAAAACAAAGAATATTTCTAGTCAAGAAAATTAAATCCGTACATGTAGAAGTGATAGATGGTCATTCATTATCTTTTAGAGATATTATCTATGGGATTATTTTTTTAGATATAGCAATTAAAGAATATAATAGTATAATAATATTTAATATAATTAAATCTCCTTCTAATCTAATTATAGTAGGATTATTGTAGTTAAAAAAATATAATTCTCAAATAGATTGGATTTCTTGTAACTTTGATTTTTTTCATAGTTTAATCCAAATATCTGCTAGTCAAGTAGAAATATATAATTTTAATATATCTAAATCCTTATTAATAGGTATAAAAGCTTTCATACATGCAGCAAAAGAAGGATCATCTTTTATTATATACGCTGTCGTGAAGTAAATACATCCATATATAGAAACCTAACTTAACTATCTTTTCTTCAAAATTTTATTAAGTTTACTTTCTCACTTTCTTTCTTTTTCTTTGGTTAAATTTTTACCTTATCTTTAATCTTAACTTTAACTTTGATCTAGCCTTAAAACTTTCTTTTATTTCTTTTATCTTTTTTCCAATCTTAGATTTTAATAGATTCAGGGTTATATTTGTAGATATAAGGAGTTTTGACTTTGAGGTTGAATTAAGGATTTACCAAGGTTAAATAGTAGATTTGGATGTCAATAGTTGGCTACCATTTATAATGCTGACTTGGAGGATTAGATTTGGGGTTTTTATAACTTTAAACTATTAATTGTTGACTTGGACTTTGAAGACCTTGGCTGCGATTTCTTTGACGAGCTTGGAGGAGAAGAAGACGGGGTTTTTTGGCAAAGGCAAAGAAGTATTCAGAGAGAGCTTTTTCTTGGCATGAGTTTAGGTGGTAGAAACGCAGGAATCGGAGCTTAGATGAGAGAGATATGCTTGTTTGAACTTAGACTACTAATATGACACCTACTGTCACTTTTCAGGGTATATTAGAAGTTTTAAGATACTAGCAAGAAATCAGAAATTTGGGTTAGAAACTAGACTTCAAGCTACACATTTTATGCTCAAGAATTGATAGAAATGAATTCAGAATGAGTGAGTTATGGCTAGTTAAACCCAGCAAACTAAACTGGGTTTTTGAAGAAGTTAGATAAATAGAAGGATTTGCTTTAAGCTAGAACTTGAGTTTCAAGATGAATTTGAAGCTCATTTTTGGTGTACATATTACTTATACTATAAAGAGTCTATGTCTACAATCTCATATCAATTGAGACTTTGATTAGGGAGTAATGGCAAATTTGTTCTCAGATATCTAGGGTTTTGACTTTTAAAAGTATCTGCCAAGGATTTGATGATATCTAACGATCAGCAATGAATTCATAGCTCAAAATTTATGTGATGAGGATCAAAGGTATGAGTTATGTTTTCCCAAATTTTGAGCTTATTTGAACGGTTGGATCTTCAATTATAAATTTTCAAGTTTCAGATTGAGATTTGACTTCTAAAAGTATCTGCTAAGGATTTGGTGATATCTAACGATTGGCAATGATTTCACAGCTCAAAATTTATGTGACAATAGTCAAAGGTATGAGATATGTTTTCCTAAATTTTGAGCTTATTTGAATGGCTGGATCTTCAATTATGAATTTTCAAGTTTCAAGTTGAGATTTAACTTCTAAAAGTATCTGCCAAGGATTTGGTGATATCTAATGATCAACAATGAATTCACGGCTCAAAATTTATGTGACAACGATCAAAGTAATGAATTCACGGTTGAGAATTTTTGTGAAGATGACTAAAGAAGTAAACTCTATGCTTCCAAAATTTGAACTTATATAAACGGCTGGATTTTGATTTATAAATTTCCAAGATTCTAGTTTCTTGATTTATTATACGCATGGTTTTGTGACTATAAAAGAAATATTTAAAAAAAGTTTGTGCAAATTGGATCCAATTTGATTGTAAAGAGGGACCTTGCGTCTACCTGAAGCAGACTTTCGCCACGACATATTGGTGCTTCTACTGAGAGCTGCTTTAGGGGCAATCAGTTGGGTTAAGAATCATGGAAGATACGAATTCAGGGACAAATTTACGAGAAGGACAAGGAACAGTTGGAGCCATGGATCTTCTGAGGGCGGTCACCATGTTGGTGGAACAACAACGATCTAATTCTCATAGACATGGAGCTACAAAGGCACTTCGAGGAGTCATTGACAAGATAGGCCGGTTTGATGGCAAAGATGTCACTAAATTCCTTAAAGCCTATATATGTGAAATGGAGATCCATCAAGTTCCACAAGCTAGAATGTTAGAGACTTTTGATTTGGCTGTGGTACCAAAGATTTGAGATCGAGTACGTCATATAAGAACAATTGCTAATGCAATCACATGGGTGAGGTTTGAAGAACGGATGAGAAATGAATTCTTTGATGAAGACACTGACAGGATGATTAAGCGGTTTTTCCTAGATTGGGTGGAACAATGCCCAGGAAAGATGATGGGACCAAATGAGTTACTCAGAGCATTTGAAAAGAAATATGGTCAACTTTTTGTGTTAGATCGAATTTTTTTGGATGGTCGAAAGGTTGAGCTATTTTTACAAGCAGCTGATGAAGCTTTAGAAGATAGATTGCTTATACTTTTGGGAGACAAGGATGCAGAAGGTGGCTTCACCATAGATTGGAGAAGAGTGGAGGAATCCATCATTTTACTAGCCAAACAACAAAGGGTGAGATCTAGGGTAATGGGGGCATATGCAGAAGCCATTCCAATAGGCATATCGAAAGAACCAATCACTTCTTCAATACAAAATACACCATCGGTGCAATCCACTCCATCTACAGTTGTTGGAAAGAGCAAAACAATAGATGAAGGTACTCTTGAGGAATTAATCAAAGGTATAAAGGAATTAAGGGTGGAAATGAGTGAGTTGAAGAAGGGTCAAAGTAGTGGTTCTTCACTGCCACCAAAAGGAAAAAAAAATTATATAATGAGGTGCATTTGGTGTGATGACACTAATCATAGCCGGAATAATTGCACAGAGTATGCCGGAGCTTTAAAGGATGGAAAAATTATTTTCAAAGAAAGAAGAATTAGGGAAGCAGCTACAGATTCTCCATTGGATACTAATTTTGGTAAAGGAGGAATGAAGAAGGTGATGGAGGATTGGATAAAAAGAGCTAAATCCCAAGATTCAAGCAATGTCAATTCTTATCAAATTGTTGCATGGCAAAATAATATTGAAATTCCGTTTCATGCAACACGTGAGGCTATGATACGAGGGGCCCAAGCTATCAGACAAAGAACTGGATGGGATGATCCTGTTGACACTACAAGCATCAAAGCTTTTCTGGATAGAAATAAAGAGAAGGATGGCAACCAAGATGTTTGGGTAGAGGTGAAGAGAGGAAGAAATGCAGAAGAAGAAAAAGAAGGAGAGCTTATAAATAAAAGGCAAACTCGCAAAAGTAATGAAGGTGAGAAAAAAAAAGAGGATTTTGTTCAAGGTACCAACCATCCATCAGGGTCTACACCTTCAACTTCAAATCCGAAAGATACATTGTTGTCTAAGGACAAATGGGAGGAGAGAATGGGAGCAAGCAAGGGAAAGGAAAAAGAAGAAGCGGGACGAGGTAAGGTTAAAGGCCCTACTTATAAACTTTGTTCTGATATAGAAACATCAATAGATATGAAAGGAATTTTGGAAGAGAGAATTCTTGATGCTAAGATTGAATTCACATTGAGAAAAGCCTTGGGAATAGCAAAGAAAGATTTTCATGAATTCATAATCGACGTAATAAAAAAAAAACGTCAAATGACAACCGAAACAGTCATGGCTAGTGCAATTGATACTTGCATAACTGAAGAAGAAGGTGATGAGATTGCTCATGTATTCTCCACAATATGTGATTCTAGGTCGAAAGAAGGTTGCAATGAAGAACTTACAAATGATATTTATGATATCCAAGAGCAAAGCCTGGATGATGATTTAGATGAGCATTTAGAAATGGAGGTACTAAGTATATTTTCTCCTAAAATTCAAACATTATTAGAAAAGATTGCTATCAAAAATGAAGGAATTAAGAAATCAAGAGTTGAAGATGATTGTAAGATTGAAGTACAAATTAATCTTGGAACAAAAGAAATAAAAGTAAGAGAGAAAGATGAGGCAAGAGTGCACGCATGTTTATCGGCTGCAGATGAAGAAAGTGTGAGTAAAAAAAGAACAATGTATGCTCATCCATATTGGGCAAGGGCTACAACAGAAACCCAAGTTAAACTTGGAAATTTAGAAGAAGCAATATATGCTCTTGTGGATCATGGATCTGAAATTAATATAATATCAAAGGTTGTTTATGAAAAAAAAAATGGCCTATAGATACCAACCATGGATGGGTATTGAGAGCGGCAAACAACGAAAGAGGGGGTCTTTATGGTGCATACCCAGCAGTTAAAATAAAAATTGGAAATGTGGAGGTGGATCAGAATTTCTTTGTGCAAGTCCGAAGTACGTATCCAATTATACTTGGGAAACCATATATTACAGCTTCAAGAATGGAAACTAAGGTATTAGACGATGGATCACATTATGCTAGAATTCGGAGTTGTGATGGAAGAAATTCAGTGCAATTTCTCACAGTAAAGCCAGAACATGAAAGACATCGAGATCAACTGCGAGAAGTACCTCTAGACATTGAAGAGACTTTCCAGGATTTCCAAGGAGCACACGTGGAGCATGGGGATCTACGAGTGCAAGTATTTTATTTACAACTACATTCTCCAATGTACAGAAGAATGACTGTGGAATTTTGGATTTGACTAAATGTGGTATTTCAAGTTTTTAAGGTATTGATATATTAGACTCTAAATATAGAGATAAATTAAGAAAAATTGAAAAAAATCTAAAGATAAAAGGAGTGCTTTTGGAAGATGAAGCTATTTTAGGGATGGGGGAAGAAACAAGGTTTGTAGGAAATATTCTGCAACAGTTGAAAGATTTAAATGAAGGAACGGATATAAAAAACAATAATGATATTGTGGTGGAAATTCATGATCAAGCTCTTTATGAAGAAATAAAACAATTTGTTAAAAATTCTATTAAAGAAGCTAACAATTGCATATTTGGAATTGAAGCACAAGTGAATACAAAGTACAAATCAGTGGCAAAGAAAATTAAGCCTATGGCAATACAATTGCCTGAAGATTCCAAAGATCATGTAAAACAAGCTGAAATGGAACCAAGGCTAAAGAATCTAGAGGGGATTGGACATCGGTTTACAGAAGAAATACTCAAGAAGTTGAAGATTGGAGGGGGTGAGTTCTTGACTGATCTTGAAAGAAATATTTTTTTGAATATGCTTTCTAAACACGGAAAGTCATTTGCATCAAAATCTAATGAAATAGGATGTGTCCATCCAAACATAGTGGCACCAATGGTGATCTTTACAGTTCCACATATACCATGGGACTTAAAACCTATTCCAGTTCCAAGAGCTCAACTCTCAAAATTAATTGAGTTGCTCAAGGAAAAAATGGAAATGGGAATCTTTGAACCTTCTATGGGACCATATTCCAATCGTTGGTTCACAGTGCCAAAGAAAATATGAGCATTAAAGTTTATTTAAGATATGCAACCCGCTAATCGAGTTACTATTAGAAATAAAGGTTCCAGTCCAATTGTGGATGAGGTGGCTGAGGCTTTTGCAGGCCATGCCATTTATTCAATTGGAGATTTGTATTCAGGCTATGATCAGTTTCAATTGGCAACAGAGAGCAGGGATTTAACCACAATGAAGACTCCTTTAGGTTTGGTTCAAATGTGTACATTACTTCAAGGTGCCACCAACTCAGTGGCACATATGCAGAATGCAATGAATCGAATTCTAAAAGATTTTGTACCAGAAAAGACTATACCATTTGTGGACGATATTCCAATCAAAGGTTGCAGAGAAGAAATAAAAGATGTGACTGTGGAAGCGGATGGCTGCAGAACATTTGTAAAACAACATATTAAGGATGTAGAGAGGATTTTGAAAAGATTGGAGGAGGTGAACTTAACTCTATCCATTGATAAATCCAAATTTGGAGTTGAAGAAATTGTAGTTGTAGGCCATTTGTGTGGAAGCTATGGAAGAAAGCCAAATCCAGATAAGGTAGATGTTATTTCACAAATGAAAGCCTGCAATAATATCACTGAGGTGAGAAGATTTCTTGGAGCATGTGTTTTCTATCAAATTTGGATACCTCATTTTGCTCATGTAGCGGAGCCTTTATACAAACTTTTAAGAAAGGGAAATAAGTTTACTTGGGGCATGGAGCAAGATAAAGCTATGGAAGATTTAAAAAAGATTTTAAGATCTCCACCAACTCTAAGACAAGTGAATTATGAGAATGATAAGCCTGTGATAGTAACAGTGGATACTAGCCCTATTGCCATAGGTTGAGTTGTTGGACAAGAAGATGTCAGCAGGAATCAATTTGCTATTAGATATGGAGCAAGAATCTTGACAGAGCACTAGAGAGTATATCCACAAGTGAAAAGAGAGTTGTGGGGTGCAATTATAGCATTGAAAGTAGAAAGAAATTATTTAATTGGAGCAAATGTGCTATTAGAGACTGATTGTTTACCTTTGCTCGGTATGATATCTAACTACTCAAGTCTTGATATTGCCATGCTAAGATGGACAGCCTACATTAAATCTCTAAATCCAATTTTGATTCACATTAAAGGCAAAGAAAATACAGTAGCGGATATGCTATCAAGGGCTAGATATATGGATAAAGAAGAAATGATTGCTGAAGAAGAGAATGAAGATAGCTGTAATAAAGATTTGGATTATGTATTTTCAACAAATAATGAGAGAATGAAAGAAGTTCTACCTTTTGAGGCAGAATCATATAAAGGAAGATTGAAAGACATTGGCATTTATTTGAGCACCCTTAGAAAATTGCAAGATTGGTCAAATAAGTTTTTTAAAGAAATCAGGCAATATTCATATGGATATTTTCTACGGGATGGGCTTCTTTGGAAAAAACCAAAAAGAAAGGATGGAATGCCATTGCGGGTAGTTGGAAATGCATGCACCAAAACTCAAGTTTTAAAGGAATTTCATGATTCACATTGGGCTGGGCATTGAGGAGTTTGGGCTACATATACAAAGATTAAGGAGCGGTATTGGTGGAAGGGTCTTTATAAAGATGTAGAGAATTTTGTGGGATCGTGCTTTGAATGCCAACTTCAATCCAAAATAAGATATCATGATGAACTTCATCCAACTTATCCTCTTTCCATTCACTTCCAGTGGGTAATTGATTTGGTAGTTATACCAGTTGGATTATGGAATATGAAATATTTAGTTCTGGCACGAGAAGAGTTATCAAACTATGTTGAAGGCAGAGCTTTAAGAACCAAACAAACAGCTGGAATATGTTGATTTATCCTTGAGGATATTTTTAGTCGCTATGGATGTATTGGAAGAATGAGGGCTGACAGAGGGGAATTAGATGCTGCTGAAGCTAGAAGTTTTTTTGAAAGATATGGAGTGAAGCTAAAATTAACCACTGCATATAATCCAGAAGCAAATGGGAAGAGTGAAAGAGGCCACCCACCAATCATACATGCATTAGTTAAAGCTTGTAAAGGCAATTCAAAGGAATGGCCAAGGCTACTACCATTTGCTTTATGGGCCGATAGAACCACCCATAGTACGGTAACGGGATATATGCCAGTTGAATTAATGTTGGGTCAAAAGCCCATTATGCCAGCAGAAGAATCTATGCCTACGTGGTTATTTTTATCTTGGAAAGATGGCATATCTCGTGAAAGACTTTTGGAACTCCGGATCCAACAAATTGAGAGACTATCTGAAGACCACCAATTGGCAGTAGATAGATTGAAAGTAGCAAGATTGGAAAACAAAACAAGATTTGATCAAACTCATCGATTGCATTTGAAACCAATCTTGGAAGGTGATTGGGTAGTGGTTTATGACAATACTTTGGACCACCAACATAGTACGCAAAGAAAGTTTTCTCGGAGATGGTTTGGACCATATATTGTTGTAATTGCTCATGACAATGGAACTTACTCACTTCGAGAATTAGATGGAACATCTATCCGAATTCCGATAGCAGGAAAACGAGTGAAAGCTTTCCGAAGAAGAAATAATAATTGTCTACCTGAAGACTTTGAAATGTACATGTCTGATGAACAATGGAACCAAGAAGATAAAGAAATTCAAGATGAAGACGAAGAGGATGAAAGGTGAATGGTGGCACATGCCGGAGGATGTGCAGGTCTGGGGGGAGTGGATGTCATGAAGTAAATATATCCATATATAGAAACCTAACTTAACTATCTTTTCTTCAAAATTTTATTAAGTTCTTTCTTTCTTCTTATCAATCTAAGTTTTTATATAGTTTAGAAAAAATTTCTCACTTTCTTTCTTTTTCTTTGGTTAAATTTTTACCTTATCTTTAATCTTAACTTTAACTTTGATCTAGCCTTAAAACTTTCTTTTATTTCTTTTATCTTTTTTCCAATCTTAGATTTTAGTAGATTCAGGGTTATATTTATAGATATAAGGACTTTTGACTTTGAGATTGAATTAAGGATTTACCAAGGTTAAATAGTAGATTTGGATATCAATAGTCGGCTACCATTTATAGTGCTGACTTGGAGGATTAGATTTGGGGTTTTTATAACTTTAAACTATTAATTGTTGACTTGGACTTTGAAGACCTTGGCTGCGATTTCTTTGACGAGCTTGGAGGAGAAGAAGACGGGGTTTTTTGGCAAAGGCAAAGAAGTATTCAGAGAGAGCTTTTTCTTGGCATGAGTTTAGGTGGTAGAAACGCAGGAATCGGAGCTTAGATGAGAGAGATATGCTTGTTTGAACTTAGACTACTAATATGACACCTACTGTCACTTTTCAGGGTATATTAGAAGTTTTAAGATACTAGCAAGAAATCAGAAATTTGGGTTAGAAACTAGACTTCAAGCTACACATTTTATGCTCAAGAATTGATAGAAATGAATTCAGAATGAGTGAGTTATGGCTAGTTAAACCCAGCAAACTAAACTGGGTTTTTGAAGAAGTTAGATAAATAGAAGGATTTGCTTTAAGCTAGAACTTGAGTTTCAAGATGAATTTGAAGCTCATTTTTGGTGTACATATTAATTATACTATAAAGAGTCTATGTCTACAATCTCATATCAATTGAGACTTTGATTAGGGAGTAATGGCAAATTTGTTCTCAGATATCTAGGGTTTTGACTTTTAAAAGTATCTGCCAAGGATTTGATGATATCTAACGATCAGCAATGATTTCATAGCTCAAAATTTATGTGATGAGGATCAAAGGTATGAGTTATGTTTTCCCAAATTTTGAGCTTATTTGAACGGTTGGATCTTCAATTATAAATTTTCAAGTTTCAGATTGAGATTTGACTTCTAAAAGTATCTGCCAAGGATTTGGTGTTATCTAACGATCGGCAATGATTTCACAGCTCAAAAGTTATGTGACAATAGTCAAAGGTATGAGATATGTTTTCCCAAATTTTGAACTTATTTGAATAGCTAGATCTTCAATTATGAATTTTTAAGTTTCGGGTTGAGATTTGACTTCTAAAAGTATCTGCTAAGGATTTGGTGATATCTAACGATTGGCAATGATTTCACAGCTCAAAATTTATGTGACAATAGTCAAAGGTATGAGATATGTTTTCCTAAATTTTGAGCTTATTTGAACGGCTGGATCTTCAATTATGAATTTTTAAGTTTCAGGTTGAGATTTGATTTCTAAAAGTATCTGCCAAGGATTTGGTGATATCTAATGATCAACAATGAATTCACGGCTCAAAATTTATGTGACAACGATCAAAGTAATGAATTCACGGTTGAGAATTTTTGTGAAGATGACTAAAGAAGTAAACTCTATGCTTCCAAAATTTGAACTTATATAAACGGCTGGATTTTGATTTATAAATTTCCAAGATTCTAGTTTCTTGATTTATTATACGCATGGTTTTGTGACTATAAAAGAAATATTTAAAAAAAGTTTGTGCAAATTGGATCCAACTTGATTGTAAAGAAGGACCTTGCGTCTACTTGAAGCGGACTTTTGCCACGACAACGCTACATCCATTTTGGATGCCAAAAAGACTACAAGTAGTATTCTTATCCAGTATCAAGATTTTCAAGATGTTTTAAAAAAAAAAATACAAACATTTTTTTAAAGCATTGACATTATGATTGTTCAATTGATTTTTAAGAGAGAACTCAACTACCATTTGGACTAATCTATAGTTTATCACAAAATAAGTTGGTTGTATTGAAGAAATATATTGACAAGAACTTCATACATCATTCAAAATCTCGAATAAGAGCTCTTTATTAAGGGCACAAGAATACAAAGCAAGAGATTTGAACTAAAACAACATTTCAAGAAAAAATCAATAAGAATTTGAATTAAATAGATGAGTACCTGAACAACATCAAGAAAGGTAAGCTAGAACTTCAAGAGATGCATTGTTGAGACTGAAGAACTCTTTTGCCTTGATTCCTATATATATTCTAATTTAAAATGCTTCTTAAGCGGCTTCCATCAAACTAAGAAGCTTCTAGAATAGCTTCTTCCAATTAAAAAGCTTCTTGAGTTCTTTCTACTAACTAAGAAACTTCTTGAATTACTTTCACCAACTAAGAAGCTTTTCAACTGACTTTGACTAACTCAAAAAGCTTTTAAAATATTTTAGAAGGTTTTGTGAACCTTTGAAGTGTATGTCCTTAACATCACTTCTTTTTTTAGTGACCAGTTCTAAAAAAAGCTCAATTTTATTATATATATAAGAAATCAAGAATATGCTATCGTGTGGCATTATTTTTTATCTAGGAATATAATAGATATCTAATTATGGAGAATTTATTTGAAACGTATTGGCAAGAGTCTAATAAGTGATTTGTCTTTAATTAAAAATATAAATAATATAATGATATTATAAAAGATAATATTTATTGATAAATCCAATTATATTTAAGTAAGTTTGTACAAATAGGCTCAAATTGCCACAAAATCCTTCAATACCTTATTCACCCACAAGGATTTATTTCTCCCCAAATTTTAGAATTCAATAACTTTTGATCTAATTATGTAGTTTCTATAAAATTTTCTTTAAAGTATAGATAATATTATTAAACTTCATTATAAAAAAAATCAACTATAAATTCATTGCCAATTGTTTGATATCTTAAAAATCCTAGCACATGCTTAAAACCCTAGTTTGGAGACACCCAAGCACTATTTTCTTCATATCTTACAAATCCAAAATCTTAATACCATAAAAATTTTGCACATAGTCTTGGGACATGAACATATACACTTTTAAAAATTTTGAACTAAAAATTTATCAAATTGTTTAAAATATAGTTCAAAACATAATCACTAGTTAAGTAGGATCACTTACTACCCTTAGCTTACAAGCACTAACTTCAGCTCCTAATATCTTCTATATCCTAGTTTGAATTTTATCAAGTCATAAATAAAAAATATAATCAAGAAAATTTTCTTTTCAATCTCAGTTACTGATCTTCAATTGCATTTTGTACATGCAAGATTTACTCAAAAGAATACTAGTAGGTACATATCACGGACATAAGATTTATTCCAGTAACTATCTAATTAATATAGATTAATAAAAGTAAGTAAAATAAATTAATTTGATAATATCTTAAAAAGAAGCTTCCTAAAAGCTTTATAGATGAGGAATCACCTTTATACATGTCTATAGGTGATTGTTAGGTAAGAAACTTGGTCAACAAGCTAGCCACGTATTGCACATATTGGTAGCTTGTGGAACAAGCTAGCCATGTGTTGCACATGTTGGTAGCTTGCGGAACAAGCCAAGTATGTGGCACATATGTAGAAAACTTATCTTACAAATTAGACACGTGTAGGAGGTCCTATAGAATATTGTTACATAGCTCTTAGATAGATAGTATAAATAGAGACAAGAATGAAGTCTTCTTCATTCTTGTCAATTCCTTTCTTGCTTCTAGTCTAGTTCAAGAGTCTCATGTATTTTCTAGTCTTTGACAATAGCCATTCTAGTTTCTTCTTAAATATACATACTTCTTTATTTCTATCTTGTTATTTTCTTTTGACATAATTTTTTACTAACTTACGCATTTGTTTTAATTTGAGTCCTTGACAGATTGACAAGATTAAAGTTATAATATCACAACATTGTTTCTTCTTGATTAAGAGTGGATTATCTTTTTTTTCTTGATAAAACATAAGCATATTAGAAGTTGTAGATTATTCACTTTTAAACTAATATTGTTTCTAGAATTTTTTCTTTTGTTCTTGAGTGTTTTATTTGATAGTGAGAGTGGATATTTTTTCTTTTTGTATTGTGATATCATAACAAAGCTTGCTAAAATAAAGAGTGCAGTGGCACAAATGCAAGAGCAAATGAGAGAATTAATGCTTGTAATGCATCAACTCAATATACCACCTTAAAGAGCAACAAGATTAGCAGGAAGCAAAGTTATAGAGATGATTTGAGCTGCTTCAAGCCATACCACTTCACCTACGATTGAACATCATTCAAGCATTAAAGAACCAAAGATTAGAGTGGCCGGAGAAGTTTGATAGTACCAGATCTAAGTTTTGAGGATTCATCAATCAAGTACAATTGGTGATTGAACTTCAATCCCAAAGTTGTCCAACCTAGGGATCACAAATCAGGTTTATTAGAAAATTATTCTCAGCTTTATTAAAATACTATTATTAGATTCTACTTTATCATGGTTTTTATCCTTTTTTGAACAACATGATTTAGTATTGAATAATTTGGAGGCATTTTTAGAAAATTTTTGATCTATATATGGAAAATATGATATAATTTATGTCGCAACTAACAAGATCCATATCTTGCAATAAGATAATCGATGAGTGACATCATATACTTTATAATTTTGACAACAAGTAGAATCTTATACAATTCCTAGTAAAGGTCCTTTTTTCTCCTCAGAATCCTCTTCTTATTTTATAATAGATGTCTATTTGAGACCTAAAAATCACAAAGCCTCTAACTTATTAGATTCAGGAGCCTCAACGTGTTTTTTAGATAAAAAATTTATTAAAAGTCGTAAAATACCTTCAATACAAAAAACTAAACTCGTACATGTAGAAATCATAGATGGTTGCTTATTATCTTTTGGAAATGTTACTAAGGAAATCTTTCTTATAAATGTAACAATAGATGGTCATAATAATTGTGTAATCTTTAATATAAATAAATCTTCCTCTAATCCACTCATTTTAGGTTTATCATAGCTAAAAAAATACAATCCTCAAATAGATTGGATTTCTCATAGACTTGACTTTTTTCAAAGCATTAATAAGAGTCTCCTAAGTCAAATAACAAATTATAAGCCTAATATAGTAAAATCCATACTTATAGGTGTAAAAGCGTTTATAAATGAAGCAAAAGAAGGATCATCTTTTGTTATTTATGCTACACCTATTTCTGATGGTGGAAGGACTTCAAATAGCATTCCAAGTCAATATCAAGATTATTAAGATGTTTTTGAGAAGAAGAATGTAGACATTCTTTTGGAATATTATCTATATAATTGCTCAATTGATCTCAAAGAGAGAACTCAGCTTCTATTTGGATCAATCTACAGTCTATTCCACAATGAATTGGTTGAATTTAAGAAATACATTGATGAGAATTTGGCAAAGAATTTCATAATCCATTCAAAATCTTTAGCAAGAGCTCCTATCTTGTTTGTAAAGAAAAAAGATGGATCACTACAAATGTATGTAGATTATCAAGGGCTCAACAAGATTACCATCAAGAATAGGTACCTTTTATTTTTCTTATCTAGACTTCTTGATTAATTGAATCAAGCCAAGATCTATACAAAAATAGATTTAAGAAGAACATACAACCTAGTGCGCATCAAAGAAGGTAATGAATGGAAGACTACATTTCGAACAAGGTATGAATATTTTGAATATAATGTCATGCCTTTTGGACTTATAAATGCACTAGCTGCTTTTCAACATCTTATGAATGACGATTTTTGTGAGTTTCTTGATGACTTTGTTAAGTGCTATTTAGATGACATTTTAATCTACTCTAAGAATACAAAAAAACATGAACTTCATATTCGTTGTGTATTACAAAAACTTAGAAATACAGGATTATATGCCAAGATGAAAAAATATGTATTTCACACTATTTAAGTTGATTTTTTAGCATACATCATTTCAAATGATGGTCTCAAAATAGATCCTAAAAAAGTCATTGATTGGGAGATTCCAAAAATAATAAAAGATATGTAATATTTTTTGGAATTTATCAATTACTATCAAATCTTCATCAAGAACTTTTTTCAAGTTACAGCTCCACTTACATACTTAATTTATAAGGACAAACTCAAGTGGAGTAAAGAAGTACAAGCATTGTTCAAGGCTTTGAAAAAAACTTTTATTTCTGCACTAATCTAATATTGCGTCGACTTTTTTAAGGTATTTTTTTATGGAAATAGATGCCTCAAACTTTGCTTTGGGGGTAGTATTATCATAAATGGGAGAAGATCACAAACTCTATCCAATAGCTTTCCATTCCAAAAAATTTTCAACAGCAGAGATGAATTATAAAATCCATGATAAAAAAACTTCTTACAATTGTGGATTCTTTTTAAGAATGGCGTCACTATCTGGAAGGCACTTCTACTCTAGTCATTGTATATATGGATCATAAAAACTTCAAGTATTTCATGTCCGCGTGCATATTGCATCATCGCTAGGCCCATTAGAGCATGTCTTTATCAAGATTCAAGTTTATTATCACCTATCGGCCAAGAAAACAATAAGATTTGTCTAATGCCCTTTCTGGACATTTTTATCTTGTATCAAGAGAAGAAGATTCAACTTCTAATTAATAAAGAATGATCTTCTTAAAGTCAAAGCAATTTCATCTTCGAGTAATAAAATCAACATTAATTGTTGATTCCACTTTTCTTAAGCAAATCCAATCCAATATGGCTTAAGATATTCTTGTCCATGAGATTAAGAATAATTCATCTAAATCTCATGATAATTCCAAGTTTGAATTCAAGAACGATTTGCTCTGTTTCAAAGGGTGCTTATATATTCTAGAAGGTGCAACACAATTACATGCTCTAGAAGCTTATCACAACCTCCTTGCGATAGGATATTTTGGATATAATAAGATTTTGGAGCTAATATCAAAAGATTCTTAGTGGCCTTAGATGTGGAGGACTGTTAAAGAGTTTGTACAATTATATAATATTTGTTCAAGATCAAAAATTCCTCATCATCAACCTTATAGACTTCTCCAACCATTACCTATACCAAAATAATCTTGATCTTCTATTTCTATAGATTTTATCATGGATCTTTCAAAGTCAAGTTCATATGATTCTATATTCATGATTGTAGATTGTTTTACAAAGATGGCACATTTTCTACTATGTACAAAATCTATTACAAGTGAAGAAATAGCTAAACTCGTCTTAAATAATATCTATTGCTATTATTGACTACCAAGGGATATTATATCAGACAGAGGAACACAATTTATATCAAGGTTTTGGATGATTCTTTTTAAAATATTGAAGGTGGATATAAAATTATCCTCAGCTTTCTACCTTCAAATTGATGGACAAACAAAATGAGTAAATCAAGTTTTGGAGTAATATTTGAGATGTACCATTAACTACCATCAAGATGATTGGACAATTCTTTTGCCATTGGCAAAATTTACTTATAATAATTTGATATATTCTTCTACTTAGCAAAATCCATTCTTTGTAGATTATGGTTATCATCCATAATTTGATATATTTTATTTTTCAAAAGTTGATAATCCCACGACAAAAGATTTGGCAAATTGTTTATCAGAGATATATGCAATAATGAAGGCACAACTAAAGAAAGCTCAAGAACAAAAAAAAATCAATATAAATGTCTATTGTAAGGAATAATCTCAATTCCACGTGGACAATAAGATATGGTTATTTCGTCATAATATCTTGTAACAAGGTGGATTATCGTAGGATTGGATCTTTTTTGATTTGTAAACAATTCAATCCAATTGCTTATTGATAATACCTACTAAAATCTATGAAAATCCATCATGTATTCCACTACTACTTGAGCCATACAAGACAGAGAATATACAAAGAAGAAGACAAATGCCATTGCCTCTTATAGAAGTAGACAACAATAAAGAATTTGAGGTCGAAGAGATTTTAGATTCAAGGCAGCGTCGAAATTGATTGGAATATTTTGTATATTGGCACAAATATGATATTAATAAATGTACATGGGAGCCATCCAAAAATCTAATAAATGCATCAATAAAAGTCAATGCATTTTATTGACGACATCCATCAAAACCAAAATAAAGAATCAAGAAAATCTTTGCTATAAAGCAAAGAAGATTCTATAAGGATTTTATTCTATCTTATATCATTATTGTAATATCCTTGGATTTTTTTGTTTTAAAAAGATAGAGGATCAACAACTAGCAAATTTAACTCAAGAGCCATTATTTGCTGATTTATCAAATGAGACATTACAACTATCACAACCTTCAAGATGACAAAATAGAAATAAAGACCCTCAAGAATAATATATCCTTTCTCAAATTGATGGCGAAATACAATGTTGTCATATTGTATTTACGTGCAATGTGTAAAAATATTATATATCTTGTATTTATTGTTATTACATGTGTAAGTATTAGAGATTATTTTAGAAGATATTATAAGCAGAGGATTTATTTTAGCCACTTAATTAGTAAATTAGGATGGCTATTTGTTTTGGTTCCTATCTTACTTATATCCTAGAATAGATTCTTTTATAATTAGAAGAAAGGTAAAGGTTGTTTTACCTTTCTTGTTGACTTTGAGGTAGTATGGACCTTGTAAAGAATAAGAAAGAAGAATATGGGGTGAATAGGACCTATCCGAAAGGATTTTGGCTGCCCATGTGCTCGTGGCATGGACTGATGTGGAAGAAAAGGGGAGAATATTCTTCTTGTTGGACCTAGGATTTGACAATTTTTGAGCAGTGAATTTTGGAGAGAGATAGCTCCAAGGATATAAAAGTGTTTGTAATTAAAATTAAAGTGTATGTTCTTTGAGTTGTGAGGATTTTAGAACCTATTCACTTGTTTGTATTAGAGTTGTGAGCAAAAAGTTATGCTTGTTTTAGTAGAGTAAGGTCTGCTGCTACCGAAAAGTGATGGCAAAAAATTCAAACTGCCATTGCAAGTTTGATTTCTATTCTTTCTTAGCAAATTTTGTACAAACTATGGAAAATTGTGCTAGCTTTCTATCAAGTTATCTCTTGTAGCATTTGGAGTTGGAGAGAGAAAGTTGTGAACTTCAGAGTGGAAAATGGGTTTACTGCCACCTGACGAAGAGAGGTAGAGAATTTGTTCAACCACCCAAGTTGGACAGTCTCTTCAAACTTTTTGATATTTTAGATGCTTATAGTAGCTTATGTAAGCTTTCTACAAAAACAAAAATCAATGCATTTGAAGCTTTTATGAAAGATTTATGAGCCGTGAAGTATCAAGCGGGCAAATGGTTGCTAGGGTTTGAGGAATAGATTCGACTAGCTATAAGATGTGAAGTTTGAGAGGTATATAAGCGAAATTTTTAGACAAGTCAGATGATAGAGTGAACTTTCTAAAAAGCTATTTCATGTCCAATTTGGACAAGGGAAGCAACCATAATAAAGGCTGAAGTGAAAAAGAGCTTTGTTGCCTTTGTATTAGCTGGGAAATTTTAGTGCTTATTTCATTTAGCCATAACTTTTAAACGGTAAGATATCTATTTGTGAAAATTTGATATGTTTTACAATGAGTTATTAGCTTTTTATAAGTTATAAGCACATTTGATTTGACCTTTGGATAGATTTTTAGTGATTTATTTAGTTTTAGCTTATTGTATAACTTATATTTCTCATATGTGGTCGTATTTTGAGGTATAATTGAATATATACATACTTTTTTTATACTTATTATACAAGTATATATACTTATATTCATATCAAGTATTTATACAAGTATTTTATAAGTATTATATATAATATTTATACAAGTATTTATATATGTATTATATCAAGGATTATACTCTATTTTTATATAAGTATTTTATAAGTATTATATATAATATTTATACAAGTATTTGTATAAGTATTATACCAAGGATTATACTCTATTTTTATATAAGTATTTATATAAGTATTATACAAAGGATTATATTTTATTTTATACAAGGATTATATTCCATTCTTACACAAGGATTATATTCTAATATTGTACAAGTATAGAAGATACTTGCATGGCTTCTTCTTATGTTCTCTGCTAATTCTAGTAGCAGCTAAGAACTCGGCATTTTTCCAAGGCGAATTCTCTCTACTCAACAACGTATTTGGTATCATGACCTTGGAAGAGACTTCTAATATTTGATGATACTTTTAGAGGTAGGAACTACTCTTGATGGTATTCCAAATATTTTATTTGAAAAAAGTTATGAAGGCCTCAAAAATAATGAGATAATAAGGTGGTCCTCTCGCTCTAATATAGGACACTATCGATAGCTGAAAGGACCTATCAACTACCTTTAAAGGAAATAAAGATTAAAATACGTGGCAAGCACAATTCAACATATCCTGGACTTCCTCAACATATAATCACTGCTGCACATGGAACTCGTTCTTAGAAGGGGAGATAATATCACAAATATAAGATTTATTCTAATAACTATCTAATTAATATAGATTAATAGAAATAAATAAAATAAATTAACTTGATAATATCTTAGAAAGAAGCTTTTTAGAAGCTTCATAGATGCAAAATCACTTTTATACATGTCTATAGGTGATTATTAGGTTAGAAATTTGGTCAACAAGCTAGCCACATGTCACACATATTAATAACTTGTGGAACAAGCTAGCTATGTATCTCACATGTCGGTAGCTTGTGGAACAAGCCAAATACGTGGCATACATGTGAAAAACTTGTCTTACAAGTTTGACACGTGTCTTACAAGTTTGACACGTGTCTTACAAGTTTGACACGTGTCTTACAAATTAGACATATGTAGAAGGTCCTATAGAATATTACCATGTAGCTCTTAGATAGATAGTATAAATAGAAATAAGAATGAAGCCTTCTTCACTCTTATCAATTCCTTTCTTGTTTTTAGTCTACTTCAAGAATCTCATGTATTTTCTAGTCTTTGACAATAGCCATTGCAATTTTTTCTTGAATATATATACTTCTTTATTTCTATCTTGTTATTTCCTATTGATATAATTTTTTATTAATTTACGCATATGTTTTAATTCATGTCCTTGATAATATAATTTTAATACCTTAAATTTGAGTGCTTATATCTCCTTCATATAAAGTCCAAATTATTCAAATTTTTCACCAAAACCATATCCAAAAAACCAAACTTGCTGATCTTAGCCTGTGATGTTCAACTCTTTTCGAAAACAAATCCTAATCCCTAATAAATCCATGGGTAGCCTCCTTAAAGCCCATTGGATATGATTTTTGGCCAATAAGAATAGAGACTTCTATCATCCATCTCCATTCATTTACATAGAAGGCCTAACTATCCCCTTGTACACTTTAAATCTCTTTCTAATCATTTTTTTTAAATAAGATTTATATAATATGTATTCTAAACACCAAATAAAAGAAACAAATAAGATCTTAAGGATCACCAATGTTTAAAAAAGGTGACTCAAGTCATATAAAAGCTATTATCAATATAAAATTAACTTCAAAAGTCACAATCAAAAAAAAAAAAAGTATTATATAAATTTCAATAATAATCTTTTTAGATAGATTTTTTTCTAAACTAATAACCTAATTATATCTTATAACTAATAAAAGCCATTGATATAGCTTTTATTTAGCTTTATAATAAATTATATATTAAACATATATATATATATAAATAATATTTTCATATGGTAGCCAAACCACAACACGATAATGCTATACTAGTGAAGCTATGTATTCTCTTTTCCATTCTTGGATAATGGATTCTATTAGTCTTCAAAGAAATCATCTATAGCCTTGAGCTAATATCTTTGTTGTTGAAATATCCCATCCAAGGATCTGAATTTCATTGCGGCCTTCAAAATATCTTTCAAATAAGATCTTAGGACTAAAAAGATTCACCTTTTCAAATTTAAGTAATATCAATAAATTGAAATCAAGAATTATATAGTTGGATCTTGCTCTTAATGGCTCCAATCAAGGTCATACTTGGCATTGAAATGTATTGTTCACTTTGCTCAATTAAAAGATATAAAAATTGCATTGGTTTATTTGAAGCTTGCATGACAAATGAATCTTTTGAATATTATTTTTTCAATGTTTGAAGGTTTGATATGGTGATTAATTTGCTTCTATCACTCTATTCTATCTTGGAATAGACAACTACATACTAATGAAGGCTTTAGTTTAATTCTCCTTCTATTATGAGTATTCCTTGAATCTAATCTTTACTAAGAAGTTATCATCAAATATATTTAGATTTGTGGAGATATAATCAATGAAATTCTTGTATCTTTTGAGGCGCATTAGTAAGATTTTTGCCTAATTTCTATATGCACTCATTAATATTATAGTCTCGCTAGTGAACAAGATATTCCAATTTGTCCCACCTTTGCCATGAATCAAATATTTTTTCAAGCTCGTATTCTTCATGACCTTCAATTTTAATATTAGGTGGTAATTGTTATATTCTTTCCAAAATATGCAACTTTCTATAAGATTTTAAAAGAGAGACATGAAAAATTAGATGTACCTTCATAGAAGATGGTAATTTCAAGGAATATATCATTGGATTATTTTACTTTTGGATAGAAAATGGTCCTAATCTTTGATAATTCAACTTATTATATAGTTATTTGATCTTTGATGTTTTATTAAAGAAGCCATACTTTATATTCAATATGAAAAGCAAGCAGTTGATTTTTGAATTTATCTGTAGATGTATTGTAAGTATCTTGAGCTGCTTGTAATTGAAGCTTCAAGGTTGTTTGGTATTGCAATGGATGCTTTGCAAATCCTTCAACTACTAGATTGTTGTTTTTTGGTGTACTCCACAAATTAATCTTCAGATGATAACCATAATTGGAATAAAATGGTATTTGTTGAATTGAGGCGTGAATAATATTATTATATATAAACTCTGCTAATAATAAATACAAGATCAAATTGTCTTGTTGATAGTTAATATTGCATCGTAAATACTGCTCTAAAACTTAGTTAGCTTGTTTTGTTTGGCCGTCAGTTTGAGGATGGAAAGTCAAAGAAGGTTTAATATCTTCCTTTAATATTTCAAAAAGATATTATTAGAACTTAGATATGAATTAGAATCCTTGATCGGATATGATATCATGTGGTAGGCTATAATATCAATAAATATGGTTAAGAAAGAGCTTTGCTATTTTTTCATTAAATATTATCATATTATTATTACTTATGATATGTAAAAATTAATTAAAATATATAATATGTTTATAGATTCTATTATGTATTAGAATAGTTAATAAAGCAAATTAAAAGGAGTTGATTTAAGAAACTTTATTTTAAATTTTTTATTTATTTTGATTATGGCTTTTAAATTATATAGAATCTAAATACTTAGTATAAAGTCTTAAGAGAAGGTTAGATTCCAAAGATAAAAAATTAAACTACTAAGGGGCTTATTTAGAAGGATGAGGATAAATTGTGGATGAATGAAGGAAAAGAGATAAAGTTCTTCATTCCTATTGATCAATGGTCATACCCAATAGACTTTGAGGAGGCTATCTATGAGAAGAACAAGGATTTTGCTGACTTCTAGGAGAGCATTTGAAAATCAAAGACTAGAATTAAAAAATTTATTTTTTAGACTACAAGTTTGGTATAAAAATTAAAAAATTTGGAATTTTTATGAAAGGGAAGTAGGTGCTTGAAATTAAGGTATACAAATAATACCTATTGTCACTCTTTTGAAGGTTTAAGGAGTTATATGAAATATTTTGGAGATTAGGAGGTGCGGCTAAATAGGTGATTTTAAGCTCTATATCTAATATAAAAGAATTACTATATTTAGAGTTCTAAAAAAGAAGATATTGGAAATCAAAGATAGCAAATTGAATTCCAAGGCAATAAGTAGGCCATTTTATTGATAGTGATGGTTTTTGCTATATCTTGAGCTTTCGAACAAATTTTTATTTAAAATTTTTTTATAAAGATAAATCTTTATATTAAAAAGCTATATATAAAAATTTTATAGTATTTAGATATTTAATTTGTGAAGTATGAAGAATTTTAATACATGGATGTTTATAAATAAGGATTTGAAGCTATTGTTAGGATTTTCACAAAATCTAAAGATCAATAAAGAATCAATAGTTGAAATTTACTTTGCTAGTTATAAAAAATATATCAATAATTCATGTAAAATTTGAGTGGATTTGAATAATTAGATTAAGAGTTATAGATTATTGAAGTTTGGAAAAAATCCACCTTCCTACAAGTGAATGAAGGTTTAGAATATTTTGTTATATTTTGAGTGTTTTTGTGAAATATGACTTATATATTGAGTGTAATAGCCCTAAAAAAAAGATTTTTTTATAAAAATTTGAGGATTTTATTATTTTGGATCTTGGTTGAGTATTTAGTGGCAACCAAAAGCCCAACGCTTTCTTGAGGCAAATTCTCTCTACCATGACAACACAATCTTTTTGCAAGAAATAAAATGAGCTATTTTTATAAGCCAATCAATCACTACAAAGATGCTATCTAATAAATTGGATGGCAATAGATTTGTGATGAAATTTATCAAAATAGAAGATCATGACCATCTTAGAACTAGTAAGGGTTGTAAGAGTCCATAAGGGCAATGTCAAGGATTTTTGGACCTTGAACAAATATTACAAGAGAGCATAAAGTCCTTCACTACTTTCTACATTTGAGGCTACCAAAAATCTTAGAAAATAAGTTTCAAGGTCTTATTAAATCTAAAATGATCCATAGTTGAAAAGTCATGGCGAGATTGAAGAACACGCTGTCGGGTAGAGAGAATTCGCCTTGGGAAAACGTCGGGTTCCTAGCTGCTACATGAACTTGCAGGGAACATGAGAGGAAGCCGTGCAAGTATGTTCTATACTTGCACAATATTTCTTCAAGCTTTCAAGTTATACTTGTATTATACTTGTACAAGTCTTGTACAAATATAAAGTATAAATACTTGAATAATACTTATACAAATACTTGTATAAATACTTGTATAAATCCTTGGTATAACATTTGTATAAATACTTGTATAAATCCTTGGTATAATACTTGTACAAATACTTGTACAAATATTATGTATAATACTTGTAGAATACTTATAGAATACTTGTATAAATACAAGTATATATACTTATATAAAAAGTATAAGCAAAGTATGTATGTATTCAAGTATACCTCAAAATACAACCGCATATGAGGAATACAAGTTATACAACAAACTGAAACTAAATAAATCACGAAAAATTCATCCAAAGGTCAAATCAAGCGTGCTTACAGCCTATGGAAAGCCAATAATCCATTGTAAAACATATCAAAATTTCACAAATAGATGACTTACCATTTAAAATTTATGGCTAAAAGAAGTAGGCGCTAAAATTTCCAAGCAAATGCAAAGGCAGCAAAGCTCCTCTTCACTTCAGCCTTTGTTGTGATCACTTCCCTTCTCCAAATTGGACATGCAATAGCTTTTTAGAAAGCTCACTCCATCACCTAACTTGTTCTAAAATTTCGCATGCATGCCTCTCAAACTTCAGATTTTGTAGCTAGTCGATTCTACTCTTCAAACCCTAGCAACAATTTTTCCTCTTTGACACTTCACGGCTCATAAAACTTTCATCAAAGCTCCAAATGTATTGATTTTTGTTTTTGTGGAAAGCTTACACAAGCTACTACAAGCATCTAAAATATCAAAAATATTGAAGAGACTGTCCGACTTGGGTGGTTGAACAAAGTCTCTGCCCCTCTTCGTCGGGTGGCAGCAAACCCTTTCCCACTCTCAAGCTCACAACTTTTGCTCTCCAACTCCAAATGCTACAAGAGATGTCATGATAGAAAGCTAGCACAATTTTACACACTCTCTGTAAATTTCACTAAGAAAGAGTTGAAATAAAACTTGAAGTGGCAGCTCGAAGTTTCTGCCCCTCTTCGTCGGGTGGCAGCAAACCTCACTCTACTAAAACAAGCATAACCTTTTGTTCACAACTCCAATACAAGCAAGTGAGTAGGTTCTAGAATCCTCACAACTTGAAGAACACACCCACCAATTTTCACTACAAACACTTCTATCTCCTCGGAGCTATCTTTCTCCAAAGTTCACCACTCAAAACTTCCTCTCTGCACAATCTAACAAGAGGAGTATATCTCCCTTTCTTTCTATATTAGACTATGAGACGCCCACATGGGCAGCCAAATCCTATTGGATGGGCCTTATTCACCCCATGCTCTTCTTTCTTATCCTTCATAAGGTCCATTCTACCTCAAAAGTCAACAAGAAAGGTAAAACAACCTTTACCTTTCTTCTAATTACAAAAGAGTCTATTCTAGGATATAAATAAGGTAGGAACAAAACAAATAGCCATCTTAATTCACTAATTAAGTGGCTATAATAAATCCTCTCCTTATAATATCTTCTAAAATAACCTCTAGCACTCACACATATATTAACAATAGATACAAGATTTTTCATATTTTTATACACTGCACGTAAATGCAGTATGACATGCTCCCCCTCTAAACCTGCACATCCTCCGGTATGTGCCAAGTTTAATCCTCTTCATCCTCCGTTTCAATCTCTTCATCACCTTCTGATATTCCTTTGGTCTCTGATGGAGTTAAGAATTCTTTAAGATCATTGGTGTGAAACTTTCCATCCCTTCTTCTGTATGTTTTAATTCTTTTGCCAGCTATTGGGATCTTCAATAAAGTTCCATCCAACTCTCGCAGCGAATATGTGGCATTGGTATATACTTTAACCACCACATATGGTCCAAACCATCTTCGCGCAAATTTCCTCATTGTGCTGTGCTGATGTTCTAATGAACTGTCAAACACCAACACCCAATCACCTTCTTCAATTTTCTTAGACCTCATTCTATGGATTTTGTCAAATCTCTCTTTATTGCTCAATCTAGCAACCTTAAGCCTTTTTAATGCTATTTGCATATCTTCAGGCAATCTTCTAAGCTGCTGAATGCGAAGTTCTAATAGCCTTTCTCTTGTAATATCATCTTCCCAAGAAAAAAATATCCAAGTTGGAACAGATTCTTCTTCAGGCATAATAGGCTTATGTCCATGCATAAGTTCTACTGGCATATATCCAGTGATAGTGCTATGGGTGGTTCTATCAGTCCAAAATGGTTGAATATAATCCATTCCTTCCTTGTCTTCTCTATCAATCCCATGCACAATTGCACAATCAAAGGTCCCCACTTCTACCTCAGTATTTCTCCCATGTGCTGCCACAGATACTAATCCATCCACTGCTTCTTCTTTCTCTTCTTGAGTTTGCAAGGCCTGGACCTTTATATCATAGCTTCTCACCCCCTCTTCGTTATTTTCCACCATCTTCTCATATTCCACAAAACCTTTATCTTTGGTCATATCACTCTTGTTACTGACTACACAGGTTTGTGCAAACATTTGTAAGATCATATCTTCCTCCTCATTAGTCAAATAGTCATTTTGTTCTTTAACCATTTGACCATTATTAGCCTTCTCTTCCATAGTTATTGGATCACACATCAAAGCAAATACTTGTCCAATTTCAAATTCCTCATCTTTGGTCATATGCGTGTCCAGAGCCTTCATCATGACTGTTTCAACTGTCATCTGTCTCTTCCTCTTAATAACATCAATGATCAATTCATGAAAATCTTTTTTAGCAATGCCAAGAGCCTCTCTTAATGTAAATTCAATCTTGGCATCCATGATTCTTTCTTCTAACACCCCTTTCATGTCAATAGAAGATTCAATGTCAGATTGAAGCTTATAGGCAGGTCCCTTACCTTTTCCTTTAGAATCAGCTTCCTTTTCCTTTTCTTTGGCATTGTCTGTCCTCTCTTCCCATTTTTCCTTTAGAAGTGGCCCTTCTCCTGAATGATCAAAGACAGAGGACCTCCCAGGTCTTTGCCGTGTATGAGCAGCAGGACCTTCTACCTTTTCACCTTTTTTGAGCTCCTGGATTTTTCTCTTAGATATTGGCTCCCCTGTATCATCATTCTCAGAGGTTCGCCCTCTCTTCTCTTCAACAAAGACATCATAGTCTTTAGTTTTGTCTTGAATTTGACCTAAAAAAACTTTGATGCTAGCTGTTTCAACAGGGTCATCCCAACCAGTGACATTTCGAATGGCTTGAGCCCCTCTGCGCAAAATTTCAACAGATGGAGCTTCTAAAGTCTTAATTGTTTGTTGCTCCACTCCTATATGGAATGTCTCAGCACCTTGTCCATGTAAACAATTAGACCTTCTCATCTTTTCTTCCATAAGTTTTTTCATTCCTCCCTTGCCAAAGTTGGTACTCAAAGGCAAGTTAGTAGATGCATCATGAATCTTACCATCTTTGAAGACAATAATGCCTGCTTTAATAGCTTCATCACATGATTTGCAACTTCGAAGATTGTGACTGTCTTCTCCATCACAATAAACGCATCTCCTCACAAATGATCTTGCACCTTCAGATGATTGAGGGTCTCGAGACTTTTTCAATTCACTCATTTCCACCTTCAAATCCCTAATACCCTTTATAAGCTCATCTAAAGTTTTTTCTTCAACTGTCTTGACCATCTTAGGAGATGTTGTTGAAGAGGTTGGAGCAAATGATACCTTGGAAGCTTTTGTAGCAGGCTTTGGTACTACATCCATCTGAGTTGTCACACTTCTGGATTTCATTCTCCGTTGCTTTGCCACAAGAGCGACTGCTTCCTCCACTCTCCTCCAATCATTTGTAAAACCTCCTTCAATGGTTCGATCACCTAAAAGCAAAAAGAGTCTATCTTCCAAAGCATCATCTGCTGCTTGCAAGAACAACTCAGCCTTCCTAGTATCAAAAAGACGCCTTTCTGTTAAAGGCAATTGGTTGTATTTCTTCTCAAAATCTCGCAGTAATTCATTTGGATCCATAGTATTTCCAGACCGCTGTTCAATCCAATCAATAAAAGACCTCTTGGTCATCCTCTCTGAGTCTTCTTCAAAATACTCATCACGCAATCTCTCTTCAAATGTCATCCAAGTAGTAAAATTTGCATCCCTTCGAATTTCTTCCACTTTCTCACGAATCTCAGGCACAACAGCTAATGTGAAAGTTTGTATCATTCGAGCCTCAGGTACCTGTTGCACCTCCATCTCACAAACATAAACCTTCAAAAACTTGGTGATGTCCTTTCCGTCAAATCTTCCAATCTTATCAACAACACCCTTCAAAGCCTTGGTAGCTCCATTACCTCCAGCTTGAGTTTTATATTGATCCATAAATATTGCCAAAGCTCCTAGAATGGTATCCATGTTTGATTGGGCTCCAGAGGAAGCCCCTCCAGTATCCTCCATATTACCTTAGCCAAAACTAGTAGCCCCAAAGCAGCTCTCAGTGGAAGCACCAATCATGTCGGGTAGAGAGAATTTGCCTTGGGAAAACGCCGGGTTCCTAGCTGCTACTAGAACTAGCAGGGAACATGAGAGGAAGCCGTGCAAGTATGTTCTATACTTGCACAATATTTCTTCAAGCTTTCAAGTTATACTTGTATTATACTTGTACAAGTCTTGTACAAATATAAAGTATAAATACTTGAATAATACTTATACAAATACTTATATAAATACTTGTATAAATCCTTGATATAACACTTGTATAAATACTTGTATAAATCCTTGGTATAATACTTGTACAAATACTTGTACAAATATTATATATAATACTTGTAGAATACTTATAGAATACTTGTATAAATACAAGTATATATACTTGTATAAAAAGTATAAGCAAAGTATGTATGTATTCAAGTATACCTCAAAATACAACCGCATATGAGGAATACAAGTTATACAACAAACTGAAACTAAATAAATCACGAAAAATTCATCCAAAGGTCAAATCAAGCGTGCTTACAGCCTATGGAAAGCCAATAATCCATTGTAAAACATATCAAAATTTCACAAATAGATGACTTACCATTTAAAAGTTATGGCTAAAAGAAGTAGGCGCTAAAATTTCCAAGCAAATGCAAAGGCAGCAAAGCTCCTCTTCACTTCAGCCTTTGTTGTGATCACTTCCCTTCTCCAAATTGGACATGCAATAGCTTTTTAGAAAGCTCACTCCATCATCTAACTTGTTCTAAAATTTCGCATGCATGCCTCTCAAACTCCAGATTTTGTAGCTAGTTGATTCTACTCTTCAAACCCTAGCAACAATTTGCCCTCTTTGACACTTCACGGCTCATAAAACTTTCATCAAAGCTCCAAATGTATTGATTTTTGTTTTTGTGGAAAGATTACACAAGCTACTACAAGCATCTAAAATATTAAAAATATTGAAGAGACTGTCCGACTTGGGTGGTTGAACAAAGTCTCTGCCCCTCTTCGTCGGGTGGCAGCAAACCCTTTCCCACTCTCAAGCTCACAACTTTTGCTCTCCAACTCCAAATGCTACAAGAGATGTCATGATAGAAAGCTAGCACAATTTTACACACTCTCTGTAAATTTCACTAAGAAAGAGTTGAAATAAAACTTGAAGTGGCAGCTCGAAGTTTCTGCCCCTCTTCGTCGGGTGGCAGCAAACCTCACTCTACTAAAACAAGCATAACCTTTTGTTCACAACTCCAATACAAGCAAGTGAGTAGGTTCTAGAATCCTCACAACTTGAAGAACACACCCACCAATTTTCACTACAAACACTTCTATCTCCTCGGAGCTATCTCTCTCCAAAGTTCACTACTCAAAACTGCCTTCCTCTCTCGGTCTAACAAGAGGAGTATATCTCCCTTTCTTTCTATATTAGACTATGAGACGCCCACATGGGCAGCCAAATCCTATTGGATGGGCCTTATTCACCCCATGCTCTTCTTTCTTATCCTTCATAAGGTCCATTCTACCTCAAAAGTCAACAAGAAAGGTAAAACAACCTTTATCTTTCTTCTAATTACAAAAGAGTCTATTCTAGGATATAAATAAGGTAGGAACAAAACAAATAGCCATCTTAATTCACTAATTAAGTGGCTATAATAAATCCTCTCCTTATAATATCTTCTAAAATAACCTCTAGCACTCACACATATATTAACAATAGATACAAGATTTTTCATATTTTTATACACTGCACATAAATGTAGTATGACAACGCAATCGTATTGGTCCTTCTGGGATTTACAAATATCCTTCAAAGTATAGAAGGTCTTCTTCAAATTTGAACTTATCAACACTTATTTTCAGACAACGCTTGACATTAAAGGCCAAAGCATCATTAGTGGTTGTAGCACACACCTCATTAAGAAAATTAGAATCAATAAGAGTCAATATAATAATAGTATAAAGATAAAATTATCTTGATTTCAATAAAAATATATATTATTGATCAAACGCTACTTATTCTATCATTGGTACAAGATATGATCTCTTTGATAAAGCAATAGATATTTCTTATTGCTTTCCAGGTCAATAAATAATAACAAAGTTAAATTGAGATAATAACATATTCCATCGAGTTTGGTGGTGATTAAGAATTTGAGCTGATATAAAATATTTCAAATTCTTGTCATCTGTATATATAGTCACAAGATGCATTCTTTTTTTAAAAAAATGATACCATTCTTGAAAAAAATCTATAATAGCAAGAAGCTCCTTATCATGAATTTTATAATTAATTTTGGTAGTGGAAATTTTTTGAAAATAAAATGCAATAGGATAGAGTTTATTGTCTATATCCATTTGTGAAAGTATGGCCTTTAGTGCAAAATCTAAAACATTAGTCTCTATATAAAATATCTTTGTAAAATTTAGATGCACCAATATTGGAGCTAAAGTAAACACTGTCTTATGGTTTTAGAATGCATTCTCCGTTTGAGGCCCCCATTCTAACTTGTTCTTACATATCAATTAAATAAAAGAGGCAACAACTTGAGAGTAATTTTTTATGAAGATCTAATAAAAATTAGCAAATCTAAGAAAACATTGTACATCTTTTATAGTCTTTAAAATGGTCCATTGCATAATTGCCTTTATCTTCTTGGGATCCATTATCAAATCCTTAGTAAATATGATTTATCCTAAAAATTCTATTTTAAATTGATGAAATACACATTTTTTTGATTTGGCATACAAATTTGTATTTTGTAGCTTTTGTAATACCAATTTGACATGTCCTTCATGTTCTTCCAGATTTTTTGAATAGATTAAGATGTCATCAAGATAGATCACCATGAACTTATTTAAATACTCTCAAAAGAAGTCATTCATTAAATGATGAAAGATAGCGGGTACATCTATTAGTCTAAAAGGCATGATATTATATTCAAAATATCTATACCTTGTCCAAAATGTAGTCTTCCATTCATCTCCCTCTTTGATCCGTACCAAGTTGTATATTCCATAAAGATCTATTTTAATATAAATCTTAGCTTGGCTGAGTTGTTCCAAAAGTTTTGAGACTAATAATAGTGGATAACAATTCTTCACAATTATCTTATTCAATCTCCAATAATCAACACATGTAAGCAAGAAACCATTCTTTTTCTTCACAAAAAATATAGGTGCACATGGTGGAGACTTTGAATGCCTGATGAAATTTTTTGTAAGATTTTCATCAATATAATCCTTTAATACTGAAAGCTCATTTTGAAAAAGATTATAAATTAGGCCAAAAGGTGGTTGTATTCCTTCTTAAACATCTATAGCACAATCGTATGGTTGGTGATCTCTATCAAAAATATTATTTTTTGTAACTTCTAATCTATAAATGGATTATATTTTTTAAATAAAAGAATTATAAGATTTGAAGGAATTTTAATAATGATGAATATAATTTGGCTATTATGATCTTCAAACAATACTTCTATAGGTGTAGTTTCATGGGTGACAATACTAAAGGATAAGAGTTATCCATCTATTATTTCTATATGAATAGGTTTGAATTTCTATACTAAAAAAATTTTATGAAGCTTAATGAATGCTTTATCTGCAAAACAAGCAGACATCCTTGAATCTATCAAATCGATCATCTAAAGCTTCTAAGGGCCAAAATACAAAAAGATTATAAAACAACAAGCAAGTTGAGAAGAAAGAGAAGAATCTAAATAGTGTTGTAATGTTGGATTGTCCAACTGCACGGTTCCTACTATGATTGAATATTGTCATTTTTATGAATAATTGCAATCCTGATTTTGGTAATGTGTTTATTTTATTTTTTCAAGCAATTATCAACCTTGTGGCCTTCCTTACCATAATACAGGTATAGACCTTCTTCCATCTAATGCTTCTTTTCTTGTAGGGTAAGAGATTTAAATTGTATTGCATCAAGTTGCATATTTTCTACTTCTGAGTGTGAATTCAAAATGCTTGTTAATATAACAGGGATATATCAGATTAAATATTGTCTTCTTGAAGCCCATGAATGTTGATCTTGTCAATATTGAAATAATTAATTTTCATATTTTACGACTTGACTAATAGCTTCATTGAACAATTTTGGATCTGAAAGTAAAAATAACAAATCCTTCACATTATTTCTTAATCTCCAATAGAATTGGCTTATTAGAGCTTCTTTGTCCCAATTGATATTATACACTAATTGTCTAAAATTGAATATATAGATTGATGCAAAGTATGCCCTTTGATGTAATACTTAAATCTTAATTATTGCGTAACGAGCCTTATCATATTTTCTAAATGCTTCCACAAATGCTTCCATGAAAACTTCAAAGCTACTCAAAATTAATAATCTTTTTTCAAACAAAGAAGCAAACCATGATAATACTTGCCCTGTAAGCAAGGTGCCAACCAATCCAACCTATGATTCTTTTGTTGGATAAGTATCAGGTTGTAGAACCGTTATTAATTAAATTTGGTTGACAAACCCTTAGAGCTTTTAATGCTATTGTGTTGTGGTTTGGCTACCATATGAAAAAATTATATATATATATATATATATATATATATATATATAATATATAATTTATTATATAATTAAGTGAAAGCCATATCAATAGAATTTTATTGGTTATAAGATGTGGTTAGGTTACTACTTTAGAAGGGATCTATTAAAAAGATTATTATTGAGGTTTATATAATCTTATTTTTTTTCTTTTTGGTAGTAACTTTTGAAGTTGATTTTATATTGTCAAGAACTTTAATATATCTTAAGTCACCTTTGTTAAACATTGGTGATTCTTAAGATCTTATTTATTTCTTTAATTTGGTGTTTAAAACACATATTGTATAAATCTTATAAGAAAAAGAATTAGAAAAGAATTTTTAGTGTGAAAGGGAGTAGTTAGGCCATCCATGTGAATAAATGGAGATGGATGATAGAAGTCTCTATTCCTATTGGCCAAAAATCATGTCCAATAGGCTTTAAAGAGGCTACCCAAGGATTTATTAGGGATTAGGGTTTTTTTTTCAAGAGGAGTTGAACATTAGAGGCTAGGTTCAGCAAGTTTGGTTTTATGGATATGATTTTTGTACAAATCTTATATGATTTGGACTTTTTATGAAAGAGATATAGGCGCTCAAAGTTAGGGTATTGAAATTGTATCTATTGTTACTATTTTGGACATAACTCGCACATACAAAGAGTAGTAGAGGATTGGCAATTGAGATTGGAAAGAACATTTTATTGGCTACACTTTTTATGTGTGATTTGATGAAATCCAAGCCAAGGTAAAGGAGATATTGGGAGTTGAAGTCAATGCTTGTAAGCTAAGGGCAGTAAGTGACCCTGTTTAACTAGTGGTTATTTTTTGAGCTATATCTTAAGCAATTTGATAGATTTTTGGCTCAAAATTTTTAAGAGTGTATATATTTATGTCACAAGAGTATATGCAAATTTTTTTGTGGTATTAGGGCTTTGGATTTGTGAGATATAAGGAAAATAATACTCGAGTGTGTCTAAGCTAGGGTTTTAAGCACCTGCTAGGATTATTGAGATATTGGACAATCAAAAACGAATTTATAGTTGATCTATTTTTTTGAAAAAACTTAAGAGGATTGTCTAAATTTTGAAGAAAATATTTTAGAAATTGAATAGATGGATCAAGAGTTATTGGACTCTAAAGATTAGGAAGAAATAAGTCTTTGTAAGTGAATAAAGTTTTGAAGGGTAATTGTAAAAATTTTAATCTTTTTATACAAACCTACTTGAATACAAGAAGATTTATATATATAACTTCTCCTTTGTAAGATTATTATATTATTTGTCTTTTTTATTAAGAACAAATCACTTGTTAGATTTTTGCTATCAAATTTCAAGTAAACTCTCCACAGCCAAGTACCCAATGTATTTCCAAATAGAAGTTTACACCATATGACAATGCATATCATTATATTTTTCTAAAAGACTAACTCAAGGCTTCTTACATTATTGAACAAGTGGATTTTTTTGGTGTAGTATAGGTAGTATTATATCCTCAAGTGTAGAAGTTGGAGGTGGATGTAGTTTAGATTGTGGCACTCTAGATGTTGCATTGTTACAAAGTTTTGCAACAACCCCTTCAATCTCTTTATTCCTAGCAGATAAAGTAGTCAGAGTACTTATAATGCCATCTAACTTGGACTCAAATGATATGGTCATATTAATATCTTGATCTCTAATTATTTTAAGAGAAGAAGAAATGAAACTATAAGAAGAAAATATTAGTTTAAAAGAGGAGAATCTGCAACTTCTAAAATGCTTTAAGACCTTTAAAGAGAGAGGTGATCCACTTTCTCATAATAGGGACAAAGCTCTAATATTATAATGAAGAAAATATTAATTTAAAGAAAGATAATCCACAACCTTTAAAGCATTGGTATACCTTTGAATAGAATAGTAGTCTACTCTCTAATAAAAAAGATCCAACTTTGATATTGAATATAAAATCAATCTCAACAAATTGTCAAAGACACAAGAATATAGAGCAAGTGACTTGAATTAGGACAAGGTTTTGAGAAGAAATCAATAAAAATTTGATTTAAATAGATGAGTATATGAAGAATATCAAAAAAGGTGAATTAGAATTCCAAGGGATGCATTGTCGAGACTAAAGAATTCTTTAGCCTCAATCCCTATATATATTTCTATTTAAGATGCTTCTTGAGCGGCTTCTATTAAACTAAAAAGCTTCTCAAGTAACTTCTATCAACTGGAAAACTTCTTGAGCTCTTTCTACTAATTAGGAAATTTTTTGAGCTACTTTCATCAACTAAGAAGCTTCTCAACTGACTTTTATTAATTCAAAAAGCTTCTAAAATATTCTAAAAGGTTCTATGAACCTTCAAAGTGTATATCTCTAATACTCCCATCTTATTTGTAAAAAAAAAAAAAAGATTATTGTAGATTATTGAAGACTTAACAAGATTACCATCAAGAATAGATATTCTTTTATCTTTGATTTCAAGACTTCTTAATTAATTTAGTCAAGCAAAGATCTATAGAAAAATAGATTTACAAGGAACATATAACTTGGTCAACATCAAAGAAGGTGATGAATGGAAGACTACATTTTGAACTAGATATGCACATTTTGAATATAATGTCATGCCTTTTAGGCTTATAAATGCACCAACTACTTTTCAACATCTTGTGAATGATATTTTTTGTGAATTTCTTGATAATTTTATTATCTATTATTTAAAAAATATTTTGATTTACTCTAAGAATATAAAAGAACATGAACTTCATATTCGTCTTATATTATAAAAGTTTAGAAATATAGGGCTATATAACAAGATAGAAAAGTGTATATTTCACATTACTTAAGTTGATTTCTTAGGATACATCATCTCAAATGATGGTCTCAAGATGGATCCTAAAAAAGTCCAAACAGCTATAGATTGGAAGTTTTGAAAAATAGTAAAGGATGTACAATATTTTTTGGAATTTTCCAATTTTTTGGAATTACTATCAAATCTTCATCAAGGATTTTTTTCAAGTTGCAATTCCATTTACATGCTTAACTTATAAGAACAAACTGAAGTGGAATAAAGAAGCAAAAGTATCATTTGAAGCTTTGAAGATATTATTTACTTCTGCACCAATGTTGTATTGCATCGATTTTTTTAAGGCATTTTTTATGAAAATAAATGCATCAAACTTTGCTTTGAATGCAATATTATCATAAATAGGAACAGATGACAAATTCCATCTAATAGCTTTTTATTCCAAAAAATTTTTAATAATAGAAATCAACTACAAATCCATGATAGAGAATTTTTTGGAATTATGGATTTTTTTCAAGAATGGCATTATTATCTAGAAGGCGCTTCTAGCCCATTCATCATGTATATAGTTTACAAGAACCTGAAGTATTTTATATTAATACACATGTTAAATCATTGTCAAGCTTATTGAAATATAATTTTATCAAGATTCAAGTTTATTTTTACTTATTGGTTAGGAAAACAACAAGGTCTATCTAATGCTCTTTTTAGACGTTCATATCTTGTACCAAAAGAAGGAAATTCAGCTTTTGATTAACAAAGAACAATCTTCTTGAAATCAGAGCAATTTCATCTTTCAGCAATGAAATCAACATTGCTTGCTGATTCAAATTTTTTCAAGTAAGTTCAGTCAAATATGTCTTTAGACCCTCTCCTTCATGAGATTAAAAATAATTCATCTAAGTCTTATAATGCTTTTAAATTTTAATTTAAGAATGATCTATTCTATTTTGAAGGATATTTATATGTTCCAGAAGATGTAGCATGACTACATACTCTTAAAGCTCATTACAACTTCCGTGCAATAAGACATTTTAGATATAACAAGACTTTGGAATTAATATCAAGAGATTTTTGATAGCTTCAAATGTGGAAGGTTGTTAAAGAGTTTGTACAGCCATGCGATATTTGTTGAAGATCAAAAATTTCTTGTCATTGACCTTACAGACTTTTCTAACCATTATCTATATCAAAACAATCTTAGTCTTCTATTTCTATGGATTTTATTATTGATCTTTCAAATTCAAATTCATATGATTCTATATTTATGATTTTAGATTATTTTATCAAGATGGTCTATTTTATATTATATATAAAATCTATTATAAGTAAAAAAATATCTAAGTTCTTCTTTGATAATATCTATTGCTATCATGGATTACCAAAGGATATTATATTAGATAGAGGGACACAATTTGTATGAAGATTTTGAATGACCATTTTTTAAATATTGAAGGTGAATATAAAATTATTCTTAGCTTTCCACCCTCAAATTGATAGACAAATAGAATGGATAGATTAAGTTTTGTAATAATATTTGAGATATAGCATTAACTATCATCAAGATGATTGGACAACTTTTTTGCCATTGGCAAAGTTTGTTTATAATAATTTAGTACATTCATCTATTCAACAAATTCCATTCTTTATAAATTATGGTTATCATCGACGACTTGATACTTTTGACTTTTTAAAGACTAAAAATCTTAAGGCAAAAGATTTGACAAATCGGTTGTCAAAGCTACATACAACAATAAAGGCACAATTAAAAAATATTGAAGAATAATAAAAGATCAATACAAATGTCTATTATAAAGAACAGCCTTAATTCCAAATGGGCAATAAAATATGGTTATTTCATTGTAATATCAAGACTAATTGTCTTTGTGACAAGCTGGATTATCATAGGCTTGGACCATTTTTAATTTGTGAGTAGATTAATCTAATTGCTTATTGATTATATCTACCAAAATCTATGAAGATCCATCTTGAGATCCACATATCGTTGCTTGAGCTATACAAGACAATGGATATATAAGAAAGAAGACAAATGCCACCGCCTTCTATAGAAATAGATAATAATAAAGAATTTGAGGTAGAAGAGATCTTAGATTTGAGACAATGTCAAAATTGGCTAAAATATCTTATATATTGGTATAGACACGATGTTAATGAATACACATGAGAACTATCCAAGAATCTAACAAATGCGTCAGCAAAAATCAATGCATTTTATCAATAACATCTATCAAAACCATGATGAAGAAAATCCTTGCTATAAAACTAAGCAGGTTCAAAAAAGATTTCATTCTATCATTTATCATTGTCTATTATTTCTTTGAATTTATTCATACAAAAGAAATGGAAAATCAACAATCCACAAATTCAGTTCAAGAATCATCATTTGCTAATTTATTGGATGAAACATTATGACTATAACAACCTTCAAGATGATGGAATAGAGATGAAGACCCTCAAGAATGACATGTTCTTCCTCAAATTGATGGTGAGATATAACATGTTTGATATTACAACCTTGGAAGAAACTTCTGATATTTCATGATACTTTTAGAAGTAAGAACCACTCTTAATGGTGTTCTAAATATTTTCTTTGAAGAAAGTTATGAAGGTCTCAACAATGATCAAATATTAGGATGGTCCTCTTGTCCTAATATGAAACAATATCAAAGGTTGAAAAGACCTATCAACTACCTTCAAAGAGAGCAAAGATCAGAGCATGTGGCAAATATAATTTGGCATATCTTGGACTTTTTCAACACATTGTCGTGTAGTAATATGACTATTAGGTGAAAGAAGAAAGGAGTAGATATATTATAGAAAAGCTCAAATAAAAATATTTGAGAAAATTATCTTAAAAAAATAAATAATAGAGATAGAAAAAAATCAAAAGGTGTTAATGCTGTCTTTTATAGAAGTGACTTCTATTTTTTTTGTATGGCCATAAATAATGGAAAACAAAGTAGATTAGAAAAATAAATATTATAGGAATTTTTAGAAAAGAGTTGAAAATAGGTTTTAGAAAAATTTACAATAAAAATCTCAAAATAGATACCTGAAGAGGATTGATTATGAGCTAAGGCTGGAATCTGATCCTAAGGCATAAAACTATATGTCTACAACAGATCAAATGTTTTTTTGGAGATTGGAGAATGGGATTAAAAGGCAAACTTAAGAGGTTTTGTATAGGATTTTATTTAGATGGATTTGGATCAAAACTAACTTTGTAAGAGCTTTGCAAAGTCGGGGTTGTTTTGGGCGACTTTGGATTTTGTGAAATAAAATAGGATTTGTGCTTTGGACAATTACAAAAGTTTTATAGCAAATCTATAGTTAAATTTCTATTGATTGGTTGGTATTATTGTTGTCAATATGCGTTACAATTTTGAGCTTATTCTAATAGTTTAATTATTAGTAATTGAGGTCTAAGTGGGTTAAGGTCTTGGGAATTGGATTTTGAGGGTCAATTAGGATTTTACAGATTTTGAGCAATTTGCTAATTGGATTTGAGTGAAATTTGTGTCTACAAATAAAAGACTTCATTTCCTATACACATATGAAATTTGAAAGAAATTAAAAGGTAAAAATAGGAAGTTTACGCTCTAGATTATTAGCATCAAGACTAGAGTAGGAGGCTGGATGATACCTAAGTAGATTTATAGGTTTTTATTCCTTTTAGTAAATTCAATCTTCTTGAAACTTAATGTGTTTGTTGTCAACTTAGTTATTAAGACTTATATAAATTTTCAATCAAGATCAACAATTTATTTGGTAGTTATTGAGGTTCTAAAACTACCTTAGGAATTGCTTTGCAATTGGTTAGAATTCGGTTAGGGTTTAGAGTTTGGATTTAAGATTTAGTGTTTAATTAAGATTTCATAAGGATTTCATTAGGATTTAGGATTTGGATTTAAAATTTAGTATTTGATTAGGATTTGAATAGGATTGACTAGGATTTAATTAGGATTTGATTAAGATTTGTTAAGATTTGATCAATATTATCTAGGATTTAATTAGGATTTGATTACAATTTGTTAGGATTTGACCAAGGTTGATTAAGATTTAATTAAGATTTGATTACGATTTATTAGAATTTATTAGGATTTGATGAATGTTGACTAGAATTTAGTTAGGGTTTGTTTTAGGATTTGTTAAAGTTTGACCAGGATTGAGTACGTTGTCGTACTGTAATTGCTTATAGTATGTATAACCTGTTTATAGATTTAGATATGTATTAGAATGGTTAGTAAATTAAATTTAAAATGGTTGATAGAAAAAACTTTATTTTATTTTATTTTATTTGTTTTGATTATGGTATTTAAAAATTATAAGATCTAAATGTTTAGTATGAAGCCTTGAGAGAAGGTGGGAACCTAAGGATGAAAATTTAAGCTAGTAGGAGGCTAATTGAAAGGGATGAAATTAAGGCATGGTTGGATGAAGGCAAGAAATGGAGAACTTCATCTCTATTGGTCGAATACCATATCTAATGGGCTTTGAGGAGGCTGCCCGCAACCTTAACAGCAGCAACTTCAAAGAGAGCATTCAAAAATCAAAGACTAGGATTAGAAAGCTTGTTTTTTAATCTACAATTTTGGTGTAAAAATCAAGGGATTTGGAGTTTTAATGAGGGAGAAGTAGGTGCTTGAAGTTAAGGTATACAAATTGTACCTACTGTTACTCTTTTGAAGATTGGAGGAGTTTTATGAGAGCTTTTGGAGATTGGGAGGTGCAGCTAGAGAGGTGATTTCAAGCTCTACACTTGATGTGGAAGAATTATTATATTTGCATCAATTGGAGCTTCTAGTGGATTTGCAAGTAGAATAACAAGTGGAGGTAGCAACGGAAGACAAGATATGTATTTTGATCCTAATTCTACAAGCATGTTTGAAGCATTTGCTTTATTCATACAACAACAACAAGTGAAAGATCGCAAAGAAGGTATGGCAAAGGCATTATAGGTAGTTGTAGACAAGATTGACCAGTTTGAAGGAAAAAATATTACAAAATATTTAAGATATTATGTTAAGGAAATGGAATTGAAGCGTGTTTTTGAGAAGAGGATGGTTCAATTATTTGAATTGGCTACTATACCAAAGATCAAAAGCCATGTGAAGTCCATTATAAGACAATTTGGAGGTTCATAAGAAAAATTTTCTCAAGCATTAAAGGATGAGTATTTTTTTAAAGACAGTGATCAGATTACAAAAAGGGCGTTTTTTGAATGGATTGAAAGGCCTAAGAAGGATCTTCAAGTAACAGAATTATTGAAGGAGTTTGAAAGGCAATATTCCCATTTATCAAAAAAGAGAAGCTATTACTAAATCCAAGCAAAGTGGAGCTTTGTCTTCAAGTGGTTGATGGAGAGCTACAAGAGAAGTTGAAAATTTTACTTAAAGATAAAAAAGAAGAGGAAGGATTGACATCAAATTGGAAAGAAGTAGAAGAAGCAATAGGAGTACTTGCAAAAAGAGAAAAGAAAAAAGATAGGATAGATATTCAAAGACTATTGCAAGCATTTAAGGTAAAATTACCTACTAACCATCTTATATCTATGATTCAACCTTCAATTGCAACATTAAAGAAACAAGAAATGTGCATTGATGAAATCATATGAAGATAAGAGATTTGTAAATAAAATTTATAAAACTTGAAAAAAAGGGCCAATCATCAAAAGTATCAATAATACAAAAATTTGGACAAATGGATGATATAATACATAGGTGCATGTGGTGTGATAACGTGGATCATTAAAGAAAGGAATGTAAAGATTTTATAGAGGCGCTACACAAAGGAGTTGTTTTTTTCAAAGATGGTATGATATATTTAAATGAGAGTAGAGAAAAATTAGAGACAAACTTTGATAAAGGAAGAATGAAGGTACTTGCAAGAGAATCAATTAAAATCTCAAGCAATGAAGCGTCAACATATTGGATAGAAGCAAATCAAGACAAGTATTTAAGCATAAATCTTGAACTTCCAGGAGAATCTAGTTCTTTGTAGACAAGTGCAATGAGTTATGCCAAAAGAAAAAAATTTATCAAAGATGATTTAAAACACGTTGGCAATGACATTCAACAAATTATTAGATGGAATGATCCAGTAGATGTATTATTGGTACATGCTCATATTGCAAGGAGTTAGTATGATGCATTAATAGAAGAAAAAAGAAAAAGAGATGAGAATAATGAAGGGCAATCAAAAAGGACTACAAGAGGAGAAAAAACACAACAATAAAAAAATCCTATACATGAAGAGATAATGGAAAATATTCCTACAAAAGAAAGAGATTTTGTAAAAGAGAAGAAAAAGGCCCCTACTTATAAATTACAATCAAATATTGAGGCTCCTACTAATTTGAAGAACATATTAGAAGAGCGGATTTTAAGTAGAAAGGTTGAATTTATAATTGGTGAGATTTTAGAAATTGCAAAAAGAAAATTTCATGAAGTTATTATTGATATAATAAAAAAAAAAGACAATCTATTGGTGATACTATAACATCAAATATACAAGGTACAAAGGTAATGGAAAGCAATGAAGATGAAGAAATTGAATTGTAATTGGTTAGAGATATTTCATGAGTTAAGTTTACAAATAAAAAAGATGGTATTCAAGCTTCTAGTCATTATTCTTGAAGTCTTTGAGCAAGAGCTACAACGGAAAATTTAGTAAAATTAGGAGAATTAGAAGAGCCAATTATAGCACTAATTGATCATGGTTCAGAAATCAAAAGAGTTATATAAAAAAAGAAAATAGCTGATTGATATTGAATATGGATGGATGATAAGATCAACACACAATTCAAAAGAAGAATTGTATGGAGCTTGTCCAAATATAAAGGTGATGATAGGAGATGTCATTCATGAATAATATTTCTTTGTACAAGATATATCTATATATCTAATTATATTGGGACAACCATTTATTACTACCATAAGAATGGAAACAAAGGTTATGGATAATGGTCTAGTCTATGCAAGAATAAGAAGCCAAGATGGAATGAAAGCAGTTCAATTTTTAACTGTTTATGCCGATCATAAAAAAAATCGTGATAAGTTGAGAAAAAAGCCATTATCAAATAAGAACTTTGAAGACCTTAAGGGTTTTTACCGCACACCATTATAAAGCAAGATTGCAATGGATTAGAGGAAGACATGTTTCCGTTGAATTTAACAAAGATGATATTATCTATTGGACTTATTAGATTGAAAGAAGATGGTATATTATCTTTTAAAACTATTGAAAGGATAAAAAGAATAGATAAATATTATATTAAAAATATGGAAAAAAATTTGAAAGAAAATGGAGGATTAATTAAGGATGAATTTATATTAGGAACATTTGAAAAAATTGGATTTACGGATACTATGGGAGAATTAAATTATTTATTACAATATGGATTATAAGGAGGTAATAAAGTTGTCAATGTATGTTCTAAAGAATTTTATAATAAAATTCAAAACTTTATAGAAAATTTAAGTCACCGAGAGGTACGTGTTGAAACTAAATATAAATCACTGGCAAAAAAGGTTAAACCAGTGGCTTTGCTACTATTATTAGATTGTGAAGAAAAAAGTGGAAAGAGCATCTATATAATCAAATTTGAGAGATCTTAGGAAGATAGGGCATAAATTTATGGATGCTATATTAGATGGATTAAAAGTTGGATGTGAAGGATTTTTGACAAAATGTGAAAAAAAATGCTTTAGAAATATGCTTTCATGACAGGGAAAGGCTTTTGCATTTGAAGCACATGAAATTGGATGTGTTGATCCAAATATTGTAGCACCTATGGTTATTTTTATTGTTCTTCATAAACCATGGAATTTACGAGCAATTCTAGTACCAAAAGCACATTTATCCAAGTTGATAAATTTACTCAATGAAAAGATTGAAATGGAGATTTTAGAACTATCTATGGCACCTTATTCAAATTGATGGTTTACAATACCAAAGAAAAATGGAACAATGAGATTTATATAAGATATGCAACGTGTAAATAAAATAACTATTAAAAATATGGATTTAAGTTCAATTATAGATGAATTTGTAGAGGTATCTATTAGAAGAACAATCTATTCGATGGATGATCTTTATTCAAGAAATGATCAATTTCAATTGACATTACAAAGTAGAGATTTAATTATTATAAAGACTCTATTAGATTTCATAAGAATGTGTATATTGTCTCAAGGGGCTATTAATTCAGTAGCTCATATGATGAATATGCTCTGGTATAGAGATCTCGAATTCTAGACCAGAGGTGTATTCTAGAGCAGTATAGTGAGGTCTTAGACCATTGGTATAGAGATCTCAAATTCTAGTTCTTATAATAGCTGACATCTCTGTTACGCTGATCCATATATTCATGCTGTCAAATAGTGCAACAGTCAGCATAGAATCGACCATGCAATATCTTCCGATTATCTCCATTGACCTTTTGTCTCTCTTTTCGTATAGATTAAATACCTCTTTGTACGGAAGGTCTATTTTCTTATTCCCTGTAAAATTTTCTAAAACAGAAGAGAGACTGTAACTTTGTAGTTTGTACTCCTTTGTAATATATTGGTATACATCTATAACCGTGTGTCTAGGCAAATCAAGCACCATGTAGTCATTGAAGCCATATACTGCACTGTTCCAATTTATAATTATTCTTTCGGTACCTGTATTACTAATTCTAGAGGCAGAAGGTAGACTAATGAGCTTTCTTTGTAGCCTTGTATCAATGTATTTAAAATCAAACATGAATATATTATATCCTATTACAACATCTGAATTTATCTTTTTAGTGAGCAAGAAGTACGCTTCTATCAGCTCTCTCTTGTTTGTAAATGCTGTCGTTTCTATATCATCAAGCTCTATCTTGCACTCTCCAATGTATAAAAGATATTTCTTAGATGTCTCAAGTATGAGGTATCTCTGCGACACTATAGAGATCATAAAGATCTCATCTTTTTCCACACAGGGATCTGGCATAGCACTGCTGTTAGAAGAGTATACTTCTATATCCATATACATGATTAGTGGTCTTGGCACATCTCTACTGTCTAGAGATTGTATTGCCTTCCAACTCCATGTATATTCAAAGTCTATAGAACATAGCTTTACATTATTGTTAACAGATGCGTACAATACTTTTATCCATCCTGAATAGCTTATGCCTGTAGCAATAATAAACATTTCTTTAGTCTTTATATCATCGTTGTATGTTCTTATACTCATCCTTCTCATCAAGTTCAAGAAGTGCTCCAAAGTGGTTCTCTTGTAGAAGTAATACTTGATAAACCTCTTGTCACCTTCAAGATATGATCTAAGCAGTCTCCTAGTGCAGAATACTGTCTTGGCGATGTTTTTGTGACCGATATACTTACATATTTCGTTTATTCTCTCTTGCACTTTGTTTTTCATGTCAGATACAGACACATAGCAGTGAACAAGAAAGTCATGTGTTCTAATCGTAACAGGCTCTCCTGTTATAAGATTTCCAAACCCGTACATTATAACTCTCTCATCACAGGCTCTAGCTCTCCAGTCATATATCATATAAGAGACCTCCATAGCGCACATAATTATTGTGAGGAGATAGTCATATGGCAGGTCTTGAGGCAATAAACTCCTAAAAGTCAATTAAGAATACCAATTCTTGCATCCTCATCTTCCGAGCAACGAATAATTATTATTATATTGTTTCTCACTCTAATAAATTCCTTTATAATTACTATTAATGGCAATATTTCTGAGTTATTATAACATCTCTTTAGCCTTTCATATGTTCCCAGTGTGACTTGCAAGGTGCCATTGCCAAACAAAATAGGGTATCTAGACGAATAATAATATACAAATTCCTCTCTATTAGAAAACTCCTCCCGCATTACTTTAGGAACAAACACTATGCTTGTGTTAACAAGTTTGATACTAATAGTGCTCCACCTCTTGCAAATAAAATATAAGTCATGTATGAAGTAGGCTCTGAGTCTTTGCTCATGTACTAGCTCAGAATATGACACCTCATTCATAGCTACCCTTTCTACACTTAGTGGTCTCCAAAAGCATTCTTTCCACTGATTTCTAGTTAGTACAGACACACATTTTTTGTCTACATTTATCTTTTGTTTTGTGAATCTGTTAGGCTAGATTGCATTGCTGCAAAAAGTCAGCTGCTCTTTAAACTGTGTTACCGCATCATTCCACTGGCTAGTTACTAGCTCGCATTGGGGGTATAGAAGTACGTATCGGTAACGAAGGATAATGATAGATTCATCATATTCGTGCTTCCAGATGTATGGCCCTTTGGTACATGGTATAGACATTCTTACACTAGTATCATCGTGCACATCAAATACATATATGTTTGTTGAGAACACATATTCTAATGCTCTACAGTAAAGTGTTGGATCCAAGAATATCTCACTATCTCTAGCATTAAGGAATATTTCCTATTCCGTCAAGTACCACAGTTCTTGAAGACATTTCTGAGGAGGATAAACCAATTGCTCTCTAGAAATAAGAGATGACAAATAAGAGAGCAATGATGATTTATTTCTTTTAACACCTACTTATACTAGGTCTGTAGAGCACATGAGTTCTTGGAGTTCCTTAGGAGCCCTACCAACAATATCCTCTCTCAAAGGGTATAGTGGCTTAAATCGTATTATCTTCTTACCACCTCCACTGTTGTCAAGTATGTTATGAACGTACTTATAATAGTTGGAGTCTGATCGTTTCAGATGATCTGAGGTATAACAGTACGGGAGAAATTCAAATACATCTTTGTTAGGTAATTTGTTCCTTCTGAGTCCGGGAAAGAGTCCTACATCACAAGTGTATATTCTTGAGTAAGGACCATCTTTAGGATATCGCATAGTAGACCTTTCTTTTGACCTATATCTTTCTTCTTCCGATTCCGTAATTATTATTGGCTTAATAGAATACTCTCTTGCAAGGTCGGTATGTACGGAGTATTTTGCTTTCATAGACACTGGAACATTCCTTTCTTTGAGAAAGAACATACTAGATAATTTAGGCTTGTTCATTATGATGTCATATAACAACTCAAGATCTAGCTTTTCTTTGCTTATAACAGCAGACAGCTCTATGTCTACACTTTCAACACTATTTGCAATATCTACAGAGATTGTATTGCTAACCATGTTGATAAGCTGGGTATTAAACATAGCATATGATGATATATGTCGTATTGTCATTAGCTTCAGATTAAAATCAAAGACAACTTTTATAGGGACTCTTATATTATTGTCTCTCAAAAGGGGAATCATAAACGTTACAATCAGAACATTGTCACCCTTTGATGCATTAGCAGTCTCTATGACAGGATTAAAGTGCTTATACCATTGATAATTTCTAGTACATCTTTCAACGGTAGGAACCTCTTCTGATACACATATAGTATCAAAAAGTATGTTTGCATCTATGCCAATGATCGTCTAGATTAGAGTTACCTCTCGTACATAGAAGGAATCCATAGTCTATTAAGACTGAGGTGTAATATCCATAAAAAAAGTTGCTGCAGCTATTTTTTTATATCAATATTTTACACTACTATCCTGTAATATATCCCGTCATAGGATAGTTCTTCTCTATTCATATTGCACTATTTTTCCGAAACTCACACCACTTACACGTGCGATCTCTAGAGCATATTCTTAGTACAAAGAAAAGAAAATCTTTTGTCTATCTTCTTTTCAGACTCTGCTAATACCGCTGCTGCAATAACAAGAAGCGCTATGTTCATATCACATGCTTGGATGCCTGATAGTACTATTTCAAGTTCTTTTTTATCCCTGATTTAATGTCAAAGTGTTTTATGAAAAACGATAATACGTCTGTAGATGTTCTAACATTTTCTTCGTCTGACGATGAGCTAATCATAGGTTCCAATCTATAGGAGGGTTAAAGGTAACATTCATAGTTTTGAAGTGGTTGTATTAGAAGAATTCTTTGTTTGTGCTAAACAGAGATGGATGTGCAACAACAAGAATCACATTTCTTGATGTATCTATTTTTTTATCAAAGCTTGGTTCTATCTTTCCACATAGCACAAGTATTATTTGTCTCTTTGAAGAACACAGTCTTATACACATCTTTATGAAGCGGTGCCACAGAGCATCGTGGCTCCTGTTGGAAACACTCTTAGTCGTCAATACAGCATTTAATAATAGTACTTCTCTGCTTGTACTATTTGATAAGATCACCATGAAAAGGAGTGGTAAATTCTTACACCTCTTCAGAGATCTCTTTGAATATACTTACCAGTAATAGAAGAATAAGACATTCTTTATTATCAGAGAATGATAATCCATAACCCTACTAACACCTTTATAGGATTCTTGTCCAAGCACTACGATCCTTACTCTATTTAATGGTGCCTCATAGAAGGCTCCTAACACATTGTCTAGTGTCAAGAACATAACAACTCCTCTGCCAATTTCTTTGCGGTACAAGTACTATCTCATCTAGCTCATTATCCATAGAAACCATAAGCTCTTCCTATCCAAAGGGCAGTAACATAATCATGATAAGATAGTATAGATTCAATGTTGAGTGTATGGCTATGAAGGATATGAAGTTGCCAAAAATATGTGAAGATATCAATAACAAATCCTTTTTTGAGCAAAAGAGACAAAAACAACGTTGCTATAGAAGAGAGTGCAAAAGCTTGTCTTATATATAGAAGAGGAAAGATTGTATCTACAGACATCCACAAGGAACTAGTCGTTGAAAGAATGACTGCATTATTTGAGTATTCTAATTACTATCGTAGATAGCAAGTATAAATTTTTTTTTACACCTGGCTGTTGTCTAAGTTATCCTTTTCATAACAAAATTGTATGATATTCTCACCGTCTCTTATAATCCCATTGTACTGAGCAACTATATCTTGCATCAATTTAGAAAGGCATCTCTGTATGTATCCAGCATCAGACGTGTTAACACCAGTATTGACTAAACCTTCTCTGCCTCCTTGACAATGAAAGAAATATTCTATGAGATTGAGACCTTGAGAGTATGAACTAGCAATTAAGCCTCGTCCTTCAAGCGAGCTTGTGTATGGACTGCACCATGCTAATATTCTATAATCTCGCAGTATCTTCTTTGGTCTCTTTCCTCTTATCCATTGCTAATCTACTAACGATATTATCTGTCCTAAGTTGACCAGGCTTCCTTTAGATTCACTCTCTATTATTGTAAGCAATGAATTACTACTACTAAGAGACTGCTTTGTCATTCTCTGGCTCTTGTTTCTGAGATTGTTAAGAACAGTGCATATATCCTCATCATCCTCATGTACGTCAAGTATGTTAATGACTCCTACATCACATATACAATCATCATATCCTATACTCAGTCCCTCTTCAAGAAAAACAAAGAAAAGTTATGGAAAAATTGAAAGAACTTCTTTCTTCACGTCCAACTTTGAAGAAAGTGAATTATGAATGTGGAAGATCAGTAATATTAATAGTTGATGTAGGTTCAATTGGAATAGGTTGGATAATTGGACAAGACAATGAACAAGGAAATAGATATGTAGTACGGTTTGGAGCAAAGGTTTTGAATATTAGACAAAGAGCATATACACAAGTTAAAAGAGAATTATAGGGTGTAATAACTACTATGAAAAATAAAAAGGAGTATTTGATTGGTGCATTGGTAGTTATAGAAACAGATTATCTGCCTTTACTAGGCATGATTACAAGTTGTTCAATTCCTAATATTGCTATGTTAAGGTGGATAGCATATATAAAATCTTTGAATCCAGAGTTTAAATACATTACAGGGAGAGATAATTCAGTTGTAGATATGTTATCAAGGGCAAGGTATTAAAATGAAGAAGATATGATTGATATGGAAGATGATGTGGGTGCAAATTTTTATACTAATGCATTATCAAAAAAAAAAGGTGTATGTTTGAATACAGCATTGGAATTATTTTTAAGAAACTTATATGAAAGTGAATGGGAAGATATTGGAAAGTATCTAAGTACATTAAAGCGATAAGAAGGTTGGACAGATCAAAAATATAAGAAAATTTGTAAAAAAGCCTATAGATATTTTTTACATGATGGATATTCATAAAAGCATCCAAAGAAAAGAGGAGAAATACCACAACAGGTGATATGTGATTTAGAAGCTCAACAAAAGATTATCAAGGAATTTCATGAGAGCTTGTGGATAGGACATAGAGGATTATGGGCAACTTTTATTAAATTGAAGGAAAAATATTGGTGGAAAGGCATATATAAAGATGTGATTGATTTTATAGGATCATGTGACATTTGTCAAGTTTATTTTAATATTTGACATTGAGATGAATTACATCCAACTTATCCTCTAAGACTACATTATAAGTAGGTAGTGGATTTAGTGACAATGCTTATGGGACTTGGACAAATAAAATATTTGATACTCGCACATGAAGATTTATCAAATATGATTGAAGGACAATGTAGAATGGAGAGGAATTTTATGATTTACGATACATAGTTTGTAGGATTAAGAATAAGCAATAAATCAATGAATGGCCAATTTAGAAGGCAGAAGGGATGAAGAAGTTAAAAAAATAGTTATCATTAGTTGTGTAGCAGTTAACATAGTCGGAGTAAGTATAAATTGATTGGATATGGAAGAGTCGGGGCGAGATTGTGATAATGCTGAGCTGGGATAAGCTTGGTGCTACCTCTTATTTTTATTTTCTTTTGTATTAGACTATAGTGGAGAATCCGGATTACATTTTGATTAATTGAACCAAGTTGATTATGACGTTGTCGTGTAGTAATACGACCACTAGGTGAAAGAGGGAAGGAGTGATTATATTATAGAAGAGCTCAAATGAAAATATTAGAGAAAATTATCTTAGAAAAATAGATAATAGACAAAGAGGTAGTAAAAAATTAAAAGGTTCTAATGCTGCCTTTTATAAAAAGGAATTCTACTTACTTTGTATAGCCATAAATATGATAAAGTAAGGTAGATTAGAAAGATAATTGGTATAGGCATGTTAAGTAAGGAGTTAAGAGTAGGTTTTAGAGAAATTTACCTCAAAATTACAAGAGTTGATACCCATAGAGGGCCGGTTAAGAACTTGGGTCGAAACCAGACCCCAAGGCACAAAACCGCATGCCTACGGCGGATCCGGGGTCTTTTTGCAAATTGGAGAGTGGAGTTAGAAGGCAGACTTGAAGAGGTTTGTATGTTTTTTGGTTTTGAATGATTTGGATAAAAGTTGAGTTTGGAAGAGATTTGCAAAGTTAGAGTTGTTTTGGGAGACTTTAGAAATTGTGAAGTATATTGGGGTTTATATTTTTGAGGATTTTGTAAGATTGGTTACACATCGTTAAGTGAAATTCTGTAGGTTTGTGCATACAGTTGTGCTTGTAAGGTTCTGTGAATTTGAGATTGATCTAACGGTTCGATCAAAGGTTATTGAAGTTTATGTGGGTCGGGGTCTCTGGAATTGGGTTTTAAAGGTCAGTTAGGATTTCGCAGATTTTGAGCAATCTATCAGTTGGATTGGGGTGAAATTTATGTGTGTGTGTAGAAGACTTAATTTCCTACATGCATGTGAAATTTGGACGCAATTGAATAGTGCAAATAGGAGGTTTAGGCACTGGAATATTGGCATGAAGATTGGAGAAGGAGGCCAGCTGATACCCAAGCAAATTTGTAAGTTTTTCTTCTTCTTGGTGAGTTGGATCTTCTTCAAACTTGGTATGTGTGTTGTTAACTTAATTATTAAGGTGTATGAAAAATTTCAATCAAGATCAACGGTTTTTTTGGTAGTTATTGTGGTTCTAAAATTGCCTTAGGGCTTGGCTAGGATTTAGGATTTAAGATTTTACTAGGGTTTGATTAGGATTTGGATTTAGGATTTAGTTAGGATTTCATTAGAGTTAGGATTTGATCAGGGTTTGACTTAGGATTTGATTAGGGTTTGACTAAGGTTTGACCAGGGTTTGAATTAGGGTTTCATTAGGATTAGGATTTGATCAGGGTTTGACTTAGGGTTTGATTAGGGTTTGACTAAGGTTTGACCAGGGTTTGAGTTAGGATTTCATTAGGGTTAGGGTTTGATTAGGGTTTGACTTAGGATTTGATTAGGGTTTGACTAAGGTTTGAGTTAGGGTTTCATTAGGATTAGGGTTTGATTAGGATTTGACTAGGATTTGACTTGGGGTTTGATTAGGGCTTGATTAGGATTTGACCAGGGTTTGAATTAGGATTTCATTAGGATTAGGATTTGATCAGGGTTTGACTTAGGATTTGACTAGGATTTGATCAAGGTTTGACTTAGGATTTGACTAGGGTTTGAATAAGATATGATTTAGGATTTTAAGATTTTATTTTTAGTATTTTCTAAATTTAGTATTTTATATATTATTTTCTATTATAATTATTGTATGACTCATTTATTCTTCTTTTATAATTTCTTTAAGATTGAATCAAGCTGAAAAATATTGTTAAGGTTTAATAGAAGTTATTTAAGATTCTATTAGAATTATTAGGATTTTGTTGTGTCGTATTTCCTTTTTATCTTCCACAGCCAGGTGCCCGGAGCATTCTCAAGCAAGACTTCACGTATTACGACAACGTCGGATTCACCAATATGTTGTATGATATGGTCTTCTATCTAAAAATACACTGGGTACTTGGCTGTGGAGAGTTTATTTAAAATTTGATGGTAAAAATTCAATAAGTGATTTGTCCTTAATAAAAAGGATAAATAATATAATATTCTCACAAAAGAAAAGTTATGTATATAAATCCTCTTGTATTCAAGTAGGTTTGTACAAAAAAGTTTCAAATTTCTACAAAAATCCTTCAAAACTTTGTTCACCCGCAAGGATTTATTTCTTATTGAATTTTACCGTTCAATAATTCTTGATCCAACTATTCAATTTCAAAAATATTTTCTTCAAAGTATAGATGATCTTCTTAAGTTTCACCATAAAAAAGAATCAATTATAAATTCGTTTTTGATCGTCTGATATCTGAAAAATTCTAGCAAGTGCTTAAAATCCTAGCTCAAAGACACCCGAGCACTATTTTCCTTATATCTCACAAATCCAAAATTTTAATGCCACAAAATTTTCATACATAGTCTTGTGACATAAACATATACACTTTTAAAAATTTTGAGCCAAAAATCTTTCAAATTTTCTAAGATATAGCTCAAAATGTAACCACTATATAAGCAGGTCACTTATTGCCCTTAAGTTTGTAAGCACTCACTTCAGCTTCTAATATCTCCTAAATCTAGCTTGGATTTTATCAAGCTATACATAAAAAGTATAGCTGTGAAAGTATTCTATCTAATCCTAGTCATTGATCTTTAATTGCTCTCTGTATGCGCGAGTTATATCCAAAAATGTGACAGTAGGTCTAAAATTAACACCTTAACTTTGAGTGCCTATAACTTCTTCATAAAGAGTGCAAATCATACAAAATTTGCACTTAAATCAGATCCAAAAACCTAAACCTTATGATCTTAGGCTTTGATGTGTGACTCTCTTTGAAAAACAAACCCTAATCCCTAATAAACCCTCGGATAGCCTTCTTGAAGCCCATTGGATATGATTTTTGGCCAATTAGGATAGAGATTTCTATCATCCACCTCTATCCATCCACATGGATGGCCAAACTACCTTTTTTACATTAAAAACATTAAACCCTTTTCTAACCCTTCTTCTTATAAGATTTATATACTTTGTGCTTTAAGCACCAAATAAAATAAGTAAACTAAGATTTTAAGGGTCATCAATGTGTAACAAAGGTAACTTAAGATATATGTAAGTTATTATCAATATAAATCAACCTCAAAATTACTATTAAAAAAAAAAAAAAAGGTTGTATAAATCTCATTAATAGTCTTTGTTGTTCTCGTTCGTCTCACTTACTCTACCAATACTACCCAGAGTAAATCTGTAAAGGGAAATTCGAACACAGGGAGAGACTATCCGCATTGAATTAAATTGTTAGGATCACATAATTAACTACCTACTGAACATTAGAGTCTAATGCACATGTACATGCCTTTCTCTAAAATACTGCCGTCTACTCTACTGATTCTACTCTTTCGCAATAACAGATACTTTGTGACACAACCTTCCACCAATACTCCTATTGTAATCTTCTGTCTTCTTCCGAATTCATAACAATAATTGGCAGTGTTACACCATTTCCACAGATTGCATACACCCATTTCTTTTCCAATCACTAGAAATAATTCCTCACCTACAATGCCTCTTGAACAAATTGTTACTCCAATATTCTTCACTGCTCAACTCTCACAGTCAACATGACATGACACTCACATCTACAACTGAACTTTATTGACATAGCCAGTCTTCAACCTCCAATTCATCGCAAACAACTTCACATAACAACCAATCATAATTTCTTATTCATCCACATATATATAAATTTTCTATTTTATTATTGTACTTCATCATTGACATGGTATAACCCTTCAGAATAGAATTCGGATCCTCTGCTACAGTCTAACAAAAGAAAAGAGAGAGAGGTAGCACTAAGCTTACTCTGGCTCAGGACTATCACAGTCTGAAGCTTACTCCTACTGTTCGAATCAATTTATACTTATCTCAATCGGTATTAACAGCTACACAATCGACGATAACCACTTTTTCCAACTTCCTCATCCATGTTGCCTTTTAAACTGGCCATTCATCGGCTTCTTGCCTACTCTTATCCCTACAAACTATGTATTGTAAATCCTAAAATTCCTATCCATTCTACATAGCCCCACTCTTAACTGTGCAGCGTCCTCGCAAACACAAAATTGATAAAACTTTGTTATAAGGCTGGCTCTTGAGATTGGGATACTCCTGGATTCGTAGGAGGTTCCTCTGCGTCTAGCTCTAATGGCACGTCCTTATCCTCCTCTGATAAATCCACATGATTAATCTTCAACTGCGCTGATAAATCTTCATTATCCGCTCCCAAGTCCCGAATTTGAGCCTCCAATTGTAGAATTCTGGCATCTTTCACCTCTAATTGGCACCCTTGTTGCTTCATCTTCTCCTCTAGCTCACTAATTCTCAAAATTCGGGGAGCAAATTCCTGTGGCCAAACGACATTGGCCAAATCGCCCTCCAATTTTTCCTTTTCACTTTTCAAGGCACCAATTTCTGTCTATAGCTTCTCCGTTCCAATTCGGTATTGGTCTCCCAATTCTACCTTTTTTTATTCTAATTTCACTGCTTTATCACGTTTCGCTTGCAACTAACACTTTAGCGCTTCCCTTTCCAAATCTCATATCCTGCGGTTCTCTATTAATTCTTGCTTTTGACCGTTCAGGATTCTTTATATGCAATCTTTTTCATTCGCCCAATTTTTCTTTTCTTCCGCTACTTTTTGCTCTAATGCCAACTTGGACTCTGTCTTTGCCCTAATCAGGTGCCCTTGTTCTACAATTTGGCGGCCTTTCTCCATTATCTCCTTTCGGCTAGATTCCAATTATTATCTTAGATTCCCTTCTAGCTCGCTCACAGTAAGCTGCAATTAAGAAATTTGTCCCAATATTACTTCCGTGAGGTTTTCTTCTATCAGTATCCCGGTGTTCAAAACTGGAGCCTCAACCACCCTCTCTATCACTGCATGAATTGAAACTCGCCCAAGTATAGTCTCCGGGATAGCCTCCCATTTCCGCGATCTACTGGATTCCCCAATTTTGTGCACCACTACCTCTGGGCCAACTGATAAACTCCGCATACCCTGTTGTGGCATTGGGGAAGGCACGCTCTTCTCCCCTGCTAGTTGACTTAACATGTACGCAATCACGAAGTGCACATAGTTAGAGCATAGTAAAGAAGCGAATTTACCTATTTTTCACTTGGCTCCCATTTCTGCATGGATACGGATTGCTACAAAGGCTGTCCAATTAAAGACCATACCTTCCAATGTTCTAATCGCAGCAAACAACAAGCGCTTGCACATGTACGTGGTATGCCGGTTCAAGCCTAGCCGCTTCTAAACAAACCGCATCCACTCCGCAAGCTCTAGAGTAAGTGCCTCTACTACTTTCTAGCCTTGATTTTTCTCAAAGGACGCCATATTCCCTTTGAAGTAACTTCCCGGTCTGAAATCACTCAACACTTTGACGCCTATTGGTAAATATAATACCTTTTGTAAGGTACTCTCATCGATCCCAATTATTCTCCCTTTTACTACACTTGAACCATCCTCTGGATCATAATTTTCTATGTACTTTGCAACTAATTCTACATCAATTGGAGGCAAATTATCCGATCCTCGCAAAAACATGTACATCTGTGTACTTCTAAAATCTCTCTATCTTTGTAAGGACCAACAGATTTCCAACTTAATGGGCTCCATGTTGGTGACCACTACTAGGGACGGCGATTGCAAGTTACTCTTGCTTCGCACGTTTTGGACATTCTCCTCTCTGTCTGCAGCTCTCTTTGACCTCTCCATCGACATTGTATAATGTTGATTACGTACTCCCCGCTCGGACTAATCGTTACTCTCTGACTGTAGAGAATTCTACACTCCAATAAGCATACATTCGGACGACCAAACTCAAAACAGAATGCTAATCAAAAACTCCCACTAAATGCCTCACTCCTAACCTTTTATTCGGGGTCTAAAGCAACAATCCTTAAACCAATGTACCAGATCGTCACTTTCGATTTGCATGAGTAGTCCGTATTAGGACCCAAAACTGACCATCAGCCGTCTTTCTAGCCATCATACACCTTCAATAAAGGTAAGCTATCACGAACAGGTACACCCTCTTCCTTCCAATTTTGAAAATCCGTCCCGGATTTACGTAAAATAAAGACGTAAATGGTTGCCGTTAACTCGGGTGGTAAATTGAGTACCCATAAAATCTTCCAATTGAACTAAACCAATAGAAAAGGCTTCAATTACTCGATAAGATCCATGCCAACGGACTTGGAATTTCCCCAAAAAATGGTAAAAGCGATTACCATAAAGAAGCACTAGATCATTGGATATAAAAGATTTAGGACGTAATTTACTATCATAATAATTCTTACGACGATGCTGTATAGCTTCCATAGTGAAAAGGGCCGTAGCCCTAACTTCATCCAATTTGTCCAATTATGCTAACCGATGTTGGAGGGATTCCTTGTCACCAAGATGTTCATACAATACAATTTGTAAACTCTGAACTTCCAATTCAATTGGTAATATTGCCTCTTGCCCGTACACCAAGTGGAAAGGGGTGGAACTAGTAGTCACTTTATACGCAGTACGATATGCCCACAAGACTGCGAATAATTTTGTATCCCAGTTTGTTCTCAGGCCAGACACTGTTTTCATTAAAATTTTACACAAAATACTGTTGGTCTTTTCAGTCTGTCCATTGGCCCGAGGATGATATGGGGTTGTCTTTCAATGCTTGATCTCATATTTATCTATCAAAGCCGTAATTGTAGAATTAATAAAATAGGTTCTACGATCACTAACCAATTCTTTGGGACACCCAAATCGAGTGATAATGTTCTCATATAAAAACGTGGCTACAGTATCGGTATTATCAGTTTTTGTTGCTATCGCCTGTGCCCATTTTGTCACATAATCCGTCGCTACCAAAATATATCTTTTCTGCCCATTACGCGATGCTGGTGCGATTGGTCCTACAAAATCAATATCCATTTTTCAAACGGTGCTTGTACTAAAATTGGTACCAACGGCATGGCAGAAGTTCCTGTAGGTCTACCAATATGTTGACAAGGATCACAACGTCGAACATATTGGTGTGCATTTGAGAACATTGTTGGCCACCAATATCCAGCCATTAAAGCTTTGCGGGCAGTGCTGTCACCGAAAAAATGCCCTCCACAACTATCCAAATGACATCCTTCAAATATAGTACGTACTTCACTTTGAAAAATACAGAGATGTAGAATTTCATCTCTCCCTTGCCTATAGAAGGCATCTCCAATCATCGTATATGGAGCACTTTTCAAAATCAAGCGTTTCTTAAGTTTCTCACTATATATAGGTAAAAATGTCTGAAATGTCAGATGCTAGATCAATTCACTATATTCTGGGATGATCACGTCGACGGCAAATAATTTCGCATCAGAAAGTGCATCATTGATAGGTTTGTTACCGAATATATTGGACAATCGAGATAAATGATCTGCATTGGCATGTTTCTTTCCAGGTCGAACGTTAATAGTAAAATTAAATTCTTGAAGGAGTAACATCCATTGAGCAATGCATCCACTCAATTGAGGTTTATTAATCATATACTTAAGAGCATCATGATCAACATGAAATACAAATTAATAACCAAGCAAGTAATGCCGAAATTTTAAGGATAGAATAGATCATGCCCAAGGCTTCCCGTTCAGTCGTAGTGTAATTTTGTTCCGCAGCAACAAATTGTCGACTAGCATAATAGATGGGATGATCCAAATCCTTTTCATCTTTCTGACTTAACACGGATTCAATAGCAACATTCGAGGCATCAACATAAACATGAAAGGGTTTTGTCCAACAAGGTGCAACAAATACTGGTGTCGACACCAATTTTCGTTTTAACTCCTCGAATGCAACTGTACATTCCTCAATCCAAATTGGACTAGATCCATCTAATGGCAATTTCTTTAAGAGATTCGTTAATGATTGACATATTTCTGCAAATAAATGAATGAATCGCCTATAGTAGCTGACATAGCCTACAAAATCCCGAACATCAGACACTATTGTTGGCTTTGATAAAGCCAATATCCAAGTAACTTTATTTGGGTTAGTAGCGATACCAGCCACGGAAATGATGTGTCCCAAAAGCTTCCCCGATAGTACGCCAAATTGACATTTCTTAGAATTCAAAGATATCCCATATTTATCACATTTGTCCAAACAGTTACCAAGACATTCCAAATGATTTGCTATTATACTGAATGTGCAAAAATCATCTAAAAATATCTCCATGACAATCAAAAATAGTCCTAAAAGGCTTGCATCATTACCCTTTGAAATGTGGCCGGGGCGTTACATAACCCAAATGGCATCACTTTAAAAGCAAATGTGCCCCAATCTGTAATAAAAGTAGTCTTTAACTGGTCCTCTTGTGCAATTTTTATTTAATTATAACCTAAGAATCCATCCAAAAAGAAATAATATTCATGCCCAGCTACTGCATCTAGTATACTATCTGTAAAAGATAAAGGAAAATAATCCTTCTTGATAGCCGCGTTTAATTTACGGAAGTCTTAACAAATACGAATTTTTCCATTTTTCTCCGGCATTATCACAATTGATGAAATCCATTCACTATATGGGACTGGATATATGAAGCCCACGTCTAAAAATTTATCTACTTCCTCCTTGACCATGAGAGAATATTTTGGATTAAGACGGTGTTGTCTTTGATGAACCGATATAGCATCTTCCTCTAAAGTAATTCGATGCTCACAAACTTTGGCAGGAATACCTTTTAAATCCGCATACGACCAAGCAAAAGCAGATTTATGATTTAGAAAGAATTCTTTTCAATTTCTCAGTTTTGTACCCATAATACCGGTGTATACTTTGATATTCTGGGGTGTTTCATTGGTACCCAAATTAATGATTTGGTACACATGTTCCTCCTTAATTCCCAGATTGATTTGCCCCTTCTACTCTAAACCCTTCATATGGGCCGGCAAATTGAACTTACCCAATTCTGGTTCCAATGTACCAACTTCATTTACCACACAATTATTCATCCAGTCCGCGATGACATCGTCAGAGTTCACTGCATCCTCCTGATCTAAAAAATATTCCCCTGGATTTCCATACTAGTGTAATACGCCTGGCTTTCGCATGTGAGTTGGGTCCTTATCAACTTGCATCGCATTATTAACTTCAAGGAGACGGAATTCGCCTCCATATCTTCGAGAACGCTTGCTTCTGCGTCTCCTAATTTGCGACTCCCCATGATATTGAATTGGGTACATCTGTAAAACAATCTTGTCATTATCCTCCCTAATAGTTAACGTTCCACAGCTCTAATCGTTCCTAGCTTTGGCCTAATATAGCCACGGCCGACCCAATAATATTGGATATGATAAAGTGGAACTCTTTGATCAGAAAACAATATAATCAATTTCATACGTAATTTCTGTGATTACAATATTAATACTGCATAAGATATCCATTGGTTTTATCCTACTATGATTTGCTATTCTTAATACCAATGTCGTGGATACTAATTGTTTTAAATCCAACTCCTCTATTGTATCGGCGTTCATTAAGTTCACACTAGAGCCACCATCCACTTGAACTCCAAGAATGAAAACACCATCAATTAATACATCAATAGTTGGTGCTCCCGGATTGAGATTCAAACTAATTTCATGAATTTCTTTATTATGAATTCTACGTCGTATTAACGAGGAATTCAATGTAGAATGACATTCTGGTACAACTGCTAACAATTGCTTCATTGTAATAGAAGGTTTAATTTCATCCAAATCTTTCATAATATCATATGGTTTCATATTGGCAATGATTCCCAAGGGCCTCTTCTTTTTCATGGGTTTTAATTTGACCCCTTGAGATAATTTTCTTACGGAGTTCGGAACTAGAACTGCTGCATGGACTTTATCATAATTCTTGTCCATAAGAGGATCTTTTAATGGATAAGGTGGCTCCCGGATCTTTACAGATATTGATACTGGTTTCAGTTGAACCATTATCTTGGGACTAAGATTATTCTCAACTTGCACAGACGAATTGGATTCCCGGGTTGGTAATTCCTTTGATACTGGTGTTAGATTTGAAGCATTATTCAATAATTGACATTGGTCCATTGCAACTGGTACTTTCAATTGTTGAATTGGATCTTTCTCCTTTTACTGGGCCCGAGTAAGTACTGCACGGACGCATTCCACCCGATTTATCGGAGAATCTTGTGGTACTCGAATATTATCCTCCATCATAATTTGCAATTGGATACGCTGATCTCGGTTATTAATATTAAACGGAGCATTGCACTGCTGATAAATATGTCCAGATTGCTTACAATTTCCACATACTAGAGCATAATCATCATTGGCTCTAGGATTGGGACATTCAGTAGCTTAGTGTCCTAGCTGCCTACATCGATAGCATCAAAGTGATCTTCTTCCTCCTCCATCTGGAATATGGGATGTCTCAACTAGTATATACCGGCTAGGCTTGTTCTAGGTTTGATGGATATAGGATCCCGGCCGACCAGTTGGTATTGTAGGATCTGAAATTGGGTTCTGAATAGGTGGATATTGGGGTTGTCCTTGCTGATTTTGCACAAAACCTTGGGAATTGGGATCACCTTCTTAATTATACTCAAAATTTTAAAAATTATAGAAATTTCTATTTTATTTAATAGGACGATTTCTGTTCCAGCCAAACCTATTTTCTATCTGAACTTGATTAACATCCCACGAAGTTGGTTGAATCATGGTCTGATTTCCTAACTGTTGTTGCCTTCTTAAATTCTAGCAATTGGTGGTTACATGCTTACCTCCACAAAATGTACATTGCACCGTCATTTGGAATGGTGAAGGGCACTCTGTTACTAAATGGCCTTGCCCCTTATAATTACTGCACCAAATATTGGGGCGTATATTAGTCGGTTTATGCCTCTTTTCCTTATCCTTTGCCAGATTAACAACCAACTCGTCCATCTTCTTTGTCAAAGTTAACAACAAAGTCTCATTTGGATCCTTTGATACTAGTTCGTTAGAGAATTCTTTTATAGATATTGGTTTTTGATATGGAGAGTATGAGAAATACGGGACTGCAGTTGTTGGTAGTATAGCCTGCAATGGAACATCATTCACTATCCTTTGCAAATTAACACTAAGATTTGTACCGTAGTCAATTGTCCTTAGATAACTGTTCACTATTTCATTCCAGATTGGTATTTGATACCGTCCTTGAGATGGAATCAATGTGGCTCTTGTGGTTAAAAATTGGTCATAATGACATTCTTCCCATATCTTAGCTCGGTCAAGTGAGGCAGCCATAGTCGCAGGTTGGGCCTCCTTTACAAACATCTTCAATTCTGGTGGATATAGTCCGTTAACCAATATGGACATAACAAATGAGTTCGGCATTTGGTTATTTGGCCATTTACGAAGGATGTCTACTACTCGGCCATAATATGACTACACCACTTCTCCCGGTACCATTTTGCTATTCATTAATCTTTCTCTAAGATGTTCTTCAAATCCTATTGGTCAAAAATGAGTCAAAAATGTATTTTTCAATGCCTCCCAATTAAGAAATTGCCCTACGGATTGGCTATTATACCATTCAAACACCGTACCTTTCAAGGTTGCTGGCAGCTATCTTAATCAAATATCTTTAGTTCTACCATTATTGGCTATACATGCGGTCAGGAATTGAGACAAGTGTTGTTCTGGGTTGGCTCCTAGCAGACCCCTAAAGATAGATAATGGAACTACGCTAGTTATGCGATCACCCACCACACCCATTTGTACCGCAATTGGTACTGCTGGAACCCCTGCCACCATTAAAGGTGACAATGATCTATCTACTTCCTTGTTAAAATAACTATTGCCTCCCTCAATTGTTTTTTCCGAACTCCGCAATTTGATATTATTATTAGAATCGGCTGTATCCGCTATTGAAAAAGTATCCAATGGAGTACCCAATTCTTTTGTGCTCTATTCTCTTTCCATTAATAGGCTCAAGAGATACACCGGGCTATTCGCGGAATTACCCGTGAGTGCTTTTGGCAACTTCTTTAACGGTATATATGCCTGAAATATTAAAGATCTTTCGTGTTCTTGATATGCTCGGATATGCCGACAAGCATGCAACCACGGTTTAATCCAACTCTGTTGACGCTTCCTTTTTAGCTTCCGTTCTTGCTCCTCCCGCAATAGATTTCTTACTTGTACTCTCTCTTGTCTTCTTTTTTACTGACATATTTTTTTCAGAGCAATGTTCTCATTCTTATTAACCATAATCTTTCATCATCTATTATTGACATTGCTTTCCATCACTACTGTAACTACTTATTCAGCAATTAATTTCTAACACTCAATACTATTATCAATCCCCGGCAGCGACGCCAAAATGTTATTTTCATTCGTCTCACTTACTCTACCAATACTACCCAGAGTAAATTTGTAAAGGGAGATTCGAACACAGGGAGAGACTATCCGCATTGAGTTAAATTGTTAGGATCACATAACTAACTACCTATTGAACATTAGAGTCCAATGCATATGTACATGCCTTTCTCTAAAATATTGCCGTCCACTCTACTGATTCTACTCTTCCGCAACAACAGATACTTTGTGACACAACCCTCCACCAATACTCCTATTGTAATCTTTTGTCTTCTTTCGAATTTATAACAACAATTGGCAGTGTTACACCATTTTTACAGAGTGCATACATCCGCTTCTTTCCCAATCACTAGAAATAATTCCTCACCTACAACACCTCTCGAACAAATTGTTACTCCAATATTCTTCACCACTCAACTCTCAAACCTGGTCAACACGGCATGACACTCACATCTACAACTGAACTTTATTGACATAGCCAATCTTCAACCTCCAATTCATCGCAAACAACTTCACGTAACAACCAATCATAATTTCTTATTCATCCACATATATATATAAATTTTCTATTTTATTATTGTACTTCATCATTGACATGGTATAACCCTTCGGAATAGAATTCGGATCCTCTGCTACAATCTAACAAAAGAAAAGAGAAAGAGGTAGCACCAAGCTTACCCCGGCTCAGGACTATCACGGTCTGATCCTTACTCCTACTGTCCGAATCAATTTATACTTATTCTAATCGGTATTAACCGCTACACAACCAACGATAACCACTTTTTCTAACTTCTTCATCCATACTGCCTTCTAAACTGGCCATTCATCGGCTTCTTGCCTACTCTTATTTCTACAAACTATGTATTGTAAATCTTAAAATTCCTACCCATTCTACGGTCTTATTAAATGGATTCTTTCTAAATTAACAACCTAATCACATCTTATAACCAATAAAATCTATTGATATGGCTTTTACTTAATTGCACAGTAAAATATATATTAAATATATATGTACAATTTTTATATATGATAGCCGAACTATAACACAACAACGCAAGTAAGAAATTTATTGTGGGATGAGCAAGAACAAAAGCTAAAAAAGAAACGTCAATAGAGTTAGATTAAACCATGGTTACATGCCTATCAGCGTATCTAAGCATACCCAAAATATGAAAGGTCTTTAATATTTCAGACATATATACCGTTAAAGAAATTACCAAGAATATTCATGGATAATTTGACAAATAGCTCAGTATAATTCTTGAATCTATTAATAGAAAGAGAATGGAGCACAAAAAAATTGGACACTCCATTAGATACTTTTTTAATAGTGGATACAGCAGATTCTAGCAAGATTAGTTTTTCAAAAAGGCATGTATTGCGTGCCAGTAAGGGCTAATTTAGTGTATTTTAAAATCTGTCATTTTCACCTCAACTTCAATTAATAAAATTATTTATAGATATTAATGGCAAATTATGGAGGCTTGGAAGTTTAGAAAAGATAATTGAGAGAGGTAGCGTTTATTTTAATAAAGAATTGAGTAAAATATTGTCACCTTCAATGGTAGCAGGGGGTCGAGCAGTTCCAATTGCAATCCAAATGGGTGCGGTGGATGATTGTACAACTAGCGTAGCTCCATTATCTACTTTTAGGGGTCTGCCAGGAATAGATCCAAATCAACACTTATTTCAATTATTAACTGTATGTATAGCTAATAATGGTAGAATTGAAGATACTTGATTAAGATGGCTGTTAGCAACCTTAAAAGACATGATATTTGAATGATATAATCGCCAACCCGTGGAACAATTTTTTAATTTGGAGGCATTGAAAAATACGTTTTTGACTCATTTTCGACAAATAGGATTTGAAGAATGTCTTAGAAAAAGATTAATGAATAATACAATGATATAAGGAAAAGCAATGTAATTATATTATAGCCAAGTAGCAGATATCCTTTGTAAATGGCTAAATAACCAAATGCCAAATTCGTTTGTTATGTCTATATTGGTTAATGGATTATATCCACCAGAATTAAAGATGTTTGTAAAGGAGGCCCAACCTGCAATTGTAGCTACTTCACTTGACCAAATTAAGATATGGAAAGAATGTCATTGTGATCAATTCTTAATTATAGGAGTTACAATGATTCCATCTCAAAGAGGGTATCAAATGCCAACTTAGAATGAAACAATGGACAGTTATCCAAGAATGATTGATTACGGTGCAAATCTTAGTACTAATCTGCAGGAAATAATGAATGCTATTCCATTGCAGGTTGTACCACCAACAACTACAGTTTCGTATTCTCCATACTTCCTATATCAAAAACCAATACCTATAAAAGAATTATCTAATGAATTAGTATCAAAGGATTCAAATGAGACTTTGTTGTTAACTTTGACAAAAAAAATGGACAAGTTGGCTATTAATCTGGCAAAAGATAAGGAAAAGAGGAATAAACCAACTAATATGCATCCCAATATTTGGTGCAGTTATTATAAGGGACAAGGCCATTTGATAACGGAATGTTCTTCACCACTCCAAATGATTATACAATGTATATTTTGTGAGGGTAAGCATATAACCACCAATTGTTGGAATTTAAGAAAGTAACAACAATACAGCAATCAGACCATGATTCAACTAACTTTGTGGGATATTAATCAAGTTTAGATAGGAAATAGGTTTGGCTGGAATGGAAATTGTCCAACTAAACAAAATAGAAATTTCTTTAATTTTTAAAATTTTGAGTATAACGAAGAAGGTGATCCCAATTTTCAAGGTTTTGTGCAAAATCAGCAAAGACACTCCCAATAGCCACCTATTCAGAATCCAATTTCAGATCCTATAGTATCAACTAGTTGGCCGGGATCTTTTATCCATTCAACCTGGAACAAGCCTAACCAATATATACTAGTCAAAACGCCCCATATTTTTTATGGAAGTGGAAGAAGACCACTTTGATGTTATCATTAGAAGCAAATAGGACATTATGCTAGTGAATGTCCCAATCCAAGAGCCAGTGATAATTATACTCTAGTATGTAGAAATTATAAGTAATCTAGATACACTTACCAGCAGTGCAATGCTCTATTTAATGTTAATAATCAAGATCAGCATATCTAGTTGCAAAGTGAGATAGAGGATAATATTTGAGTTCCACAAGATTCTTCGATAAATTGGATGGATTGCATCCATATAATACTTACTCGGGCCCAATAAAAAGAAAAAGATCCAATTCAAAAATTGAGAGCACTAGTTGTAGCGTACTAATTTAATTCATTGGATGGTATTCCAAATCCAACACCAATATCGAAGAGATTACCAACATTGGGATCCAATTCGTCTGTGCAACTTGAGGATGTCTCTAACCCCAAGATATTGGTTTAACCAAAACTAGTACCAATATTTGCAAAATTTCAAGAGCCATCTTATCCATTAAAAGATCCTCTCATAAACAAGAATTCTGACAAAGTCCATTCAGCAATTCTAATTCTAAACTCTATAAGAAAATTATCTTAAGGGATTAAATTGAAACCCATGAAAAAAAAAAAGGGGTTTTAGAAATCATTGCCAATATGAAATCATATGATATTATGAAAGATTTGGATGAAATTAAAGCTTCTATTACAATGAAGCAATTATTAGCAATTGTGCTAGAATGTTGTTCTACATTGAATTCCTCGTTAATACAATGTAGAGTTTGTAATAAAAAAATTCATGAGATTAGTTTGAATCCCAATCCGGGAGCACCAACTATCGATGTATCAATTGATGGTGTTTTCATTCTTGGAGTTCAAGTGGATGGTGGCTCTAGTATGAACTTAATGAACGCCGATACAATGGAAGAGTTAGATTTAAAATAATTATTACCCATAACAGACGAGCACTAAGAACAAAGAGTATTGAAAGTATATGTTGATTTCTCTTGGAAGATATTATTTGTCGCTATGATTGTATAGGAAAAATCATGGCAGATAGAGGTGAATTGGATGCAAAAGAAATAAGAGAATTTTTTGGTAGAATCGAAATGAAACTTTCTTTGGCAACAGCATATAATCCAGAAGGTAATGGAGAAAGTGAGCATAGACATTCACTTATTATTAAGGTGTTAATAAAAGCATGCAATGGCAAAGTACATCAATGGCCAAGGCTACTATCATTTGCATTATGGGCACATCGTAGAACTCATAGCATGATGATTGCTTATATGCCTTTTGAATTAATGTGTGGACAAAAGCCAGTTATGTCAGTAGAAGAAATAGTGCATATATGGAAAATATTACCTTGGAAGGACGATCTTAACAAAGAGGAGCTTTTAGCATTACGGATCTAATAATTGGAAAGAAGGCTTGAGGACATTGAAGTGGCAATAGGAAGGTTGAAAGAAGCAAGGAAAAAGAATAAAGAAAGATTTGATAAAAAGCTGTCGTGTTGTGGTTCGGCTACTATATAAAAAAATTGTACATGTATATTTAATGTAAAATTTACTACATAGCTAAATGAGAGCTATATCAGTAGACTTTTATTGCTTATAAGATATGATTAGGTTGCTAGTTTAGAAGGGATCTATTAAAAGGATTATTATTGAGATTTATACAATCTTATTTCTTCTTTTGATAGTGATTTTAAGATTGATTTATATTGACAATAACTCATATATATCTTAAGTCACCTTTGTTAGACATTGATGATCTTTAAAATCTTAATTTACTTCTTTTATTTGGTACTTAAATTACAAAGTATATAAATCTCATAAGAAGAAGGATTCAAAAAGGAGACAATCTAGAGAGCAATCTAGAATCGACAACTATAGTTGGAGAGAGCACTTTCTTAGCCACATTTTTTATGTACAGCTTGATAAAATCCAAGCTAGGGTGAAAGAGATATTGAGAGTTGAAGTCAATGCTTGTAAACTAAGGGCAATAAGTAACCCTACTTAACTAGTGGTTATATTTTGAGCTTTATCTTAAGCAATTTGATAGATTTTAGGCTCAAAATTTTTTAGAGTGTATATATTTATATCACAAGAATATATGCAAAATATTTGTCACATTAAAATTTTGGATTTGTGAGATATAAGGAAAATAGTACTTGGGTGTCTTTGAGCTAGGGTTTTAAACACTTGCTAGGGATTTTGAGATATCAGACAATCAAAAACAAATTTATGATTGATTCTTTCTTGTAGTGAAACTTAAGAAGATTTTCTACATTTTGAAGTAAATTTTATAGAAATTAAATGGTTGTTATTGAACTCTAAAGGTCAGCAAGAAATAATTCTTTGCAAGTGAATAAATTTTTGAAGGATTTTTGTAAAAATTTGAATTCCTTTTATACAAACCTACTTGAATACAAGAGGATTTTATATACATAACTTCTCTTTTGTGAGATTGTTGTACTATTTATTCTTTTTATTAAGGATAAATCACTTGTTGGAATTTTGCCAATAATTTTTAAGTGAATTCTCTACAACCAAATATCCAGTGTATTCCCAAATAGAAGACCACATCATACAACATATTGGTGAATCCGAGGTCAAGTATTTGGGATGGAGAGTTTTGAAGAAATATTTTTGGTTTTTTGTTATGGCTAAAGAACAAGGAAAAAGTAGTGGGAACTGCATTGGAACATCACCAATGTAGCTTGATCTTGCTACAGCTCAAATGTTTCAAGCATTTATTCTTTATATGCAGCAACAGCAAGTAGTGGAGCATAAGAAGGCTATGGCTACTAAAGCTTTATAATCTATTGTTGATATATTGAATCAATTTGATGAAAAAAATATTTCCAAGTATTTGAAATATTATTCTTGGGAGATGGAGCTCAATAAAGTATCAGAGAAGGAAATGATTTTTACTTTTGAGCTTGCAGTTGTACTAGAGCTTTGTGAGCATATAAAGGGGATTATTCAAATTCATGGAACAAAATGGGAGGATTTTATCCTTCAGTTAAAAGAAGAATATTCTTTAGAAGATGCTAAAAGGGTAACAAAAAAAATCATTTATGGAATGGATTAATAAATCCAATAAGGACTTGGTTGCAACAGAGTTATTTTGAGAATTTAAAAGGTAATTTCTTCGATTATCTCAAGTAAAAAAACTTATACTTGAAAATAATAAGGTAGAGCTATTTTTCCAATCAGCCAACAATAAATTACAGAGGGAGTTGGAATTATTGTTAGAAGATAACACAAAAAATAATGGACTTACTACTGATTGGAAGAAGGTCTCTGAAGTTGTGGATATACTTGCTAAAAAAGAATAATGAAGAGGTAAAGTGGTGGTAAGATAAGAAATTAGGCCTCTACCAATTACAGTATCTCATACGCAAGTGTCAGAACTTGCTATACCAGTAAGTACTATTCCAATTCCTATGTTTATAGTTGCACCTCAGAAAGATGCAACTGAAGAGTTAGTAAAAAGAATGAAAGACTTACAAATCAAATTGGAAAAGCTAGAAGAGAAAAGATGAACATCCGAGATCAAACATGTATCAAAGCAAGGATATATAAAAAAATATATTTGGTGTAATAATATGGAGCATCCTTGTAAGGAGTGTGGAGATTTTGCTCATATTTTGCAACAAGGAATAATTTTATGAAAAGATGCAAAGATTGCATTGCGAGACAAAATTGAGTTCCTAAAAACCAACTTTGGAAAAAAAAGGATGAAAAAGGTTTTAGAGGATTATTTATCTTAATATGCTATGGCATCAGGGAAAGCTACTACTTATGGCATTGAGGTTATAAGAGAGAAGGAGGATGTTTTTGACAAACATATAGACACAGTGTCGTGATGTAATGCAACTATTAGGTGAAAGAGTGTGGAAATAGTATATTATAGAAGATCTTAGTTCAAAATATTGTAGTAAATTATCTTAGAAAAATAGATAATAGTAAAAAGGAAGTAAAACTAATGAGTATTAATACTGCCCTTTTTACAAATGAGCTTCTATTTATTTTATAGGGCCATAAATAAAGCAAAATAAAGTAGATTGGAAAATAAAATAATATGAGCATATATAAGAGAGAGTTAAGAAGAGGTTCCAAAAAAATTTACTACAAAAATCTTGAAATAGATACCCGACAAGGACCGGTTATGAGCTGGGGTCAAAATCAGACTCTGAGGCACAAAACTGCATGCCTATAGTAGATTTGAGGGGGCTTTTGCAGATCGAAGATTTGGATTAGAGAGTGGACTTGAAGACTTTTGTATAAGAGTTAGTTTTGAGTGATTTGGAGAAAAAATGACTTTGTAATAGCATTGCAAAGTCAAGGTTGTTCTCAGCAACTTGGGATTTTGTGAAATAAAATAGGATTGATGTTTTAGGCAATTTCAAAAGTTTTGTAGCATATCTATAGCTAGAAATTTGTGGATTTTTGGATATTATTGTTGTTAATGTGTGTTGTGAATTTGAGCTGAATCTAATAGTTTAATTGTATGTAATTGAGGTTTAAGTGAATCAAGGTCTTAGAAATTAAGTTTTGAAGGTTAATTAGGGTTTTTTAGATCTTGAGCAATCTGCTAGTTGGATTGGAGTAATTTTTATTTGTGTGAATAATAGACTTGTTTTCCTATACACATGAGTGATTTGAAACTGATTGAACGGTGAAAAAGAGAGAATTTAGCACTAGAAGATCAGCATCAAGGTTGGAGAAGGAGGCCGACCAACACCCGAGAAGTTTTTGGGATTTTTCTTCCATTTGGTATGTTCAATTTCCTTCAAATTTGTTGTGCTTGTTGTTGACTAAGAGGTTGAAAGGTATACAAAGTTTTAAGTAAGATCAATAGTCTAATCAGCAGATATTGAGATTCTAATTTTCCCTAGGGTTAATTTGAATTGATTAGAATTTGGTTTAAGATTTGATTAGGGTTTGGTTTAGGATTTAGGGTTTGATTTAGGGTTTAAGATTTAGGATTTGACTTAGGGTTTGACTAGGGTTTGGCTAGGATTTGACTTAGGATTTGACTTAGGGTTTGATTTAGGTTTTGACCAAGGATTGACTTAGGGTTTGACTTAGGGTTGGATTAGGATTTGACCAGGGTTTGAACAGGGTTTGACTTAGGATTTGACTTAGATTTTGACTAGGATTTGACTTAGATTTGGCCAAGGTTTGACTTAGGATTTGACTTAGGTTTTGACCAGGGTTTGACTTGGGGCTTGATTTAGATTTTGACTAGGATTTAACCTAAGGTTTGAATAAGATATGACTTAGGATTTTAAGATTTTATTTTTAGTATTTTCTAAATCTAATATTTTATATATTATTTTCTATTATGATTAATATATGATTCATTTACTCTTCTTTTGTAATTGCTTAAAGATTGGATCAAAATTTGATTAGTATTGTTAAGATTTAATAGAAGTTATTTAGGATTCTATTAGAGTTGTTAGGATCTTGTTGTTGTGTATTTCCTTTTTGTCTTCCACAGCTAAGTGTCCGGAGCATTCTCAAGCAAAATTGCACATATTACGACAACGGTAGATTTATGGAATCATGCTTTTACCAACATGAATAAGGAAAAAAAATCAAGATAAGAATTACTTAATATAGCTACAATAATCAAGAATGCTACAAGATAGGATGATCCTATTGATACCATGTCTATACATGCCTATTTGACAAAATTCCATCATGAAGCTTTGATGGATGTAAAAAAGGGAAGAAATATGACAGGATAAAATCTTGAGGAATCAAATAATAAAAAGAAATTTCAAAAGAATATGAAGACAACACAGAACAAGGAAGTACCTATATTATAGGATAATAGACCATCCAAGGTTGAGCCATCAATATCACACTCTAAATATGCATCACTACCAAAAAAAAATAGAAAGAAAAGATGGAAGCCAATAAAAATTAAAAAAAGAGTAAGCTTATTGTCTATAAGTTGCAATCGGATATAAAGGCAACTACAAATTTAAAAGAGATGTTGGAAGAAAGGGTGTTGAATGCTAAAATTAAATTCACGTTATGAGAAATTTTGGGCATTACAAAGAAAGAATTTCATGATATCATTACTGACACCATTAAGCAAAAAAGGCAATTGATAAGGGAATGAGCAATATCTAATATTTTAGATACAACATTAACAAAAGAAGAAAAGCTGGAGTTGGATGGATGTTGTATCAATCAAAAAGATGAATTTTTCTTAGGTGAGGATAAGGTTGATGACAAAGGTCCTAGTCATTATTTTGAAAAGCATTGAGCTAGAGCTACAACAGAAACTTTGGTGAAGGTGGGAGACTTGACAGATCTAGTAGTTGCTCTTATAAACGATAAATCTGAAATCAATATTATATCTAAAGACATTTATAAATGTGAGAGGTGGCCCATTGATACTAAATATGGTTGGATGATCTGAGCAGCAAATAACACACGTCGAGATCCTTATGGTGCTTATCCAGTGTCATGGACATATACATAGTTACCTATATGATCAGATAGAACTAGATAAAAGAAGATAAAAGCAGATTAATTCCATAATATCTTTAGAGAAAATTCCTAAAAACTTCATAGATGCTGCTTTGACTTTATAAGTATCCATAGTAGACTTTTGGATTAGAAACTTGGTCAATAAGTTAGCCACATGTCGCACATGTTGGTAGCTTAAAGACCAAGCTAAATACGTGGCAAACATATAGGAAACTTGCCCTGTAAGTTCGACACGTGTCTTGCAACTTGGACACGTGTCTTGTAAATTGGACACGTGTTGGAGGTCCTATAGAACATCGCCACTTAGCTCTTAGGTAGATAGTATAAATAGAGACAAGAGTGAAGCCTTCTTCACTCTTGTCAACTCCTTTCTTGTTTCCAGTCTAGTTCAAGGGTCTCTAGTTTTCTTGTCTTTTGGCATTAGCCATTCCAGTTTCTTTTTAATATATATACTTCTTTATATTTATTTCTTTGAGAGAGGTCTCACTTGTTTATTTGACTTCATCCAGTTATTGTCCTTGACAGATTGACAAGAGTACACATACAGTATCAGAGCTTTGTCTTTTCTTGATTAAGAGTGGATTACCCCTTTCTCTTGATAAGACATAAGCATATTAGAAGTTGTGGAGTACCCACTTCTAAACTGATATTGTTTCTAGAATTTTTTTTCTTTTGAGTGTGTGTTCCGTATTTCTTGAAGTAAGAGTAGACATCTTCCTTTCTATTATATTATCATGGCAGAGCTTGCGGAAATGAAGAGTGCAATGGCACAAATGCAAGAGCAAATGAGAGAACTAATGCTTGCAATGCATCAACTCAGTTTACCACCACAAGGAGCATCAAGATTAGCAAAGCTACGTCAATATCTACACCAAACCATGCTACCTCACCGATGATGGAGCACCGTTCAAACGTTAGAGAACCAAAAATCAGTTTGCTTGAGAAGTTTGATGGCACAAGATCTAAGTTTCGAGGATTCATCAATCAGGTACAACTGGTGATCAAACTTCAACCTCAGAGTTATCCTACGCAAGGATCTCAAGTTAGGTTTATTGGAACGTTACTTTTGAGCCTTGCCTTATCGTGATTTTCATCTTTTCTTGAACAACGTGATCCAATATTGGATAATTTGGAGGCATTTTTACGGAATTTTGATCGATGTATGGAGAACATGATGCAATTCATGTTGCAACCAACAAGATTCGCATCCTACGACAAGGCAATCGATCAGTGTCATTATACGCTTCACAATTTCGACAACTAGCGACCGACATCAAGTGGGATGATGCTGCACTAATCAGTCAATTTCTCTACGGATTACAATATGAGGTAAAAAAGTTAATGCTCAATTTACCCGATCCTCAGACATTGAGTCAAGCAATTGATTTTGCTGTGAAGTGTGACAATCGACTTTTTGAGTTTTGATCCGAGAGTCGTACAAGGGAGCCTCAACGTTATTATTCAATAGCAACATCAACATCCTCACAAAACATACATTCGGAAGTAGAAGACATGCAAATTGATGCGGTACGTTTTAAACCTCTTACTGAACAAGAAAAGATTCGTCGACGTCAAGAAGGATTATGTTTATATTGTGGAAAACCTAAGCACACTGCTCAACATTGTCCAAAGAAACGTCGTAACTACAAAATGAGGAGTACGGCTGACAAAGAAGATAACATGTCGGAAAACGAATTTGTCCAACTACAATAGGGACCGTGCAGCTGGAACCCTGTACAATTCCCAGTAAAGGTCCTATTCTCTCCTCAGAACCCTCTCCTTGTTTTATGATAGATGCATATTTAGGACCAAAAAATTACAGAGCCTCTGCCTTATTAGATTCAGGAGCCTCAGCATGTTTTCTAGATGAACAATTTGTTAAGAATCGTAAAATACCTTTAATATAGAAACCTAAACCCGTACATGTAGAAATCATAGATGGTCACCCATTGTCCTCAGGAGATGTCACTCATGAAACCCGTCCTATAAAAGTAACAATAGATGGTCATAATAGCTATGTAACCTTTAACATAATTAAATCTCCATCTAATCCAGTTATTCTAGGTTTGTCATGGCTAGAAAAATATAACCCTCAAATAGATTGGAATTTTCATAGACTTGACTTTTTTCAGGATATTATTAAACATCCTACCGATCCAATAAAAAGCTACAAGCATGGTACAGTAAAACCTGTACTTATAGGTGCAAAAGCTTTTATACACGCAGCAAAAGAAGGATCAATTTTTGCTATTTACGCAACACCCATTTTTGATAGTGGAAAGGCTTCAAGTGGCATTCCAAGCCAATATCGAGACTATCAAGATGTTTTTGAGAAGAAGAATGTTGATATTCTTCCGGAGCATCGCCCATATGATTGTTCGATTGATGTCAAAGAGGGATCTCACCTCCTTTTGGACCAATCTACAATTTATCACAAAATGAGTTAGCTGAACTCAAGGAGTATATTGAAGAGAATCTAGCCAAGAACTTCATACGGCATTCCAAATCTCCTGCAAGAACTCCAATTCTATTTGTGAAGAAAAAAGATGGATCATTACGAATGTGTGTGGATTATCGGGGACTTAACAAGATCACTATCAAGAACAGGTATCCACTACCTTTAATCTCTGGACTTCTTGATCAACTAAATCAAGCTAAGATCTATACAAAAATAGATCTACGAGGAGCATACAACTTGGTTCGTATTAAAGAAGGAGATGAATAGAAAACTGCATTTCGAACAAGGTATGGACATTTCGAACATAATGTTATGCCTTTTGGACTCACAAATGCACCAGCTGCTTTCCAACATCTCATGAACGATGTTTTTCATGAATTCTTAGATGATTTTTTTGTCTGCTACCTAGACGACATTTTAATCTACTCTAAGAACATAGAAGAGCACGAAACACATGTTCGTCATGTCTTAAAAAAACTCAGAGAAACAGGATTGTATGCCAAGATGGAAAAGTGTGTATTTCACACTACTCAAGTTGACTTCTTAAGATATATCATCTCGAATGATGGCCTCATGATGGATCCTAAGAAAGTCCAAACAATCATGGATTGGAAGATTCCAAAAACAGTAAGGGATGTACAATGTTTTTTAGGATTTGCCAATTACTATCGAATCTTCATCAAGAACTTCTCTCAAGTTGCAGCCCCACTTACACGTTTGACTTGTAAGGACAAGCTCGAGTGGAGTAAAGAAGCAGAAGTATCATTTGAAGCTTTGAAGATAGCTTTTACTTCTGCACCAATCTTGTATCGCGTTGATTTTTCCAAGGCATTCTTTATGGAAACAGACGCATCTGACTTTGCTTTGGCGCAGTATTGTCACAAATGGGAACAGATGATAAACTCCATCCAGTAGCTTTCCATTCCAAGAAATTTTCGGCAGCAGAGATCAACTACGAAATCCACGATAAAGAACTTCTCGCAATTGTGGATTCTTTTCAAGAATGGCGTCATTATCTAGAAGGCGCTTCTAGTCCAATCACCATGTATACGGATCACAAGAACCTCGAGTATTTCATATCAGCATGCGTGTTGAATCGTCGTCAGGGTCGTTGGAGCATGTCTCTATCAAGATTCGAGTTCATTATTACATATTGGCCAGGAAAACAATAAGGTCTGTCCGATGCACTTTCTAGACGTTCTTATCTTGCACCAAAAGAAGGAGATGCAGCTTTTGATCAACAAAGAATGACTCTCTTGAAGTCGGAGCAATTTCATCTTCGGGCAACAAAATCAACATTAACTGTTGATTCAACTTTTCTCAAGCAAGTTCAGTTAAGTATGTCCTCAGATCCCCTTATCCATGAAATTAAGAATAATTCTTCTAAGTCTGATGATATTTCAAAGTTTGAGTTTAAGAAAAATCTACTCTATTTCGAAGGGCACTTATATGTTCCAGAAGGTGAAGCACGATTATGTGTTCTTCAAGCTCGTCATGACTTCCCGGCAGCACGATATTTTGGGTACAATAAGACTCTAGAGTTGATATCTAGAGATTTTTGGTGGCCTCAAATATAGAAGAGAGTCAAAGATTTTATAAAAACATGTGATGTTTGTTCAAGATCAAAAACTCCTCGTCACCGACCCTACGGACTTCTTCAGCCATTACCCATTCCAGAACAACCATGGTCTTCTGTGTCTATGGATTTTATCACGGTGTCATGTAGTAATACGACCACTAAGTGAAAGAGGGAAGGAGTGTATATATTATAGAAGAGCTTAAATGAAAATATTAGAGAAAATTATCTTAGAAAAATAGATAATAGACAAAGAGGTAGTAAAAAATTAAAAGGTGCTAATGCTGCCTTTTATAAAAAGGAATTCTATTTAATTTGTATAGCCATAAATATGATAAAGCAAGGTAGATTAGAAAGATAATTGGTATAGGCATATTAAGTAAGGAGTTAAGAGTAGGTTTTAGAGAAATTTACCTCAAAATTACAAGAGTTGATACCCATAGAGGGCCGGTTAAGAACCTGGGTCGAAACCAGACCCCAAGGCACAAAACCGCATGCCTACGGCGGATCCGGGGTCTTTTTGCAAATTGGAGAGTGGAGTTAGAAGGCAGACTTGAAGAGGTTTGTATGTTTTTTGGTTTTGAATGATTTGGATAAAAGTTGAGTTTGTAAGAGATTTGCAAAGTCAGAGTTGTTTGGGAGACTTTAGAAATTGTGAAGTATATTGGGGTTTATATTTTTGAGGATTTTGTAAGATTGGTTATACATCGTCAAGTGAAATTTTGTAGGTTTGTGCATACAGTTGTGCTTGTAAGGTTCTGTGAATTTGAGATTGATCTAACGGTTCGATCAAAGGTTATTGAAGTTTATGTGGGTCGGGGTCTCTGGAATTGGGTTTTAAAGGTCAGTTAGGGTTTCGCAGATTTTGAGCAATCTATTAGTTGGATTGAGGTGAAATTTATGTGTGTGTGTAGAAGACTTAATTTCCTACATGCATGTGAAATTTGGACGCAATTGAATAGTGCAAATAGGAGGTTTAGGCACTGGAATATTGGCATGAAGATTGGAGAAGGAGGCCAGCTGATACCCAAGCAAATTTGTAAGTTTTTCTTCTTCTTGGTGAGTTGGATCTTCTTCAAACTTGGTGTGTGTGTTGTTAACTTAATTATTAAGGTGTATGAAAAATTTCAATTAAGATCAATGGTTTTTTTGGTAGTTATTGTGGTTCTAAAATTGCCTTAGAAATTGCTTAGGGCTTGGCTAGGATTTAGGATTTAAGATTTTACTAGGGTTTGATTAGGATTTGGATTTAGGGTTTAATTAGGGTTTCATTAGGATTAGGGTTTGATTAGGATTTGGATTTAGGATTTAGTTAGGATTTCATTAGGATTAGGGTTTGATCAGGGTTTGACTTAGGATTTGATTAGGGTTTGACTAAGGTTTGACCAGGAATTGAATTAGGATTTCATTAGGGTTAGGGTTTGATCAGGATTTGACTTAGGGTTTGATTAGGATTTGACTAGGATTTGACCAGGATTTGAGTTAGGGTTTTTTTAGGGTTAGGATTTGATCAAGGTTTGACTTAGGGTTTGACTAGGGTTTGACCAGGGTTTGACTTAGGATTTGACTAGGATTTGATCAAGGTTTGACTTAGGATTTGACTAGGGTTTGAATAAGATATGATTTAGGATTTTAAGATTCTATTTTTAGTATTTTGTAAATTTAGCATTATATATATTATTTTCTATTATGATTATTGTATGACTCATTTATTCTTCTTTTATAATTTCTTTAAGATTGAATCAAGCTGAAAAATATTGTTAAGGTTTAATAGAAGTTATTTAAGATTCTATTAGAATTGTTAGGATTTTGTTGTGGCGTATTTCCTTTTTATCTTCCATAGCCAGGTGCCCGGAGCATTCTCAAGCAAGACTTCACATATTACGACAACCGATCTTCCAAACTCAGGTTCTTATGACTCTATATTCGTGATAGTAGATCGTTTCACTAAGATGGCATATTTTATACCATGTAAAAAATCTATCACAGGCAAAGAAACAGCTAAGCTTTTCCTTGACAATATCTACCGCTATCATGGATTATCTAAGGATATTATATCGGATAGGGGAACTCAGTTTGTATCGAGATTTTGGAGAATGCTTTTCAAGATTCTAAAGGTGGATATAAAGCTATCTTCAGCTTTCCATCCTCAAACTGATGGACAAACGGAGCGCGTAAATCAAGTCTTGGAACAGTATTTGAGATGTACCATCAACTACCAACAAGATGATTGGACAACTCTTTTACCATTGGCAGAGTTTGCTTATAATAATACGGTACATTCTTCTACACAACAAACACCTTTCTTTGCCAATTATGGTTACCATCCACGACTTGATACTTTTGACTATTCAAAAGTTGACAATCCTGCGGCGGAAGACTTGGTAAATCATTTGTCAGAACTACATACAACAATGAAGGCACAATTAAAGGAAGCTCAAGAACGACAAAAGATAAACGCTGATGCGTATCGAAAGGAACAACCACAACTCAACGTAGGCGACAAGGTATGGCTACTTCGTCGCAATATCAAGACTACGAGACCTTGTGACAAGTTGGACTATCGTAAGCTTGGACCTTTTCGTATTTCTGAACAAATTAATCCAGTTGCATATCGATTACACCTACCAGAGTCTATGAAGATCCACCCTGTATTCCACGTGTCTCTTCTTGAACCATATAAGACAGTGAACATACCAAGAAGAAGACAAGTGCCACCTCCTCCTATAGAAGTGAACAATAATGACGAATTTGAAGTGGAAGAAGTCTTAGATTCAAGGCGGCGCCGAAATAGGTTGGAATATCTTGTTCACTGGCACGGATACGATATTAGTGAGCGCACATGGGAACCAGCAAAAAATCTTGGCGAATGCAGCAAGGAAGGTGGAGACCTTTCATCAACAACATCCATCGAAACCAAGATGAAGACTTTCCCTATAAAAGAAACAAGATGTAGGCAAGATAACATTCAACTTTCTATCCTTGTTTGTAGCTTCTTTGTATTTTGTGACGCTAAGGAGATGGAGAATCAACAGCCAGCGGATTTGACTCAAGAGCCTTCATTTGCTGACCTACCGGACGAGACATTGCGACTGTCACAACCCTCAAGACGACGCAACCGAGATGAAGATCTTCAAAAACGACATGTTCTTCCTTGAATAGATGGCGAGATACAACGTGTTTGGTATCACGACCTTGGAAGAGATTCTCGATGTTTGGTGATTTTATTGGAGATAGGAACAACTCCTGACGGTGTTCCAGATGTGATATTTGAAGGAAGTTATGAAGGTCACAACAATGATCAAATAACAGGGTGGTCTTCTCGCCCTGGAATGGGACACTATCGATGGCTGAGAGGACCCATCAATTACCTTCGAAGAGAACAAAGATCAGAATATGTGGCAAATACTATTCGTCGCATCTTAGACTTTCTACACATATAATCACCGCTCCTCGTGGAACTTGTCCTTTAAAGAAGGGGTAATGTCACGGACATATACATAGTTATCTATATGATCAGATAGAACTAGATAAAAGAAGGTAAAAGCAGGTTAATTCCATAATATCTTTAGAGAAACTTCCTAGAAATTTTATAGACGCTGCTTTGACTTTATAAGTGTCCATAGTAGACTTTTGGATTAGAAACTTGGTCAATAAATTAGCCACATGTCGCACATGTTGGTAGCTTGAAGACCAAGCTAAATACGTGGCGAACATATAGGAAACTTGCCCTGCAAGTTCGACACGTGTCTTGCAACTTGGACACGTGTCTTGTAAATTGGATACGTGTTGGAGGTCCTATAGAACATCGCCACTTAGCTCTGAGGTAGATAGAATAAATAGAGACAAGAGTGAAGCCTTCTTCACTCTTGTCAACTCCTTTCTTGTTTCCAATCTAGTTCAAGGGTCTCTAGTTTTCTTGTCTTTTGGCATTAGCCATTCCAGTTTCTTTTTAATATATATACTTCTTTATATTTATTTCTTTGAGAGAGGTCTCACTTTTTTATTTGACTTCATCCAGTTATTGTCCTTGACATCCAGATGTGAAAGTAAAAATTGGAGATATATCCACAGAACAAATTTTTTTTGTTCAAGACAATACTTCTTATCCAATAATTCTTGGATAACCATATATTGTTGCTATGAGGATGGTAACCAAAGTATTGGATGATGGATCAACATGTGCTCATATTAGAAATTAAGATGATAAACGAGCAGTACAATTTTTAACTATATCTGCTAATTATAAGTGCAACAGGGATTATTTAAGGAGTGGCTCATTACCAAGGATCAATGAGGAATTTAAAGATTTTTGAAGGGTGCCACTATACAGTAAGGATGTAGTAGTATATCAAAGAAAGTACTCTCGTAAGAAAAAAAATATATATTTGTACATGAATTGTGAAACTTCATGAGAGTGGATTTAATATGATATGGATAATAATATAACGCTGTCGGGGTAGAGAGAATTTGCCTTAAGAAAGCGCTGGGCTTCTAGCTGTCACTAATTTCTCAATCAAGCTTCAAAAATGAGGAAAACTCAAAGTTTATATATACATATTTTTCCTTTTTGAGAAATTACATCAAATACATAAGCCTCAAGTAACTAACAACATCCAAAGTATGATAAAATCCTCTAAAACCTTATATATCTTTATGTGGAAATTTTCCCGAACTTCAACATCTCATATCTCTTGATCCGACTATCCAAACATGGTAAAATTTTACATGAAGTACTGATGTATTCTTATCAACCTCTACAACAATTTTCAACTGCAAATTCATTGCGGATCTTGAGATATCTTGAAAACCCTAACAGCCGCTTCAAACCCTTGTCTTTTTACACCCGCATACAAATTTCTTCATATCTCACAATCTATAAGCTCAAATTCCATGAAATTTGTATGTATAGCTTCTTAACACAAAATGTCACATTCTCCAAAAAGTTTGAGCCAAAATTTCGTTTGAAAACTCAAGTTATGACTCAAAGCATAACTATTAATAACACGGTGTGCTTACTGCCTTGGAATTGGATGCGCTGTCTTCAACTCTTCATATCTCCTTTTTCTAAACTCAAAACTTAAGAATTCCTTCGTAATAGACGTAGATCTTGAAATCGCCTTTCCAACCGCACCGTCTGATCTCCAAAAGCCTCCGTACAACTCCGCAAAATCTCAAAAAAGTAACAGTGTATATGAAATCCACTCTTTAACTTTGAACAAGTATAACTTCTTCATCCTAACTCCAAATCGTCTAAAATTTCCTCTCAAACTATACCCAAAACCCTAAACTTTACAACCCTACTTCTGAAATTGCAAATTCTCCTTTTGAAGTTGCCAAAAACCCCTGTTAAGGTCGCGGGCAGCCTCCTCAAAGCCCATTGGGCATGGTATTCGACCAATAGGGATGAAGTTCCCTATTCCTTGCCTTCATCCGACCATGGCTTGATTTCATCCCTCCCAATTAGCCTCTTACTAGCTTAAATTTTCATCCTTAAGTCCCCACCTTCTCTCAAGGCTTCATACTAAACATTTAGATTTTATAATTTTTAAATACCATAATCAAAACAAGTAAAAATAAAATAAAGTTTCTTCTATCAATTCCTTTAATTTATTTTACTAACCATTCTAATACATATCTAAATTTATAAACATATTAGGTATTTTGAGTGGATTTTACATACTGTAAGTAATTACAGTACGACAACGCTGATCACAACTTTGGTTCTTCTTGGTACATATCAGAAGATACACAGGTTTAGAGAAAATGGATGTTGTATTGTGATTTGACTACCATGTGAAAATATTGTATATGTATATTTAATATAAAATTTATTATATAGTTAAGTGAAAGCTATAACAATGGATTTCATTGGTTACAAGATATGATTAGGTTATTAATTTAGAAAGAATCTAATTAATAGGGCTATTAATGAAATTTATACAATCTTTTTTTTTGGTAGTGATTTTGAGGTTGATTTATATTGACAATAACTTATATATATCTTAAGTCACCTTTGTTAGACATTGATGACCCTTAAAATCTTAGTTTACTTCTTTTATTTGGTGCTTAAAGCACAAAGTATGTAAATCTTATAAAAAGAAGGATTCAAAAAAGATTTTTAGTGTAAAAAGGGTAGTTTGGCCATCCATGTGGATGGATAGAGGTGGATGATAGAAATCTCTATTCTAATTGGCCAAAAATCATGTCCAATGGACTTCAAGGAGGCTGTCCGAGAGTTTATTAGGGATTAGGGTTTGTTTTTTGAAGAGAGTTGAACATCAGAGGCTAGGATCATAAGATTTGGGTTTTTGGATCTGATTTAGGTGCAAATTTTGTGTAATTTGTACTTTTTATGAAGAAGTTATAGGCACTCAAGTTAAGGTATTGATTTTAGACCTATTGTCACTCTTTTAGGTATAAATCATGCATACAAAGAGCAATCAAGGATTGACGACTTGGGTCGCAAAGAACACTTTTTTTACTATACTTTATATATATAGCTTAATGAATATTTAAGCTAGGATGAAGGAGTTATTGGGAGTTGAAGTCAATGCTTACAAACTTAAAGGCAGTAAGTAACCTGCTTACATAGTAGTTGTGTTATGAGCCATATCTTGAGCAATTTGATAAATTTTTGGTTCAAAATTTTCAAGAGTGTACATATTTATGTCACAAGACTATGTACAAAAATTTTGTGGATTTTGCATTAAGATTTTGGATTTGTGAGATATAAAGAAAATCGTACTCAAGTATCTCTAAGCTAGGGTTTTAAGCACCTATTAGGGGTTTTGAGATATCGGACAATCAAAAATGAATTTATGATTGATTTTTTCTTGTGGTAAAATTTAAGAAGATTTTCTATACTTTGAAGTAAATTTTATAGAAACTAAATGGTTGGATCAAGAGTTATTGAACTCTAAAGATCAACAAGAAATAAGTCTTTGTAAGTGAACAAAGTTTTGAAGGATTTTTGTAGAAATTTAAACCCTTTTTGTACAAACCTACTTGAATACAAGAAGGTTTTATCTATACAACTTTTCTTTTGTAATATTATTATATTATTTATCCTTTTTATTAAGGATAAATCACTTGTTGGAGTTTTGCCAATAATTTTCAAGTGAATTTTTCACAGCCAAATATCCAATGTATTCCCAGATAGAAGACCACGTCATACAACAACGCATCAAGTACGGCCTAAAAAAATAGAAGAAGGTGATTGGATATTAGTCTATAATAATAGTTTGGACAACCAACATAATATATTATGAAAATTTTCTAAGCATTGGTTTGGATCCTATGTTGTGATAGAAGTCTATGACAATAGAATATATTTGTTATGGAAACTTGATGGAACAAAATTGAAGACACCTATAGCAAACAAGCGAGTCAAGTTATTCAAACAAAGAGGAGTATGTATATATTTTGATGAAGAAAAAAATCTATTAAGGACTATTGAAATGAGAGAGGTAGAGCAAATTGAAGATTAAGAATTTGACCAAGATGAAGAATGTCATATATTGATCTATTGAAAAACCATTGGTGCATACTTAAAGATGCACAAGTTCAGGGGGGGTGGATGTTGTGTAGTAATATGACCATTAGATAAAAGAAGAAAGAAGTGGTTATATTATAAAAAAGCTCAAATGAAAATATTTGAAAAAATTATCTTAGAAAAATAAATAATAGAGAAGGAAGTAGAAAAAAATCAAAAGGTGTTAATGTTGCCTTTTATAGAAGTGACTTCTAATTGCTTTATATGGCCTTAAATAAGACAAAATAAAGTAGATTAGAAAAATAAACAATATAGGCATCTTTAGAAAAGAATTGAGAATAGGTTTTAGAAAAATTTACAACAAAAATCTCAAAATAGATACTCGGAGAGGACCAGTTATGAGCTCGGATTGAAATTTGACCTTAAGGCACAAAATCGCATGCCTACTGTGGATCAAATGTTTCTTGGAAGGTCGGAGAGTGGAATTAGTAGGCAGACTTGAGAAGTTTTGTATAGGATTTGATTTAGAGGGATTTGGATCAAAACTAATCTCATAAAAGCTTTGCAAGGTTAGGATTGTTTTGGGTGACTTTAGATTTATTACAAAAGTTTTATAGCAAATCTATAGTTAAATTTTTGTTAGTTAGTTGGTATTATTGTTGTCAATCTATGCTACAATTTTGAGCTTAATCTAATGATTTAATTGTTAGTAATTGAGGTCTAAGTGGGTTAAGGTCTTGGAAATTGGATTTTGAGGGTTAATTAGGATTTTGCAGATTTTAAGCAATCTGCTAATTGGATTTGAGTGAAATTTGTGTCTACAAATAGAAGACTTCATTTCCTACATATATATGAAATTTGAAAGCAATTAAAAGGTGAAAACAAGAGGTTTAGGCTCTAGATTATTAGCATCAAGATTAGAATAGGAGGCTAGCCAATACCTGAGCAAATTTATAGATTTTTCTTCTTTTTAGTAAGTTTAATCTTCTTGAAACTTAATGTGTTTGTTGTTAACTTAGTTATTAAGACTTAAGTAAATTTTCAATCAAGATCAATGGATTACTTAGTAGTTATTGAGGTTCTAAAACTACCTTAGGAATTGCTTTGCAATTGGTTAGAATTTGGTTAGGATTTAGGATTTGGATTTAAGATTTAGTGTTTGATTAGGATTTCATAAAGGTTTCATTAGGATTTAAGATTAGGATTTAAGATTTAATATTTGATTAGGATTTTATAAGGATTTCATTAGGATTTAAGATTTAGATTTAAGATTTAATATTTGATTAGGATTTGAGCAGGGTTGACTAGGATTTAGTTAGGGTTTGATGAGAATTTGTTAAGATTTGATCAAGATTGACTAAGATTTAGTTAAGATTTGATTAGAATTTGTTAAGATTTGATCAAAGTTGATTAGGATTTAATTAGGATTTGATTAAGATTTAATTAGAATTTGATTAGGATTTATTAAGATTTGATCAAGATTGATTAGAATTTAATTAGGATTTATTTTAGGATTTGTTTTAGGATTTGTTAAGATTTGACCAAGATTTGACTTAGGATTTGACCAGGGTTTGATTTAGGATTTTAAGATTTTTATTTTTAGTATTTTTTAAAATTATTATTTTATATATTATTTTTTTATGATTAATGTATGATCATTTATTCTTCTTTTTGTAATTTTTTTAAGATTAGATCCAAGCTTGATTAATATTATTAATGTTTAATAGAAGTTATTTAAGATTTTATTAGAGTTATTAGGATCTTGTTATTGCGTATTTCTTTTTTACCTTCCACAGCTAGGTGCTCGGAGCATTCTCAAGCAAAACCTCATATATTATGACAACGTAATCACTGCTCCTCGTAGAACTTGTTTTTAGAAAGAGAGATAATATCACAATCAAGATTAATTTTAATAATTATCTAGTTAATATATATACATAGAAATAGGTAGAAGTAGATTAATTTGATATTATCTTATAGAGAAGCTTCTTAAAAGCTTCATAGACACAAATTCACTTTTATACATATCTATAGGTGATTGATAGGCTAAAAACTTGGCCAAGAAGCTAGCCATGTGTCGTACATGTTAGTAGCTTGTGGAACAAGCTAGCCATGTATTGCACATATTGGTAGCTTGTAGAACAAGCTAAGTATGTGGCGCACATATAAGAAACTTATCTTGCAAGTTTGACATGTGTCTTGCAAGTTGGACATGTATTAGAGATCCTATAGAATGTTGCCATATAATTCTTAGATAGATAGTATATATAGAGACAAGAGTGAAGCCTTCTTCACTCTTGTCAATACCTTTCTTGTTCTTAGTCTTATTTCAAGAGTCTCTAGTCTTTTTGTCTTTGGCAATAGCCATTCTAGTTTTAATATTATACCATCTTTCAATGATTTTGAATAATACAAGAATATATTTTGGTCTTTTATGATTCATATCTTTGTTGTTGACATATAAAGATGATTTGAGCTGCTTTAATATCGACACTAAGTCATATTACTTTATTTATAATGGAATATCATTCAAGTATTAAAGAACCAAAAATTTATTTATTTGAGAAGTTTGATGGTACAAGATCTAAGTTTTGAAGATTCATCAATTAAGTACAACTAGTGATTGAATTTCAACTTCAAAATTATCTAACTTAAAAATCACAAATCAGGTTTATTAGAACATTACTTTCAAATTTTGCTTTATCATAGTTTTCATCTTTCTTTGAGCAATATGATTTAATATTGCATAATTTAAAGGTATTTTTAATAAAATTTTAATTTGTATATAGAATATAATATAATTTATATTACAACCAATTAGATTCGTATCTTGTAACAAGGCAATCAATTACTGATACTATATACTTTATAATTTTGATAATTAGCGATTGATATCAAGTGGGATGATACTATATTCATTAGCCAATTTTTCTATGGATTACAATATGAGATAAAGAAATTGATGCTCAATTTATCTAATCCTTAAATATTGAGTCAAGCAATTGACTTTGCAATGAAATGTGACAATCAATTTTTTGAGTTTTGATTTGAGAGTTGCACAAGAAAGTCTCAAAATTATTATAATACAATGGTAATATTGACATCTTCTCAATATGTATGTTTGGAAGTAAAAGACATATAAATTGATGTAATATATTTTAAAATTCTTATTAAATAAAAAACTACTTATTATTATCAAAAAGAATTATGCTTATATTATAAAGAACCTAAGCATACTACTCAACATTATTCAAAAAAATAACACAACTACAAAATAAAGAGTACGGTGTTGTATGACGTGGCCTTCTATCTGGGAATACACTGGGTACCTGGCTGTGGAGGGTTTATTTGAAACTTGATGGCAAAATCCAACAGGTCGTTTGTCCTCAATAAAAAGGACAAATAATTCAAAAATCTCACAAAAGAGAAGTTATATATGTGAACCCTCTTGTATTCAAGTAAGTTTGTACAAAAAGGGTTCAAATTTCCACAAAAACCCTTCAAAAACTTTATTCACCCGCAAGGACTTATTTCTTGCTGAACTTTAGAGTCTAGAAACTCTTGATTCAACAGTTCAATTTCTATAAAATTTAGTTCAGAGTGTAGATAATTTTCTTAAGTTTCATCACAAGAAAGAATCAACCATAAATTCATTTCCAATCGTTTGATATCTCAAAATCCCTAGCAGGTACTTAAAACCCTAGCTCAGAGACACCCGAGCACTATTTTCCTTATATCTCACAAATCCAAAATCCTAATGCCACAAACATTTTGCACATAGTCTTGTGACATAAGCATATACACTCCTAAAAATTTTGAGCCAAAAATCTATCAAATTTCATTAGATATAGCTCAAAATGTAACCACTATGTAATCGGGTCACTTACTGCCTTTAAGGTTGTAAGTACTGACTTCAACTCCCAATATCTCCTTCACCCTAGCTTGGATTTTATTAAGCTGTACGTAAAAAGTGTAGCTGTAAAAGTGCTCTCTCCAACCCCAATCGCCGATCCTCAATTGCTCTTTGTATGCGCGAGTTATACTCAAAGGAGTGACAGTAGATCCAAAATCAACACCTTAACTTTGGGCGCCTATAACTTCTTCATTAAAAGTAAAAATCACACAAAATTTGCACCTAAACCAGATCCAAAAACCTAAACCTTATATTCCTAGCCTCTGATGTTCAACTTCCTTCCAAAAACAAACCCTAACTCCTAATAAACCCTCGGGCAGCCTCCTTGAAGCCCATTGGGCATGATTTTTGGCCAATTAGAACAGAGATTTCTATCATCCACCTCTATTCATCCACATGGATGGCCAAACTACCCTTTTTACACTAAAAACCCTTTTCTAACCCTTTTTCTTATAAGATTTACATACTTGGTGCTTTAAGCACCAAATAAAAGAAGTAAATAAGATCTTAAGGATCACCAATGTCTAACATAGGTGACTTAAGATATATACAAGTTACTATCAATATAAAATTAACTTCAAAAGTCACTACTAGAAAGAAAATAAGGTCGTATAAACCTTAATAATAATCTTATTAACAGATCCTTTCTAAACTAGCAACACAATTACATTCTATAACCAATAAAAATCCACTGATATGGCTCTCATTTAACTAAGTAGTAAATTGTACATTAAATATACATGTACAATTTTTTCACATAGTAGCCAAACCACAACACGACAACGGTGTCATATTACATGTTGTCTTGTTTGAGAATGCACTAGGCACCTGATTGTAGAGGGTGAAGTTGTAGTTTACAAATATGTAAGAAATTTTAATAGATTTTATCCATAAAAAAAATATATAAATTAAATTTCATTTCAAAAGTACTTAAAGGTAATATAAAATGCTCAAAAATACTCTTTTTAATAACCTCAATTATACACAAACTCCAATTGCCTTGTTACTTTCACAATTAGGCAATTTCAATTTTTCTTTGTAAATCCTAACTTTAATCAATGAGCTTCAACAAGTTGTAATTCTTAATTTGACTATCTACTTGATATTAAATTTAGCATATAATAGTTATTATAATTCTTCTATATGTTTAAAAAATTTCAATCCAATCTAGCTTAAAAATTGTGAAAAAACATTCAAAATCCGCATCGATGTCATTTAGTCACCTATTTGAAAGTTGATGCAGATGTTCTAATATCAATTTTTCTTTTTCTAATTATTAACTTCAATTCAAAATTGGTATATAGCTTAATTTTTAAATATTCTAATATTTTATCAAATTTCACCTTGTTTTGATTAAAAGATTTTTAGATATTGCAAAAATCCTAAACAATCCTAAATTATAAACTTCTGGTATCTCTTTGCACTAAAGATCAAATATCTCCCAATTGCACCATTAAATTAATACAAAGATTTATAATCTTAGCACATTTAATTATCTATACATTATCAAACTTTCAATTGTAGATATTATATCAATTGCACAAATTAGCCAATAGTACTAATCCTAACTTTATTGCATAAAATCCAAATTATCAATTCAAATCTTGACTTTGGACAATAATTGCAAAGTTCTTTTAAATCCTACAAAATTAAGTTTTATGGTTGTAAAATAATCTTCAAGCTAGTCTTTAAATCTTAGTTGCCAATTTTCAAATGACTTGTTACTTTGCCTTTGGTGGCTATTTTTGTGGCTAGAGGTTTGATTTTCATCCTATCTTATAAACAATTGACCTTGGATATCAATCCAACCTATTCTAAGGATTTTTAAGCTTAATCCTATTTTCAACTTAATCCTAGTGTCAACTATGCCAATTATTTATCTTCTCTATCCTATTTTTTTAAATCGATTTATGGCTTTTTGAAAGCAATAAAAGAATTTTTATAATCTAGAAGGAAAAATTAATAACTAATTCTTATATATTAGCTATTAAGACAAGAAAAAAATCTAAGAGATCTTTATAAAATCTTCTTAAGTATCTTGAATTCCTATTAAATCAAGGTAATTGAATATTAAGAAGAAAATCATTCTTATTTATATTTTCACCATATAAACTTGTTATAATATGACAATGGTTGTCAAAAAAGACTATGTCAAAAAATGAATTTGCCTTGCTATAATAGGAACCATGCAGTTGGAATCTTATACAATTCCTAATAAAAGTCTTATTTTTTCTTCAAAATCCTCTTTTTATTTTATTATAGATATGTGTTTGGGATCTAAAAATCACAAAGCCTCTATCTTGTTAGATTTAAGAGCCTCAATGTGTTTTTTTAGATAAAAAATTTATTAAAAGTCATAGAATATTTTTAGTACATAAAACTAAATTTGTACATATAGGAGTTATAGATGGTCATCCATTGTCTTTTGGAGATGTTATTCATAAAATATTTCTTATAAATAAAACAATAGATAGTCATAATAATTATATAATCTTTAATAAAATTAAATCTCTCTTTAATCTAATCATTTTAGATTTATTATAGCTAAAAAAATATAATCTTTGAATAAATTGGATTTTTCATACACTTAATTTTTTTCTAAGTATTAATAAGAGTCTTATTAATCAAGTAAAAAATCATAACTCTGATATAATAAAATCCGTATTTGTATATGCAAAAGTATTTATGAATGCAGCAAAAAAAAGATAATCATTTGCTATTTATGCTACACCTATTTTAAATGGTGGATAAACTTCAAGTGACATTCTAAACTTGTATTAAGATTATTAAGACATTTTTGAAAAAAAAAATATAAATATTTTTTTGAAACATCATTTATATAATTGCTCAATCGATCTCAAAGAGGGAACTCAGCCTTCATTTGGACCAATTTATAATTTATCACAAAAAGAATTGGCTGAACTCAAGAAATACATTGATAGGAATTTGGCCAGGAATTTCATATGCAATTCAAAATCTCTAGTATAAGCTCCTATCTTGTTTGCAAAAAAAAAAATTATTGAGGGTTCAAAAACAAATTATTGAGGGTTCAAAAATAAATATCTTTTATTTTTGATATTTGAATTTTTTGATCAATTAAATCAAATTAAGATCAATACAAAAATAGATCTATGAAGAGAATTCAACTTGGTCCACATTAAAATAGGAGATGAATAAAAGACTACATTTTGAATAAAATATGGAGACTTTGAATATAATATTATTCCTTTTGAACTCACAAATATACCAATTATTTTTTAATATCTCATGAAAGATATTTTTTATGAGTTCTTAGATAATTTTAATGTTTGTTATCTAAATAATATTTTAATCTACTCTAAGAATACAAAAGAACATAAAATATATATTTGTTATGTGTTACAAAAACTTAGAGATATGGGATTGTATGCCAAGATGAAAAAGTATGTATTTTATAATATGCAAATTGACTTTTTAAGATATATTATTTTGAATAATGGTCTCAAGATGGATCCTAAGAAAGTCCAAACAATCATAGACTGGAAGATTCCAAAAATAATAAAAAAATATGCAATGCTTTTTGAAATTTGGTAATTATTATCAAATCTTCATCAAGAAATTTTTGTAAGTTGCAGCTCCACTCATACGCTTAACTTATAAAGACAAACTTGAGTGGAATAAAGAAATAAAAATAGCATTTGAAGCTTTAAAGATAATTTTTTTTTTTATACCTATCTTATATTATGTCAATTTTTTTAATATATTTTTTATGAAAATAGATATATTAGACTTTGCTTTGGATGTGGTATTGTAATAAATAGGAGCAGATGATAAATTCTATCCAATAGCTTTTCATTCTAAGAAATTTGTAGCACTAAAGATCAACTATAAAATCTATAATAAAGAACTTCTTACATTTGTGGATTCTTTTTAAGAATGACATCATTATCAAGAGGTGTTTCTTATCTAGTCACCATTGTCATGTGGTATGATTTTTAATTTGAAAATATACTAGATATCTAGTTGTAAAAAATTAACTTATAACTAATTGGCAAGACTCTAATAAGTGATTTATTTTTAATAAAATAGACAAATAATATAATAATATTATTAAAAAATATATTATACTAATAAAATCTTCTTATATTTAAATAGGTTTGTACATAAAGTCCTTTTATGGCATATAAAAGATCCTTAATATTCTTTTCTTTATAAAAATATAATTAATTAATTGATGATAAATTAGATTATCAATAATCTTTAAGAATAATCCATAATCTCTTTTTAAAATCTCATCTTTACATCAAAATTTTATTATAGCTTTTTACATTCATTTTTCCATTTCTATAAAGTCTTGGCTCTATGAAAATCCCTTTAGTTTGTATAAAAGGCTCAAATTGCAAAAAAATCCTTCAATAGCTTATTCACCCATAAGAATTGATTTCTTTCTAAACTTTGTAATTCAATAACTCTTGATCTAACTATTTAGTTTCTATCAAATTTTTTCAAAATATAGATAATATTCTTAAGCTTTATTATAAAAAAATTCTATTATAGATTTATTTTTTATTTTTTTATAATATAAAAATCCTAATAGATGCTAAAAATCCTAATTTATAAATACCTAAGTACTATTTTCTTTGTATCTCACAAATCTAAAATCTTAATACCACAAAATTTTTGTACATAATTTTATAATATAAATATACATACTCTTAAGAATTTTGAACTAAAAAATTATCAAATTTCTTAAAATAAAGCTCAATATACAACCACTAATTAAGCAAGGTCACTTATTGCTCTTAGATTGCAAGCATTGACTTCAACTTCCAATATCTCCTTCATCCTAGTTTAGATTTTATTAAGCCATATATAAAAAATTTAGCTAAAAAATTATTTTTTCTAATCTAAATCACCAATTTTTTTATTTCTTTTTTTATAGGCAAGTAATATCCAAAAGAGTGATAGTAGGTATAATTTTGACACCTTAACTTTGAGCATCTATATCTTCTTCATAAAAAGTCCAAAGTACATAATTTTTATATCAAAACCATAGCCAAAAATCCAAATTTACTAATCTTAGACTTTGATATTCAAATCTTATTAAAAAATAAACCTTAATTCCTAATAATGCCTTGGATAGCCTCCTTGAAGTCCATTAGGCATGACTTTTGGCCAATAGGAATAAAAACTTCTATCATCCATCTCCATTCATCTATGTGAATGGTCTAACTACTCTTTTTTATACTAAAAACTCTTTTTCAATTCTTTTTTTAATAAAATTTATATAATGTGTATTCTAAACACCAAATAAAAGAAGTAAATAAGATTTCAAAGGTCACCAATGTCTAACAAAGGTAACTCAAGATATATAAAAGTTATTATTAATATAAAATCAACCTCAAAAGTTACTATTAAAAAAAAAGATTATATAAACTTCAATAATAGCCTTTTTAATAGATCCCTTCTAAACTAACTATCTAATTATATTTTATAATTAATAAAAATCTATTGATATGGCTCTTACTTAGCTATATAATAAGATATATATTAAATATATACATATATAATATTTTCATATAATAGCCAAACCACAACACTACATTGTATATACAAATTATAAGAATCTTAAATACTTCATGTCAATACATATATTGAATCATCATTAAGCTTGTTAGAGCATGTCTTTGTCAAGATTTGAGTTAATTATCACTTATCAGCTAAAAAAACAATAAGGTCTGTCCAATGCTCTTTTTAGACATTATCGTATCATAATTACTTATAATATATAAAAAAATAGTCCAAATATGTAATATGTTCATAAATTCTAATATGTGTTAGAATGATTAGTAAAGTATTTAAAGGAGTTGATATAAGAAATTTTGTTTTGATTTTTTTTATTTAATTTAATTATGGCATTTAAATTATATAAGACCTAAATGTTAAGTATAAAACCTTGAGAGGAGATTGGAGGCCAAAGATAAAGAACAAAACTACTAAGAGGATTATTTGGAAAGATAAAGGCAAATAATAGATGAATGAAGGCAAGGGGTGAAGTTCTTTATTCTTATTGGTCAATGATCATATTCAATAGACTTTGAGGAGGCTGTCTGTAAGGAGAACAAGGGTTTTGATAACTTCAAAGAGAGCATTCAAAAATCAAAGATTAAGGCTAGAAAGCTTATTTTTTGTACTACAATTTTGGTATAAGAATTGAAAGATTTGGAGTTGTTATGAAGGAGGAGTAGGCACTTGAAATTAAGGTGTACAAATCATATCTATTGTCATTCTTTTGAGGATACAAGGAGTTATATGAGAGCTTTTAGAGATTGGGAGGTGCAAATAGAGAGGAGATTTTAAGATCTACATCTGATGTAGAAAAATTACTATATTTGGAATTTAGAAGAAAAACATATTAGGAATCAAAGACAATAGAATGAATTCTAAGATAGTTTATTAATTCAAAGTTTTATATAATTTAAATATTTAATTTTTGAGATATAAAAAATTAAATGTACAAGTATTTATAAACAAGGATTTGAAATTACTATTAAAGTTTTAGCAATTTCTAAAAATCAATAATAAATCAATAGTTGAAATTTGATATAGTAGTTATTAAGAGTACATTAATACTTTATAAATTTTAAATAGATTTGGATGGTTGGATTAAAATTATGGATTAATAAGGTTCAAAAAAAATTCCCTTTCTATAAATGAATGTGATTTTAGAATAGTTTGTTATATTTTGAGTATTTTGTGAAAATAAGACTTTTATATTGAATATAATAGGCCTATAAAAAAGACTTTAAAATAAATTTTGAGGTTTTATTATTTTGGAACTTGGTTGAATAATTAGGTGCATTCAAAAGCTCAGTGTTTTTTTGAGGCAAATTCTTTCTACCATAACATTGTCATAATAGAAAGAATTTGCCTCAAGAAAGCGCTAGGCTTCTCGCTACCACTAATTATTCAATCAAGATCCAAGTATAACAAAACCTCTAAATTTATATAAAAGATTTCTTCATAGGGCTATTACATCCAATACATAAGCCTTATTTCCTCAAAACACTCAAAACATAATAAATGCTCTAAAATCCTCATTCCTCCATAGGGAGGGAATTTTTTCTAAACTTCATTAATTCATAAATTTAACTCTAATTGTTCAAATCTACTCAAAATTTATATAAAGTATTAATGTAGTCTTTACAACTACTACCACAAATTTCAATTGTTGATTCTTTTCCAATCTTTAGATATTGCCAAAATCCTAGCAGTAGCTTCAAACCCTTATTTACAAACACCCATGTACTAAAGTCTTTATATTTCACAATCTAAAAGTCCAAATGCTATGAAACTTTGATTTATAGTTTTTTAACATAATATTACACCTTCTTAGAAAGTTTGAGACAAAATTTTGTCTAAAAGCTCAAGATATAACAAACCGCATCACTATCAACTAAACAGCCTATTTATTGCCTTGGAATTTAATTTGCTATCTTTGACTCCCAATATCTACTTTTTTAGAATTATAAATTTAATAATTCTTCTACATTAAGTGTAGAGCTTGAAATCACCTCTCTATTCGCACCTCTTGATCTCCAAAAGCTCTCATGTAACTCCTTCAATCCTCAAAAAAGTGATAGTAGATACAATTTGTATATCTTAACTTCAAGTGCCTACTTCTCCTTCATAAAAATTCCAAATCTCTCAATTTTTATACCAAGATTGTAGCTCAAAAAATAAGCTTTTTAACCCTAATCTTTGATTTTCAAATGGATTTTCTAAAGTTGCCGAAACACTTATTCTCCTTGTAGGTAGCCTCTTCAAAGCCTATTAGACATGACCATTGATCAATAGGAATGAAGAACTTCATCCCTTGTCTTCATTCATCCTCACTTTATCTTCATCCTTCCAAATAAGCCTCTTATTATTTTAATTCTTCTTCTTTGGATCCCAATTGCTTTTCAAGGCTTTATACTAAATCTTTAGGTCCTATTTAATTTAAATGCCATAATCAAACTAAGTAAAAAAACCTAAAATAAAGTTTTTCACATCAATTTCTTTAAATACTTTACTAACCATTCTAACATATATTAGATCTTATGAACATATTATATATTTTAATTGGATTTTATATACTGTAAATAATTATAGTATGACAACATGTCTTACAAATTGGATACATATTGGAAGTCCTATAGAATGCTGCCACGTAGTTCTTAGATAGATAATATATATAGAGATATGAGCAAAGCCTTCTTCACTCTTGTCAACTCCTTTCTTGTTTTTAGTCTAGTTCAAGAGTCTTTGTATTTTTTAGTCTTTAGCAATAGCCATTTCAATTTCTTCTTGAATATGTATATTTTTTTATTTCTATTTTTTCAATTTTTTTTATATAGATTTCACTAATTTATACATCTTCTTTAAGTTTGTATCCTTAATACCTTGTTTGAAAAGATATCACTAATTTTGAACAACTTTGAAGCTTTTGTGAAAGCATTTGCAGAAGTATTTGGAGAATATGACAAGGCTTTTTGGGCATTAGCCAAGTTCCAAGCATTTTCACAAGAAGCATGCTCTGCATCAATTTATATATCTCAATTTTAGGCAACTAGTATGTAACATTAATTGGAATAAAAAAAAACTTTAATGAGTCAATTCTATTAAGGATTAAAAGATGATATAAAGGACTTATTATTATCAGTTCTAGATCTAAAATCACTTAATGAAACCATCAACTAAACTATCATATTCCCTTGTATATGATATTCTATCATATACAAGGGACGTACCCACATTTTGTGATATAACATGAAACCCTTTCTCAAACAAAAAGTCGCCCTTAATATAACTACACTCAGAGGAGGACACACTATCAGCACTCTCATGAAAAACGTACAGACTCATGATTACAAGACTAGAGCGATAGCAGCTAGTAGGTGTTTGCTGTAATAGTAGCCTTAGACAGGATGCTTTGCGTAAACTATGTTATGTTGTAATCATTTTTATATGTGACACACAAATAAGCATGCACCCAGCTCATGGATAAAATATGATAATTGATTATTTCAACATCGTCAAGATTAACGTTTATAGGATTTAGCAAGACAATACACATACCAACACACTCTTGCTACATCAATACGTTGTTGTACTGAAATTGCTTACAGTATGTAAAATCCACTCAAAAATCATAATATGTTTATAAATTTAGATATGTGTTAGAATGCTTAGTAAAATAAATTAAAGGGATTGATAGAAGAAACTTTATTTTATTTTACTTGTTTTGATTATGGTATTTAAAAATTATAAGATCTAAATGATTAGTATGAAGCCTTGAGAGAAGGTGGAAGCCTAAGGATGAAAATATAAGCTAGTAGGAGGCTAATTGGGAGGGATGAAAAGAAGGCATGGTCGGATGAAGGCAAGGAATGGGAAACCTCATCCCTATTGGTCAAATACCATGCCCAATGGGCTTTAAGGAGGCTGCCTGCGACCTTAACAAGGGTTTCGGCGACTTCAAGGAGGCGATTAGAAAAACAGAGACTAGGGTTATAAAGTTTAGGATTTTGGGTACAATTTGTGTACAAAAATTAGAAGATTTGGAGTTAAGGTAAAGAAGTTATAGCCATTTGAATATAAGGTATCAATATGAGACATACTGTCACTCTTTTGAGGATTGGAGGAGTTGTATGAAAGCTTTTGGAGATCGAGAGGTGCGGCTAGAGAGGGGATTTCAAGTTCTACACCTATTGTAGAAGAATTACTACATTTGGAGTTTTGAAAAAGGAGTTATTGGGAGTCAAAGACAGCAAATTGAATTCCAAAGCAGTAAGTAGACCATTTTATTGATAGTGATGGGGTTTGTCATATCTTGAGTTTTTGGACGAATTTTTGTCTCAAAATTTCTAAGAAAGTGTATGATTATGCTAAAAAGCTATACATCAAAGTTTCATAGCATTTGGACTTTTAGATTGTGAGATATGAAGAATTTAGTACACAGGTGTTTGTAAACAAGGGTTTAAAGCTACTGCTAGGGTTTTGGCGATATCTAAAGATCGATAATGAATCGATGGTTGAAATTTGTGGTGGTAGTTGTGAAAATTACATCAGTACTTCATGTAAATTTGAAGTAGATTTGGACAGTTGGATTAAAAGTTATGGGTTATTGAAGTTTGGGAAGAATTTTCTTTTTACGGGGGAATGAGGGTTTAGAGTATTTTGATATAGTTGAGTGTTTTTGTGAAATAAGGCTTATGTATTGGATGTAATAGCCCTATGAAGATCTCTTTTATATAAACTTGGGGGTTTTATTATACTTGAATCTTGCTTGAGTAATTAGTGGTAGCCAGAAGCCCATCGCTTTCTTGAGGCAGATTCTCTCTACCCTGACAACGTAGTCTAAATTTACATTCAAAAATAAAAGATATACAACTTGATATAATATGTTTTAAACTTCTTAATCTACAAGAAAAAAAGTGTTTAATAGAAAAAGATCTATATTTGTATTGTGGCAAGGAAAGCTACAAGGCTTGTAATTATTTAAAAAAATAAAATCAATACATTACCAAAATTAAGAGTGCAATCATTCAAGATAACAAAGATGTTCAGCCACAATAGGCACTATGCAGTTAGATAATTCAACATTGCAAAACTATTCAGGTTCCTTTATTTCTGCCCAACTTAATTGTTGTTTTATGATTTTTTTGTATTTTGGTCCTTAGAAGCTTCAAGCAATCATCTTATGGGATTTAGGAGTATCCGCTTGTTTCTTAGATAAGGCATTTGCTAAGCTTCATAAATTTATCTAATACAAAAATTCAAATTTGTTCATGTAAAGATAATAGATGAATGATCTTTATTCTCTAATAATATCATCCACAAAACAATGCCTATAGAAGTGTTATTTAAAGATCATAATAATCAAATTATATTTAATATTATTAGAACTTCTTTAAATCCTATTATTTTTAAACTTTCTTAGTTGAAAAAGTATAATCCATCTATAGATTGGAGGTCACAAAGAATAATAGTTCTAAAAGAAATTTCCACAAAAAAACTTCTAAAAAGTCACAAGTTGATTAATCTTTATTTGTTGGAATAAGGGCCTTTATAAGATTGGTTAAAGAAGATATATCATTTATTATTTATGTAACTCTAATTAAAGAAGATGTGACTTCATTAAAAAATATTCCAAAGTAGTATAGAAAATTTTAAGATATTTTTTAAAAAAAAATGCTGATATATTACCAAAGCACCAACCATATAATTGTACCATAAATCTTTATGAAGGAATGCAATCACCTTTTGGTTGAATTTATAACCTTTTTCAAAATAAGATTTTAGCATTGAAGGATTATATTGATAAAAACCTTGCGAAGAATTTTATCAAGCTTACAAATTTCTAGCATGTACATCTATATTCTTTATAAAAAAAAATGATGGTTCTTTACATATGTGTATTGATTATCAAGAATTGAATAAGATAATAGTAAAAAATTATTATCTATTATTATTAATCTAAAGACTTTTGGAACAATTTAGTGAAGCCAAGATCTATATTAAAATAAATCTTCATTGAGCATATAATTTTATATAAATCAAGAAGAGAGACAAATGGAAGACTGCATTTTAGATAAGATATGGACATCTTAAATATAATGTCATGCCTTTTTGATTAACAAATATATCCGCTATCTTTTAATATTTAATGAATGATATTTTTTAAGAATATTTAAACAAGTTTGTAGTGATTTATCTTTATAATATCTTGATCTACTTAAAAAATTTGGAGGAACATAAAGAGTATATAAAGTTGGTATTACAAAAGCTATAAGATACAAGTTTGTATACCAAGCTAGAGAAATATGTATTTCATCAACTAAAGATGGAATTTTTGAGATATATCATATCTACTGAAGGTTTGATGATGGATCCCGAGAAGGTGGATGCGGTAATATAGTAGGTCATTCCAAAGACTGTAAAAGATTTACAATGCTTTCTTAGATTTGCCAACTTTTATTGAATCTTCATCAAAAAATATTCTTAAGTTGTCACATCTTTTACTCAATTGATATGCAAAGACAAGTTGAAATGGGGGCCTCAAGTAAAAAAGATATTCCAAGATCTCAAGACAACATTCACCATAGTTCTAATCTTGATGCATCCAAATTTTATAAATGTATTTTACATGAAGATCAATGCTTTGGATGTTGTACTAGCAGCCATACTTTTACACATAGATAAAGACAATAAATTCCATCTTTTACATTTTATTCATAATAAGGAGCTCTTTACTATCATGAAATCCATGATAAGAAGCTTCTTATTATTATGGATTCTTTTTAAGAATGGAATTATTTTCTTGGAAAAGCAATGCATTCTTTGATTGTATATACAGATTATAAGAACTTGGAATATTTTATGACAGCTCGGACTTTTAATTACTATCAAGCTTGATAGAATATGTCCTTATCTTGATTTAATTTTGTTATTACTTATTCACCTGGGAAGTAATAAGGATTGTTTAATACTTTATCTAAGACATCATATCTTGTACTAAAGACAAAAAGAGCAGCATTTGATTAATAATATATAATTTTATTGAAACCAAAGTAATTTTGTCTTTGCGCTACTATTATATTAGCACCTATTGATTCTAATTTTTTTGATGAGATGTATACTATAACCACTAATAATATTTTAGCCTTTGAAATCAAGCATCACCTTTATGAAAATATTGACAAGTTCAAACTTGGACAAGACCTTCTATATTTTAAAGAATGTTTGTATATTCCAAAAGAACCAATATGATTGTACATTCTTCAATCTTACTATGACTTTCCAACTATGTGTCTCTTTGGATTTAACAAGACCTTAGAATTTATTTTTCAAGATTTTTAATGGCCTCAAATGTGGAAGGTTGTGAAGGACTTTGTGCTCTCTTGTGACATTTGTTTAAGGTCTAAGAATCTTCAACATCATCCTTACGGACTCTTATAGCCCTTGCTTATTCCAAGACAGCCATGGTCTCATCTCTTGATAGATTTCATCACAGATCTATTGCCATCCAATTCATTAGACAACATCCTTGTGGTGGTTGATCAACTCACCAAGATAGCTCATTTTATTCTTTGTAAGAAGATTGTTTCTAGTAAAAAAATGGCAAGGCTCTTTCTTGACAATATATATTCATATCATAGCCTATTATATGATATTGTATTTCATTAAGGATTCCAATTCATATCTAAGTTTTAGAGATGTCTTTTTAAAATATCAAAGGTGGACATTTAACTTTTTTTGGCTTTTCATCTTTAAATTGATAGCCAAACAAAACAAGTTAACTAAGTTTTGGAGCAATATTTACAATGCAGTATCAACTATCAACAAGATAATTGAATCTCATATCTACCATTAGCGGAGTTTGCATATAATAATAGTATTCATGCTTCAGCTTAACAAACACCATTTTACTTCAATTATAGATATCACATTGTCGTATTGTGGTTTGGCTACTATGTGAAAAAATTGTACATGTATATTTAATATATAATTATTATATAGCTATTAATAGATTTTTATTAATTACAAGATGTAATTAGATTATTAATTTAGAAGGAATATATTTAATAGGGCTATTAATGAGTTTTATACAACCTTATTTTCTTTTTGATAGTAATTTTGAAGTTAATTTTATATTGATAATAACTCTTGTATATCTAAAGTCACCTTTGTTAGACATTGGTGATCCTTAAGATCTTATTTATTTCTTTAATTTGATGTTTAGAACACATATTGTATAAATCTTATAAGAAAATGGATTAGAAAGAGATTTTTAGTGAGAAAGGAGGTAGTTAGGCCATCCATGTGAATGAATGGAGATGGATGATATAAGTCTCTATTCCTATTGGCCAAAAATCATACCCAATGGGCTTCAAGGAGGCTGCCTGAGGGTTTATTAGGGATTAGCATTTATCTTTTGAGAGGAATTGAACATCAAAGGCTAAAATCAGCAAGTTTGGTTTTTTGAATATGGTTTTGGTACAAATCTTGCATGATTTGGACTTTTTATGAAAGAGATATAGGTGCTCAAAGTTAGGGTGTTGAAATCATACCTACTATCACTATTTTGCACATACCTCGCGCACACAAAGAGCAATAGAAGATCAGCAATCAAGGTTAAAAAGAACACTTTTTCAGCAATACTTTTTATATGTGGCTTGATGAAATCCAAGCCAAGGTGAAGGAGATATTGAAAGTTGAATTTAGTACTTATAAGCTAAGGACAATAAGTGACCCTGCTTAACTAGTGGTTACATTTTGAGCTATATCTTAAGCAGTTTGATAGATTTTTGGCTCAAAATTTTTAAAAGTATATATGTTTATGTCACAAGACTATGCACAAAAATTTTGTGGTATTAAAATTTTGGATTTGTGAGATATAACGAAAATAATGTTCGGGTGTGTCTGAGCTAGGGTTTTAAGTACTTGCTAGAGTTTTTGAGATATTGGACGATTGAAAATAAATTCATGGTTGATCTTTTTTTTTAGTGAAACTCAAAAGTATTATCTACACTTTAAAGAAAACTTTATGGAAGCTAAATGGTTGAATCAAGAGTTATTGGGTTCTAAACATTAGAAAGAAATAAGTCTTTATAGGTAAAAAAAAGTTTTGAAGGATTTTTGTAGAAATTTGAATCTTTTTTGTACAAACCTACTTGAATACAAGAGGGTTTATCTATATAACTTTTCTTTTGAAATATTTTTATATTATTTGTCCCTTTTATTAAGGACAAATCACTTATTGGAATTTAGCCAATAAATTTCAAGTAAACTTTCTACAACTAGGTATCCAATATATTCCCAGACAGAAGTTCAAGCCACATGAGAATGTGAATCTTGATTTATGGAATACGCCAAAGAACAACAATCCAATAGCTAAAGGATTTGCAAAGCATCTATTATAATAACAAACAATCTTGAAGCTTCAATTACAAAGAGCTCAAGATACTTATAAGGCATCTGTAGACAAACTCAAAAATCAACTGCTTGCTTTTTATATTGGAAATAAAGTATGGAATCTTTGATAAAACATTAAAACCAAGCGGCCATGTGATAAGTTGGACTATTGGAGGCTAGGACCATTTTCTATCTAGGAGCAAATTAATCTAATAGAATATCAATTAAAACTACCATCTTCTATAAAGATATATCTAGTTTTCCAATTTTTTTTTTAAAGCCTTACAAAGAGTTGCATATTTTGGAAAGAATACAACAATCGCCATCTAGTATTGAAATAAAAAATCAAAAAGAATACAAGGTTGAAAAGTTACTTGATTCATGACTGTAGAATGGATAGGAATTTTAGGACTTACAATACATAATTTGTAAGATTAAGAATAGGCAGAAAGCCGATGAATGGCCAATTTAGAAGGCAGAATGGATAAGGAAGTTAAGAAAAATAGTTATCATTGGTTGTGAAGCAATGAACATAGATGGGGCAAGTATAAATTGATTCGGTACGGGGGAGTCGGGGCCAGACTGTAATAGTCTTGAGCCGGGGTAAGCTTAGTACTACCTTTCTTTCTTTTCTTTTGTTAGAGTGTAGCAAAAGATCTGAATTCTATTCCGAAGGGTTATACCATGTCAATGATGAAGTACAGTAATAAAATGGAAAATTTATATATATGTGGATGAGTAAGAAATTATGATTGTTTGTTGCGTGAAGTTCTTTGCGGTGAATTGGAGGTTGAAGATCGGCTATGTCAATGAAGTACGGTTGTAGATGTGAGTGTCATGCCGTATTGATTGTGAGAGTTGAGCGGTGAAGAATATTGGAGTAACAATTTGTTTCAAGAGACGTTGTAGGTGAGAGATTATTTCTAGTGATTGGAAAAAGAAGCGAGTGTATGCGGTCTGTGGAAATGGTGTAACATTGCCAGTTGTTGTTATGAATTCAGAAGAAGACAGAAGATTACAATAGGAGTATTGGTGGAGGGTTGTGTCACGAAGTATCTTTAGTTGCGGAATAGCAGAACCAGTAGAGTGGGTGGCAATATTTTAGAAAAAGGCATGTACGTGTGCATTGGATTCTAATGTTGAGTAGGTAGTTAGTTATGTGACTCTAACAGTTTAATTCAATGCGGATAGTCTCTCCCTATGTTTGAATCTCCCTTTATAGATTTATTCTACAGAGTATTGGTAGAGTAAGTGAGACGAACGAGAACAACATTTTGGTGCTATTGCCGGGGATTGACAATAGTATTGAGTGTTAGGAATTAACTGTCGAATGAGTAGTTAAATTAGTGATAGAAAGCAATGTCAATAATACATGATGAAAGATTATGGTTAATAAGAATGAGAACATTGCTCAGAAAAAAATGCGTCAGTCGAAAGGAAGACAAGAGAGAGCACAAGTAAGAAATTTGTTGCGGGACGAGCAAGAATAGAAGCTAAAAAAGAAGCGTCGATAGAGTTGGATTAAACCATGGTTGCATGCCTGTCGGCACATCCGAGCATACCAAGAACATGAAAGATCTTTAATATTTTAGACATATATATCGTTAAATAAATTACCAAAAGTACTTGTAAGTAACTCCACGAATAGCCCAATGTATCTCTTGAGCCCATTAACGGCAAGAGAATGGAGTACAGAAGAATTGGGCATTCCATTGGGTACTTTTCCAATAGTGGATACAGTCGATTCTAGGAAGGCTAATTCTTCAATAGGGAATGTATTGCTTGCCAGTAAGGGCCAATACAATGTATTCCAAAATCCGTCATTTTCACCTCAACTTTAACCGATAAAATTATTTGCAAAAAATAATATTAAATTACGGAGGGCGGAAAAAACAATTGAGGGAGGCAGTAGTTATTTTAATAAGGAAGTAAGTAGATCATTGTCACCTTCGATGGCGGCGGGGAGTCCAGCAGTACCAATTGCGGTACAAATGGGTGTGGTGGGTGATTGCACAACTAACGTAGTCCCATTACCTATCTTTAGGGGTCTACCAAGAGTCAACCCAGAACAACACTTGTCTCAATTCTTGACCACATGTGTAGCCAATAATGGTAGAATTGAAGATATTTGGTTAAGATGGCTGCCAGAGACCTTGAAAGACACGGCATTTGAATGGTATAATCGCCAACCCGTGGAGGCATTGAAAAATACGTTTTTGACTCATTTTTGACCAATAGGATTTGAAGAACGTCTTAGAGAAAGATTAATGAATAGCAAAATGATACCGGGAGAAGCGATGTAGTTATATTATGGCCGAGTAGCAGATATCCTTCAAAAATGGCCAAATAACCAAATGCCAGACTTGTTTGTTATCTCTATATTGATTAACGCATTATACCCACCAGAATTGAAGATGTTTATAAAAGAAGCCCAACCTGCGATTGTGGCTGCCTTACATGACCGAGCTAAGGTATGGGAAGAATGTCATTAAAGCCAATTCTTAATCACAGAAGCCACAATGATTCCATCTCAAGGACGGTATCAAATACCAACCTGGAATGAAATAGTAAATAGTTATCCAAGGACAATTGACTACGGTGTAAATCTTAATGTCAATCTGCAAGGGATAGTGAATGCTGTTCCATTGCAAACTGTACCACCAACAACTGCAGTTCCATATTCTCCATATTCTCCATATCAAAAATCAATACCTATAAAAGAATTATCTAATAAACTCGTATCAAAGGATCCAAATGAAACTTTGTTGTTAACTTTGACAAAGAAGATGGACGAGTTGGTTGTTAACTTGGCAAAGGATAAGGAAAAGAGGCATAAACCGACTAATATGCGCCCCAATATTTGGTGCAGTAATTATAAGGGGCAAGGCCATTTAGTAACAGAGTGCCCTTCACCATCCCAAATGACTGTGCAATGTACATTTTGTGGAGGTAAGCATGTAACCACCAATTGCTGGAATTTAAGAAGGCAACAATAGTTAGAAAATCAAACCATGATTCAATCGACTTTGCGGGATGTTAATCAAGTTCAGATAGGAAATAGGTTTGGTTGGAATGGGAATCGTCCTATAAAATAAAATAGAAATTTCTATAATTTTCAAAATTCTGAGTATAACCAAGAAGGTGATCCCAATTCTCAAGGTTTTGTGCAAAATCAGCAAGGACAACCCTAATATCCACCTATTCAGAATCCAATTTCAGATCCTACAATATCAACTGGTCGACCGGGATCTTTTATCCATCAAATCTGGATTAAGCCTAGCCGATATATACCAGTCGAGATACCCATATTCCAGATGGAAGAGGAAGAAGATCACTTTGATGCTATGGATGTAGGCAGCTAGGAAACTAAGCTATTGAATGTCCCAATCCTACAGCCAATGATGATTATGCTCCAATATGTGGAAATTATAAGCAATCTGGACATATTTACCAGCAGTGCAATGCTCCGTTTAATGTTAATAACCGAGATCAACGTATCCAATTGTAAAGTAAGATGGAAGACAATAATCGAGTTCCACAAGATTCTTTGGAAGTACTGTATGGATGCATACCTTATCCATTAAAAGATCCTCTCATGGAAAAAATTTACGACAAAGTTCATTCAGCAGTTCTAATTTCAAATTCTGTAAAAAAATTATCTCAAGGGGTCAAATTAAAATCCATGAAAAAGAAGAGGCCCTTGGGAATCATTGCCAATATGAAATCATATGATATTATGAAAGATTTGGATGAAATTAAACCTTCTATTATAATTAAGCAATTGTTAGCAATTGCACCAAAATATCGTTCTACATTGAATTCCTCGTTAATACGACGTAGAGCTCATAATAAAGAAATTGATGAAGTTAGTTTGAATCCCGATCCGGGAGCACCAACTATTGATGTATCAATTGATGGTATTCTCATTCCTGGAGTTCAAGTAGATGGTGGCTCTAGTGTGAACTTAATGAACGCCGATACAATAGAGGAGTTGGATTTAAAACAATTAGTACCCACGACATTGGTATTGAGAATGGCAGATCATAGTAGGATAAAATCAATGGGTATCTTACACAGTATTAATATTATAATCGCGGAAATTATGTATGAAATTGATTATATTATTTTCCGATCAAAGAGTTACACTTTATCATATCCAATATTATTGGGTCGGTCGTGGCTATATCAAGCCAAAGCTAGGAACGATTGGGGCCGTGGAATATTAACTATTGGGGACGTGGAACGTTAACTATTGGGGAGGGTAATGACAAGATTGTTTTACAGATGTACCCAGTTCAATATCATGGGGAGTCGCAAATTAGGGGCACAGAAGCAACATCTGAAGATGAGGGCCAATTTGAAGCAAAGTATGATGAAGTTAATAATGCGATGCAAGTTGATAAGGGCCCCGTTCACATGCGGAAACAAGGCGTGTTATATCAATATGGAGGGCCAAGGGAATATTTTTTATATAATGAGAGTGCAGAGAATTCTAACGATGTCATCGCGGACTAGATGAATAATCACTCGGTAAATGAAGTCGGTATATTAGAACCAGAATTGAATACGTCTGATTTGCCGGACCATATGATGGATTCAGAGCAAAAGGGACAAATCAATCCGGGGGTTAAGGAGGAATCTGTGTGCCAAACCATTAACTTGGTTTCCAATGAAACATCCCAGATTATCAAAGTATACACCGGTATTATGGGTACAAAACTGAGAAATTGGAAAGAATTCTTTCTAAATCATAAATCTGCTTTCACTTGATCGTATGCGGATTTAAAAGGTATTCCTGCCGAAGTTTGTCAGCATCAAATTACCTTAGAGGAAGATGCTACACCAGTTCATCAAAGACAACACCATCTTAATCCAAAATATTCTCTCATGGTCAAGGAGGAAGTAGATAAACTTTTAGACGTGGGCTTCATATATCCAGTCCCGTATAGTGAATGGATTTTATCAATTATGATATTGCCGGAGAAAAACAAAAAAATTCGTATCTGTCAAGACTTCCGTAAATTAAACGCGTCTACCAAAAAGGATTATTTTCCTTTACCTTTTACAGATAGTATACTGGACGCAGTAGTTTAGTATGAATGATATTCCTTTTTGGACGGATTTTTGGATTATAATCAAATAAAAATTGCAGAAGAGGACCAGTTAAAGACTACTTTTATTACAGATTGGGGCACATTTGCTTATAAAGTGATGCCATTTGGATTATGTAACGCCCCGGTGTCGTACTGTAATTGCTTACAGTATGTAAAATCCACTCAAAATACCTAATATGTTTATAAATTTAGATATGTATTAGAATGGTTAGTAAAATAAATTAAAGGGATTGATAGAAGAAACTTTATTTTATTTTATTTTACCTATTTAGTTATGGTATTTAAAAATTATAAGATCTAAATGTTTAGTATGAAGCCTTGAGAGAAGGTGGGGACTTAAGGATGAAAATTTAAGCTAGTAAGAGGCTAATTGGGAGGGATGAAATGAAGGCATGGTCGGATGAAGGCAAGGAATAGGAAACTTCATCCCTATTGGTCGAATACCATGCCCAATGGGCTTTGAGGAGGCTGCCCGCGACCTTAACAAGGGTTTTCGGCAACTTCAAAAAGGGGATTTGCAATTTCAGAGGTAGGGTTGTAAAGTTTAGGGTTTTGGGTATAGTTTGAGAGGAAATTTTAGGCGATTTGGAGTTAGGGTGAAGAAGTTATACTTGTTCAAAGTTAGAGAGTGGATTTCATACATACTGTCACTATTTTGGGGTTTTGCGGAGTTTTACGGAGGCTTTTGGAGATCGGACGGTGCGGTTGGAAAGGTGATTTCAAGATCTATGTCTGTTACGAAGGAATTCTTAAGTTTTGAGTTTAGACGAAGGAGATATGAAGAGTTGAAGGCAGCGCATCCAATTCCAAGGCAGTAAGTAGACCGTTTTATTGATGGTGATGGGGTTTGCCATATCTTAAGTTTTTGGACGAATTTTTGTCTAAAAATTTTCAAGAAGGTGTATTATTGTGCTAAGAAGCTATACATCAAAGTTTCATAGCATTTGGACTTTTAGATTGTGAGATATGAAGAATTTAGTACACGGGTGTTTGTAAACAAGGGTTTAAAGCTAATGCTAGGGTTTTGGCGATATCTAAAGATCGATAATGAATCAACCGTTGAAATTTGTGGTGGTAGTTGTGAAGAATATATCAGTACTTCATGTAAATTTGGAGTAGTTTTGGACGGTTGGATTAAAAGGTATGGGTTATTGAAGTTTGGGAAAAATTCCCTTCCTACGGGAGAATGAGGGTTTAGAATATTTTGTTATGTTTTGAGTGGTTTGAGGAAATTAGGCTTGTGTATTGGGTGTAATAGCCCTATGGAGATCTCTCTTATATAAAATTGGGGGTTTTTATTATACTTGAATCTTGCTTGAGTAATTAGTGGCAGCCAGAAGCCGAGCGCTTTCTTGAGGCAGATTCTCTCTACCCCGACACCGGCCACATTTCAAAGGATATTGATGCAAGCCTTTCAGGACTATTTACAATTATCGATGGAGATATTTTTAGATGATTTTTGCACATTCAATACAACAGCGAATCATTTGGAATGTTGTCATAATACGTGCTATTCTGCTCGAGAATGCTCCGGGCACTTGGCTGTGGAAGATAAAAAGGAAATACACAACAATAAGATCCTAACAACTCTAATAGAATCCTACACAACTTCTATTAAATCTTAACAATATTAATCAAACCTTGATTCAATCTTAAAGCAATTACAAAAGAAGAATAAATGAATCATATATTAATCATAATAGAAAATAACATATAAAATGCTAAATTTTAAAAATACTAAAAATAGAATCTTAAAATCCTAAGTCATATATTATTCAAATCCTAGGTCAAATCCTAGTCAAAACCTAAATCAAACCCTAAGTCAAACCCTAAATCCTAAACCAAACCCTAAACAAACCCTAAATCCTAAACCAAATCCTAAATAAACCCTAAACCCTAAACCGAATCCTAAACAAATCTTAAACCAAACTCTAACCAATTCAAATCAACCCTAGGAAAAATTAGAACCTCAATATCTGTTGATTAGACCGTTGATCTTACTTAAAACTTTGTATACCCTTCAACCTCTTAGTCAAAAACAAGCACAACAAATTTGAAGGAAATCGAACTTACCAAATAGAAAAAAAACCCCAAAACCTTCTCGGGTGTTGGTCGGCCTTCTTCTCCAACCTTGATGCTAATCTTCCAGTGTTGATTTTTCCCTTCTTCACCATTCAAACAATCTCAAATCACTATTGTATATAGGAAAACAAGTCTATTATTCACCCAAATAAAAATTACTCTAATCCAATTGGCAGATTGCTCAAGATCTTAAAAACCTTAACTGACCCTCAAAACTTAAATTCCGAAACCTTGACCTACTTAAACCTCAATTACGTACAATTAAACTGTTAGATTCAGTTCAAATTCACAACACATATTAATAACAACAATACTCAAAAACCTAAAAATTTCTAGCCATAGATCTGCTACAAAACTTTTGAAATTGTCTAAAATATCAACCCTATTTTATTTCACAAAATCCCAAAATGCTGAAAACAACTCTAACTTTGTAAAGCTATTACAAAATCATTTTTTCTCAAAATCACTCAATACCAACTCTTCTACAAAATCCTTTAAGTCCACTCTCTAACCCTAATCTCCAATTTGCAAAAGCCTCCCGGATCCGCCGTAGGCATGCGGTTTTGTGCCTCGGGGTCTGATTTCGACCCCAGCTCATAACCGGTCCTTTCCGGGTATCTATTTCAAGATTTTTGTGGTAAGTTTTTTTGAAACCTCTTCTTAACTCCCTCCTATATATGCCTATATCATTTTATTTCCAAATCTACTTTTTTTTGCCTTACTTATGGCCCTACAAAGTAAATAGAAGCTTATTTATAAAAAGGGCAGCTTTAACATTCATTAGTTTTACTCCTTTTTTACTATTATCTATTTTTCTAAGATAATTTGCTACAATATTTTGAACTAAGATCTTCTATAATATACTATTTCTACACTCTTTCATCTAATAGTCCCGTTACATCATGACAACGTCTTGGTAACTATTTGGACCAATGTGATAGATATGGGATATCTTTGAATTCTAAGAAATGTCAATTTAGCGTACCATCGGAGAAGCTTTTGAGACACATCGTTTTCGTGGCTAGTATCGCTACTAACCCAGATAAAGTTACTCGTATATTGGCTTTACCAAAGCCAACAACAGTGTCTGATATTCGGAGTTTCGTAGGCCATATCAACTATTATAGGCGATTCATTCATTTATTTACACAAATATGTCAACCGTTAACGAATCTCTTAAAGAAACCGCCATCAGATGGATCTAGTCTAATTTGGACTGAGGAATGTACAGTTATGTTTGAAGAGTTAAAACAAAAATTGGTGTTAGCACCAGTACTTGTTGCACCTTATTGGACAAAACCCTTTCATGTTTATGTTGATGCCTCGAATGTTACTATTGGATCCGTGTTAAGCGAAAAAGATGAAAAGACTTTGGATCATCCCATCTATTATGCTAGTCGACAATTTGTAGTTGCGAAACAAAATTACACTACGACTGAACGGGAAGCCTTGGGTATGATCTATTCTGTCCAAAAATTTTGGCATTACTTGCTTGGTTATCTATTTGTATTTCATGTCGATCATGATGCTTTTAAGTATATGATTAATAAACCTCAATTGAGTGGATGCATTGCTTGATGGGTGTTATTCCTTCAAGAATTTAATTTTACTATTAATGTTTGATCTGGAAAGAAACATGCCAATGCAGATCATTTATCTCGATTATCCAATATATTCGGTAACGAACCTATCAATGATGCACTTTCTGATGCGGAATTATTTGCCGTCGACGTGATCACCTCAGAATATAGTGAATTGATCCAGTATCTGACATTTCAGACATTTCCACCTACATATAATGAGAAACTTAAGAAACGCTTGATTTTAAAAAGTGTTCCATATACGATGATTGGAGACGCCTTATATAAGCAAAAGAGAGATGGAATTCTACGTCGCTGTATTTTTCAAAGTGAAGTACGTACTATATTGGAAGGATGTCATTTGGATAGTTATGGAGGGCATTTTGCTGGTGACAACACTGCCCACAAAGCTTTAATGGCTGGATATTGGTGGCCAACAATGTTCTCAAATGCACACCAATATGTCCAATGTTGTGATCCTTGTCAGCGTATTGATAGACCTACATGAACTTCTGCCATGCCGTTGGTACGAATTTTAGCACAAGCACCGTTTGAGAAATGGGGTATTGATTTTGTAGGACCAATCGCACCAACATTGTGTAATGGGCAAAAAAGATATATTTTTATAGCGACGAATTACGTGACAAAATGGGCGGAGGCAATGGCAACAAAAATTGATAATCCCAATACCGTAGCCACGTTTTTATATGAGAACATTATTACTCGATTTGGGTGTCTCAAAAAATTGGTTAGTGATCGTGGAACCTATTTTATTAATTCTACAATTGCGGCTTTGATAGATAAATACGAGATCAAGCATCGAAAAACAAGCCCATATCATCCTCGGGCCAATGGGCAAACTGAAAAGACCTACGATATTTTGTGTAAAATTTTAATGAAAACAGTGTCTGGTGTGGGAACGCACTGGGATACAAAATTGTTCGCAGCCTTGTGGGCATATCGTACTGCGTATAAAGTAACTACTAGTTCCACCCCTTTTGACTTGGTGTACGGGCAAGAGGCAATATTACCAATTGAATTGGAAGTTCCGAGTTTACGAATTGTATTGGATGAACGTCTTGGTGACAAGGAATCCCTCCAACATCGGTTAGCACAATTGGACAAATTGGATGAAATTAGGACTACGGTCCTTTTTACTATGGAAGCTACACAGCGCCGCCGTAAAAGTTATTATGATAGTAAATTACGTCCTAAATCTTTTATACCCAATGATTTAGTGCTTCTTTATGATAGTCACTTTCACCATTTTTCGGGGAAATTCCAAGTCCGTTGGCATGGATCCTATCAAGTAATTGAAGTCTTTCCTAATGGTTCAATTCAATTGGAAGATTTTATAGATTCTCAATTTATCAACCGAGTTAACAGCAATCGTTTATGTCTTTATTTTACATAAATCTGGGATGGATTTTCAAAATTGGAGGGAAGAGGGTGTACCTGTTCATGATAGCTTACCTTTATTGAAGGTGCACGATAGTTAGAAAAGATGACTGATGGTCAGTTTTGGGTCCTAATACGGCCTAGTCAGGGTAATCGGAAGTGATGATCTGATACACTAGTTTAAGGATTGTTGCTTTAGACCCCGAGTAAAAGGTTAGGAGTAGGGCACTTAATGAGAGTTTTTGTTAGCATTCTGTTTTGAACTTTGTTATCCGAGTGTATGCTTATTGAAGTATAGAGTGTTCTGCTATCAGAAAGTAACGATTAGTCTGAGCAAGGAGCACGTAGTCAGCACTATACAATGTCAATAGAAAGGTCGAAGAGAGCTGCGGACAGAGAGGAGAATGTCCAAAACATGCGAAATAAGAATAATTTGCAATCGTCGTCCTTCGTGGTGCTTACCAACATGGAGCTAATGAAGTTGGAAATCTATTGGTCTCCACAAAGATAGAGAGATTTTAGAAATGCACAGATGTACGTGTTTTTGCGAGGACCGGATAATTTGCCTCCAATTGATGTAGAACTAGTGGCAGAGTGTATAGAAAATTATGACCCAGAGGATGGTTCTAGTGTAATAAAAGGGAGAATAATTGGGATCGATGAGAGTATCTTACAAAAGGTATTATATTTATCAATGGGTGAGTTAGCGGTAGGAGTCAAAGTGTCGAGTGACTTCAGACCGAGAAGTTTCTTCAAAGGCGACATGACGTCCTTTGAGAAGAATCAAGGCTGGAAAGTGGCGGAGGCACTTACTCTAGAGCTTGCGGAGTGGATGCGGTTCATTCAAAAGTGGCTAGGCTTGAACCGGCATACCACATACATGTCCAAGCGCTTGTTGTTTGCTACGATTGGAACACTTGAAGGCATGGTCTTTAATTGGGCAGCCTTTGTAGCAACCCGTATCCATGCAGAAATGGGAGCCAAGCGGAAAACAGATAAATTCGCTTCTTTGCTATGCTCTAATTATGTGCACTTTGTTATTGCACATATGTTAAGTCAACCAGCAGGGGAGAAGAGTGTACCTTCTCTAATGCCGCAACAGGGTATGCAGAGTCTACCAATTGGTCCAGCGGTAGTAGTGCACAAAATTGGGGAATCAAGTAGATCGCGGGAACACGAGGCTATCCTAGAAACAACACCAGGGCGAGCTTCAATTTGTGTAGTAATTGGAAGGGTGACTGAGGCCCCAGTTTTGAACACCAGAATATTGGAAGGAAGGAACCTCACGAAAATAATATTGGGTCAAATTTCTCAATTGCAGCTTATAGTGGGTCAGTTGGAAGGAAATTTAAGACAACAATTGGAGTCGAGCCGGAACGAGATAATGGAAAAAAGCCACCAAATTATGGAACAAGGTCACTTAATTAGGGCAAAGACGGAATCCAAGCTGGCAGTGGAGCGGAAGTTAGCGGAGGAAAAGAAAAATTGGACGAATGATAATGATCGCATTCAAAGAATCCTGAACGGCCAAAAGCAAGAATTAATAGAGAATCGCAGGATGTGGGATTTGGAACGGGACGTGTTGAAGTATCAATTGCAGGTAGAGTATGAAAAAGCAACAAAATTGGAACAGAAAAAGGTAGAATTGGGAGACCAATACAGAATTGGAATGGATAAGCTGCAGGCAGAAATTGGTGCCTTGAAGGGTGAAGTGGAAAAATTGGAAGGCGACTTGGCCAATGCCGTTCGGCCACAAGTATCTGTTCCACCAATTTTGAGTACTAGTAAGCTGGAAGAGAAGATGAAGCAACAAGGCACCAATTAGAGACGAAAGATGCCAAGATTCTACAATTGGAGGCTCAAGTTCAAAAATTGGGAGCGGATAATGAAGATTTAATAACGCAATTGAAGAGTAACCATGTCGATTTATCGGAGGGGGATGAAGACATGCTATTAGGACCAGACGTAGAGGAACCTCCTACGAATCCAAGAGTATCCCAATATCAAGAGCTAGCTTCATAACAAATATTTTTACCAATTCTATGTTTACGAGGGCGTTGCACAATTAGGACTGGAACTATGTAGAATGGGTAGGAATTTTAGGACTTACAATACATAGTTTGTAAGATTAAGAATACGTAAGAAGCCGATGAATGGCCAATTTAGAAGGCAGAATACATGAGGAAGTTAAGAAAAGTAGTTATCATTGGTTGTGAAGCAGTTAACATAGACGGGGCAAGTATAAATCGATTCGGTACGGGGGAGTCGGGGCTAGACTGTGATAGTCTTAAGCCGGGGTAAGCTTGGTGCTACCTCTCTCTCTTTTCTTTTGTTTCTATTTCGAAGGGTTATACCATGTCAATGATGAAGTACAGTAATAAAATGGAAAATTTATATATATGTGGATGAGTAAGAAATTATGATTGTTTGTTGCGTGAAGTTCTTTGCAGTGAATTGGAGGTTGAAGATCGGCTATGTCAATGAAGTTCGGTTGTAGATGTGAGTGTCATGCCGTATTGATTGTGAGAGTTGAGCGGTGAAGAATATTGGAGTAACAATTTGTTTCGAGAGACGTTGTAGGTGAGGGATTATTTCTAGTGATTGGAAAAAGAAGCGAGTGTATGCAGTCTGTGGAATTGGTGTAACATTGCCAATTGTTGTTATGAATTCGATAAAAGACAGAAGATTACAATAGGAGTATTGGTGGAGGGTTGTATCACAAAGTATCTTTAGTTGCGAAATAGCAGAACCAGTAGAGTGGGTGGCAATATTTTAGAGAAAGGCATGCACGTGTGCATTAGATTCTAATGTTGAGTAGGTAGTTAGTTATGTGACCCTAACAGTTTAACTCAATGCGGATAGTCTCTCCTTGTGTTCGAATCCTCTTTTACACATTTACTCTGGGCAATATTATTAGAGTAAGTGAGACAAACGAGAACAACAATGACGAAGCTCGAATAAATTGAAATATCTTGTTTATTAATGTGGCTATAATATCAATGAGTATACATAGAAATTGATTAAAAATCTTGCCAATACTTTTCAAAAGATACAAGAATTTCATTGATTCTATTCCTACAAATCCAAACATATTTGATGATAACTTCTTGGTAAAGATTGGATTTAAGGGATACCTATAAGAAAGGGAGAGTCAAATCAAAGCCTTTATTAATATATAGTCATTTATTTCATGATAGAATAGAGCTGTAGAAGTAAGTCACTCACCATGTCAAACCTTCAAATGTTGAAAGAATAAGATTCAAAAGATTTACTTGCTATACAAGCTTCAAATAAACCAGTGTAATTTTTGTAGTCTTTAATTGAGCAAAGTGAGAAGAATACATTTCAAAACCAAGCATGACTATGATTGGAGCTATTAGGAACAACATCCAATCATACAATTCTTGATTCTAATGCTCGATCTTTAATGATATTGCTTGAGTTTGGAAAGGTAAATCCTCTTAAGTTTGAAATCTTGTTTAGAGGATGTTTTGAAGGCTATAATGAAAATCAGATCTTTGGATGGAATGTTTTAACAACAGAGGTATTAACTCAAGGGCATAGGTAATTTCTTTGAGGATCAATAGAACCTATTCCTTAAGAATGGAAAGAAAAATACATAACTTCATTGATACAATGTATTCTTGACTTTCTACGTATATAAGAAGATTTTTGAAGATATGAGCTTCTCTTGGAACTTGTCACTAGAAAAAGAGGTGATGTTAAGAACATACACTTTGGAAGTTCACAAAACCTTCTAAAACATTCTAGAGATTTTTTAGTTAGTGAAAGTCACTTAAAAAGCTTCCTAGTTGGTGAAAGTAAATCAAGAAGCTTTGTAGTTAGTAGAAGGAGCTCAAGAAGCTTCCAAATTGATAGAAGCTACTCGAGAAGCTTCTTTGTTTGATGGAAGCTGCTCAAGAAGCTTTCTAGACAAGGGTATATATTAGAATCAAAGTTGAAGAATTCTTCAATCTCAATAATGTATCTTTTAGAATTTTAGCTCATCTTCTTTGATATTGTTTGTATATTCATCTAGATAATTCAAGTCCAATAGAATTCAAAGAGGCTATTTGAGGCTTTAATAGAAATTAAAATTATTTTTTTAAAATCTTTTGAATATAAGAGATTAGAATCAAGAAGTTAAGATTTTTGGATATGATTTTGGTACAAAAAGTGAGTGATTTGTAGTTTTTTTAAAGGAGATATAGGCATCCAAAGTCAAAGAAGTAATTTTGTACCTACTATCATTCTTTGGGATATAACACATACATACAAAGAGTGATAAAAGATCAATGATTGGAATTGAAAAGAATACTTTTTTAACTATACTTTACATGTGTAGCTTAATAAATTTTCATTTGAAATAAAAGAGATATTGGGAGTTGAAGTCAATATTTGCAATTTAAAGATTGTAAGTGACTTGCTTATTTAATGGTTGCAATTTGAGTCATATCTCAAGTATTTTAATAAGATTTTGACTCAATTTTTTTAAAATGTGTATTATTATATTGTTAAGCTACATACAAATTTTGATGGCATTTGAATTTTAGATTCTTAGAATATGAAGAAAATAATACTTAAGTATCTGTAAATTAAAATTTAGAGTATTTATTAGGATTTTTAAAATATCAGATGATTAAGAGTGAATCTGTCAAGGATACAAAAATACAAAACAAGAGACTTAAAATTAGGACAAGGTTTCTAGAACAAACTAATAAGAACTTGAAATAAATAGATGAGTACACAAATAGCATTAAGAAAGGTGATTTAGAATTCTAAGAGATGTGTTGTCGAGATTGAAGAACTCTTCAACCTCAATCCCTATATATATTCCTGTTTATGATGCTTTTTGAGTAGCTTCTATCAAACAAAGAAGCTTCTTGAGTAGCTTCTACCAATTGGGAAGCTTCTTGAACTCCTTCCACTAATTAGAAAGCTTCTTAATCAACTTTCATCAACTACGAAAGATTTTCAACCGACTTTTATTAATTCAAAAAGCTTTTAGAATAATCTAGAAGGTTTTGTGAATCTTCAAAGTATATGTCCCTAACATCACTCCCTTTTCTAGTGACGAGTTCCAAGAAGAGTTCAATCTTACTATATATATAAGAAATAAAAAATATGCTGTATTAATGAAGCTATATATTTTGTTCTCCGTTCTTGGGCAATAGGTTCTATTAGTCCTCAAAGAAATCACCTATGATCTTCAATTAGTACCTCTATTGTTGAAATATCCCATCAAAGGATCTGATCTTTACTACGGCCTTCAAAACATCCTCCAAATAAGATGTTAAGACTAAAAGGATTCACCTTTCCAAGTTCAAGCAATATCATTAAAGCTCGAGTATTGGAATAGAGACTTGTATGGTTGGATCTTGCTCCTAATGGCTCCAACTGAGGTCATACTTGGCGTTGAAATATGTTGTCCTCACTTTGCTGAATTGAAGGCTGTGAAAATTGCATTAGCTCATTCAAAGCTTGCATGGCAAACAAATCTCCTGAGTCTTATTCTCTTGATGTTTGGACGTTTGACATAGTGACTATCTTGTTTCTATCATTCTATTCTATCTTGGAACAGATGACTACATCCTGATAAAGGCTTTAGTTTAATTCTTTCCTTCTTTATGAGTATTCCTTGAATCTAATCTTTACTAAGAAATTATTATCAAATATGTTTAAATTTATAGAGATAGAATCAATGAAATTCTTGTATCTTTTGAAGCGCATTAGCGAGATTTGCGGCCAGTTCCCATGTACACTCATTAATATCATAGCCCCGCCAATAAACAAGATATTCCAATTTGCTCCATCTTTGTCGTGAATCAAGTACCTTTTCCACCTCGTATTTTTCATGGTCTTCAATTTTGATATTAGGCAGCAATTGTTATATTCTTTATGGAATATGTGACTTTTTATAAGGTTCTAAAAGAAAGAGATAAAAAATTGGATGTATCTTTATAGCAGATGATAATTCCAAGTAATATGCCACTAGATTGATTTATTTTTTGATAGAAAATGGTCCCAACCTTTGATAGTCCAACTTATCATATAGCCGCTTAGTCTAGATATTCTATCAAAGAAGCCATACCTTATCTCCAATATAAAAAGTAGGTGGTTAATTCCTAAATTTATCTGTAGATGTTTTGTAAGCATCTTGAGCTGCTTGTAATTAAAGCTTCAAGATTATTTGATGTTGTGATAGCTGCTTTATAAATCCTTCAGCCACAAGATTGTCGTTCTTTAGTGTGCTCCACAGATCAAGCTTTGGATGATATCCATAGTTAGAATAAAATAATATTTGCTAAGTTGAAATATAAATAATATTATTATATGTAAAATATATTAATGATAGATACGAAATCCAATCATCTTGTTGATAGTTAATGCTGCATCATAAATATTGCTCCAAAACTTGATTAATTCATTGAGTTTGGCCATTGGTTTGGAGATGGAAAGTTTAATATCCACCTTTAATATTTCAAAAAGATACTTCTAAAACTTAGATATGAATTGGGGTCCTTGATCAAATATGATATCATTTGGTGGCCATGATATTGATATATATTATTGAGAAAGAACTTTGCCGTTTTTTCACTAGATGTAGTCTTTTTACAAAGGATGAAATGAGCTATCTTTGTTAGTCAATCAACTACTACAAAGATGCTATCTAATGAATTAGATGGCAATAGATCTGTAATAAAATCCATCGAGATAGAGAACCATGATCGTCTTGGAACACACAAGGATTATAAAAGTTCATAAGGACAATGTCGAGGATTTTTGGATCTTGAACAGATGTTGTAAGAGAGTACAAAGTCCTATACTGCCTTTTATATTTGAAGCCACTAAAAATCTTAAAAAATAAGTTCCAAGGTCTTATTAAATCTAACGTATCTCATAATAGGAAAGTCATGGCAAGATTAAAGAACATGTAGTTGTATTGGTCCTTCTGAGATATACAAATATTTTTCAAAGTATAGAAGGTCTTCTTCAAATTTGAACTTTTCAACATTTATTTTCAAGCAATGTTCAACATCAAGGGCCAAAACATCATTAGTAGTTGCAATACGTACCTCATTGAGAAAACTAGAATTGATAGGCGCTGATGTAATAGTGGCGCAAAGGTGGAATTATTCCAATTTCAACAAAATTGTATATTATTAATCAAATGCTACCTCTCCTATTTTTGGTACAAGATATAATTTCCTTGATAGAGCATCAGATAATCCTTGTTGCTTTCTAACCTAATAAGATATGACAAAGTTAAATTAAGATAGCAATATATTCTATCGAACTTGGTGGCAATTAAAAATCCTCATTAATATAAAATATTCTAAATTCTTGTGATCTATATATACAATTACAAGATGCATTGCACCTTCAAAAAAATGACGCCATTTTTGAAAAGAATCCACAATAGCAAAAAGCTCTTTATCATAGATTTTATAATTAATTTCTGCAGTAGAGAACTTTTGAGAATAAAATATAATAGGATAGAATTTGTTGTCTATATCTATTTATGATAGTACAACCCCTAATGCAAAATCTGAAGCATCAATCTCCAAGTAGAATACCTTTCTAAATTCTAGATGCACCAATATTAGGATTGTAATAAATGTTGTTTTGAGATCTTAGAATGCCTTCTCTGCTTGAGGCCCCCATTCTAACTTGTCTTTACATGTCAATTGAATAAGAAGGGTGGCAACTTGAGAGTAATTTTTGATGAAGATTCAATAGAAGTTAGCAAATTCAAGAAAACATTGTACATCTCTCACAGTATTTGGAATGGTCCATTATAAAATAGCTTCTACTTTCTTAGGATCTATCGTCAAGCCCTTAGTAGATATGATGTATCTCAAAAATTCAATCTTAGATTGATAAAATACACATTTCTCTGCTTTGAAATATAAACCTGTATCTTATAGCTTTTGGAATACCAATTTGACATGCCCCTTGTGTTCTTCCATATTTTTCAAATAGATCAAAATATCATCAAGATAGATCACCACTAACTTGTCAAAATATTCTCGAAAGATATCATTCATTAAATGCTAAAAGATAGCAGGTACATTTGTTAATCCAAAAGGCATGACATTATATTCAAAATATCCATACCTTATCCAAAATATGGTCTTCCATTCATCTCCCTCTTTGATCCATACTAAGTTATATGCTCCACAAAGATCTATCTTAGTATAGATCTTGGCTTGGCCGAGTTGTTCCAAGAGTCTTGAAATTAATGGTAGTGGATAAAGATTCTTTTCCATTATTTTATTCAATTTTCAATAATCAATGCACATATGTAAAGAACCATAATTTTTCTTCATAAAAAGTATAGATGCACTTGTTGGAGACTTTGAAGGTTTGATGAAGTTTTTTGCAAGATTTTCATCAATGTAATCTTTTAATATCAAAAATTCATCTTGAAAAAGATTATAGATTGGGCCAAAAGATGGTTGTGTTCTTTCCTGAAGATCTATAGTATAATTATATGGTTGGTACTCTATTAGTATATCATCATTCTTCTTTTAAAAAATATCTTAAAATTTGTTATATTGCTCTAAAATACTTGCGGATGAAATCATATCTTCTTTAATTGGAGTTGCATAAATAATAAATGGTGTACGTTCTTTGGCCAATTTTATAAAAGCCCTTGCTTCAACAAATAAAAGTATACCAATTCGTGGCTTATTTCAATTTTTTTTTGTAGGGATCTCTATCAAAAATGTTATTATTTGCAAGTTCTAATTTTTAAAGGGATTATGCTTTTTAACTAAGATAGACCAAGAATAACAGGATTTGAAGGAGTTCTAATATCGTTGAATATAATCTGGCTTCTATGATCTTTGAACAACACTTCTATAGATGTGGTTTTATAGGTGACACTACCAGAGGATAAGAATCGCCCATCTATTACCTATCACAGACATAAGATTTATTCCAATGATTATTTAATTAATAGAAGTAGGTAAAATAAGTTAATTTTATAATATCGTATAGAAAAGCTTCCTAGAAGCTTTATAGACACGAAATCACCTTTATACATGTCTATAAGTGATTGATAGGTTAAAAACTTGGTCAACAAGCTAGCTACGTGTCGCACATGCTGGTAGCTTGTAGAACAAACTAGCTATGTGTTGCACATATTGATAGCTTATAAAACAAGCTAAGTATGTGGCGCATATGTGAGAAACTTATCTTGCAAGTTTGACACGGGTCTTATAAATTAAACACCTATAGAAGGTCCTATAGATAAGATCCTTATAATGCTTGGAAACTATTTAATAGACTATTTTGGACAAATGCCATTTCTAATACTATAAATGTGTTGAATAAGTAAAAACACCTTTAAATGTTTAGGCAAGAAGATGTGTTTGTATTATTGCAATATATATATATATATATATATATATATATAGTTATTTGTGATCTAAGAGCTATTTAACAACCACTAACAAAAAAGTTATTATCTATTTCATATTAAGACAATTTCTTTGCAAATTTAACAACTTGCTCCTTTTAATACAAATAAAAAAAGGAATCATTGATCTTTTAAGAATTCTTAAATCACTTACACATGTGTGACACTAATTCCTTATTACAAAAAAACTAAAAATTATTAGATGAAGCATAAAAAATACAATAAACATCGTAACATGATCTAAAAATATATTAAGATTAATTAAAGAATCTATATAAAATACTTAGATAGTACTTAATTGGATAGTCAAGCCAACAATTAAAACTATTATATACTTGGTAATATCTTCCTATAATATTACATTGAAGTTATATTATATAAAATTATAAGAATAAAATATAAAATAAATAAATATAAACTTTTTATTTTTATAGTGCTTAAAAATATAACCAATATATATATATATATATATATATATATTAATTTAATTTTTATTATAATTATAAATTCAAAAGAGCTATATAATTAAATAATAATAATAACTTTAGTTAATATAATATTTTAAATATCTTTTGAAATCTATCTCTTTTTGGTTATCATAATATTTAAAATATAAAATTCATAAATAATTAAAAATACCATATTATATTGATTTCTACATATAAAATAATTGTCAATTTCACAAATTTTAGACACAAATTCTAAAATTGTTCTAACAACTACCAACAAAGATTTCAAAGGACAATACCATTCTTGCCATGTAGAAAAAAAAAATGAAATCCACCTCATCTTCTCTTCTTAGCACCTTTGGGTTGATTGACTTTTCTAAACATGAAATCACTTAGGTGAAGCCTGTCAATTTCAACCAATTAAATGATATAAAAAATGTGACATCCCACCTTGTCCCTTGAACATAAACACCCCCTAATTCTAAGTACTAATTCTAAGTACTAATTCTAAGTAGTCGGTCTTAATTCAATTGATAATAAGAGCATCCTCCTTTTTACATTTTGAAAATTTCAAAAACCAAAGCAAAATGCAATGCAATACGCAGATACCAAAACCACCCAGGACACGGAAGCCGGGATTGCATGGAAACAAGTTTCACCATCTACTAAGATGAGATCTAGTACCACCCATCTCTCAATTATTTCTGAAAAGGATTTACATAGCCTCCTGTATTTGGCCTAACAAACATCTTTCAAAAAAAGTGTGCAACACATACTGGTTATTGAATCTCTTAATAATCACAATATTTACTTCAGCTCAACAAGTTGAGCCAAACACAACTCGTAGTATTTGGCCTCACATCAATGCTAATCAACGTTAATACCCGCTGTCCAGAATGCACAACAAACTTGCACACAGACCAATTGAATCGGACATCGAGCCCAAAACCTGCACCGCATCTCGCCTACGTTTGCTAATGTGACTGTAAAGCAAGCCCAATATGATCATAAACATGGTTCATACCAAACCACCAATACGATCCAGCAGCTATGGTACTTCACTGACATGGTCTGGTCTAACCTCTCGAAAGGCTCTCCACCAAAACCCCAACAGGATGCATCGGTGACGCAAACCCTCCACCACATTCAGACGCAAAACATCATTGCTTCAACACCAAGTTGAGTGCGTCTGAACCCGGAACTGAGGCGACAACACACCGTGAAATCCGATGAATTGCAGCAACACCACCGCATGAATTCCTGAGCGAAAACTATAGGACCAGATTAACTGTCTGAGAATCACCTCTACCGGACGGTATGAGAAACTAAACTGAGAACACCAACTCTCACATTCTGAGGCGGTGCACCACGATGAAGGCAGGAAGCAATCGATGACGAAACACTGTGGCGGCAGTTGGGCGACCGCAGGAATGGCAATTCCGGCGCTTAGGGGCGGAACTTGGCCTGGATCTTGTCCACGATCCAGCGGTCGATCCTGAAGCCCTTCTCCAGCACCTCGTCCTTGATGTCGGGCTGGAACAACGCCGGTGCTATCTGCTGCACTCCTGGGTTCTGGCTGCTCAGCGCCGCAAACGCAAACGCGTCGCTCTTGCCCACGTTGAGCTGGAAGTGCACCAGGCCGCGGGGGAACACGAACAGGTCGCCCTTCTTGAGGTAGGTGGCGAACAGAGTGTTCACGGTGCCATTGCTGCTCACGAACCCCACGTACAGCTCCCCCTCCAGCAAGAACAGAAGCTCCGTGGCCCTGGGGTGGGTGTGCGGTGGGTTGATGCCGCCCTTGGCGTAGTCGATGCGCACGGCCGAGATGCCGAAGGTGTTCAGGCCGGGGAACGTGAACACGTTGGCAGTCGTCACGACGGCATTGTTAGCATTCGCAGTGTTTCCGGGGTTCTTCAAGATATCGGTCTTGAAGTCGCCAACCCACACCTGAGCAGCAGGCTTGCAGGGGAGGCCGTTGATGGTGACGGTGGCGTGTTCGTCGGCGACGCAGAAGTCCTGGAGCGGGTCCTCGTCGGCAGCCGTGGTGAGCCTGGGCACAACACCCACCACCAGCAATACAGCAAGCGCTGCCCACACCGAGTTCATGGTGCTGAGGGTGCACAGCGGGGGTGATCAGCGAGGGAAGCTTGATGAGCGACGGGGTAGAAGACGGGTGGATGATCAGGTAGCTGTTGTGGATTGTTATGGCCATCTCGGGTTATATACTGTCAAGCACGGCGATCATGTCGATCAGGCTGGAAATTCCAGCTCGTTGCAGAATTTACGGATGCCTCGTTTGTCTACCTTCAAGAACCGATCCTTTGTCTTCGCACGCAGAACCGTGCGTTGAAAAGGTTTCGTTGGTTGAGGAGGAGGAGAGTTGAATTCTGGGGAGATGTTGGAGCAGGGCCATCTATTCGCAGTGGGCTCACCAGATTTAGAACCAGGTATAGTATGCGACGAACATGATGTCTGCGAACTGACGCTTTCGTGCGTATGCAGAGTGCTTCAACGACTGCTGAGGACCAGTACGCAACATCCAGCAACGCGATAGTTAAAGTAGAGTAAGAACCGTCGATATGAGTAAAGCACCAGAAATACAGAGCAGCACACAACAGCCCTATCTTAAACGGAAAGAGAAAATTATGAAATAGCTGCATCCACACCACGATTGATTATCTTTCCAATGCTGTTTTGTAAATTCTTGTTATATTGGACAGTTTTATTGCATATTCAAATGATACCTTTTTACAATACTCATCACTTTCCAATTCATACTAGCATGCTTGACGTAATTTTTTACGTCGACAAATTTGATCGAAAAATTACAAAAACAAAACCATTAATCGATGAATGGACCCATACAAACGACCCCCTAAATCCAGAACGAAAATAGCTCCCCTGCTCCCAAGGACAGGGGTGATGTTTATTGGTGGGTCACCCACGTTGAAATGCGGATCGCCTGATTATTACTTACAGGGAACGAGCAGCCGCTGCTACGTCACAAGTAAACCGCCGACGTCAGAGTATCGTCATCCGCAGCTTTTGTGCATTACGGGGGAGTGGCTGCATGTCCTGGCTTGGAATATCATATACCGCACTTAGCCCGTGCAGTCAAAACACGACTCGAGATATGACGCGCAAACCTTGTCGGCATTGCAAACCCTGTGTCGATCAGATTTGGCTGACAAATGGCCCCATTGAAAGAAACTGTGTGAACTTGCGATTCTTCTCACAGCAAAGGGGTTCACATCCTTGTGCAACAAGAAACAAAGAAGAAAGAAAATGACCGGCCCGTGACTTCCACCGTTGAATCCAGTTATAGCATAAGGTACTAATGTCACCAGTAAAATCAAAAATTTAAGAACTGACGAAAATATTACCCTCTAATTTATACAAAAGTCTTAGAGATGTTTGAATTTCTTATAGCAGAAAATATACTAGTTAGATACTTTGGTTTTTACAAAATCGTGTTCATCTTTACAAATTATGTGATATCTGCAGGAGAGCAAGTTCATACCCTTCTTGACACAAAGTCTATTAACTTATCAATACAAATAAATTTGTTGAAGGAAGTTTGATATATATTAGGTCTTTATTGAAACATATTTAATTAGAACACATTATTATTATAAAAAATATGTGTGTTTTTGTACAAATAAGTGTTTTGTTATTTCTTTAAAAAAAAAATCTTACTACATAATAAAGATTAGCATTTAGAATATACCAAAGTAGTTCTACTTGCTAAATTTTTTTATACACAACTTTTATACTGAATTAATAATAGAAGTTAAAATAAAGCTAAATAATCAAAGTTAATCTTATTATTTGTGAAAGCCTTTTAAGCAAGAGATTGATTCAACATATTGACTATCCCTTGGCACTAACAATTAGAGCTTATAAATTACAAAAGTCTCTTGTAAATATTAAACTAATCATATTTTTTTTGGCTTTATTTTTTAATTTTTAATTTTCAATCAAATTTCAACTAACAAGTGATTCTACCATATTAAGATTGGCACAAGATCTTAGCTTGGTATTTAATTGGAATACATGCATGACTTATTTGAAAGATTTTAACTATTGAGTGAACTCACTATTTTGAGATTGGTACTAGATCTCATCTTAATATATAGTTAAAATCTTGTGTCTCACAATAAAATATAAGATGAAAGAGAAAGAAAGATGAAGGATATTTATATCATTTTATAAAATAAAATATATATATACATATATATTTATAAGTTTTCATATTTTTTTGTCTTAAACCATCTAATAGGCCTTTTTGGACTTAAATAACAAATTTAGAAATCTATATACTTAGATTATTTACATAGTTAATTGTTTGCCATCCAAACTTAAGTCTAAGATAGCTTATCTTATTATAGACTATTGTCACATTGTAACACAACTATTAGGTGAAAAAAAAATTAAAGACCTATATTTTTGAAGGACCTAATTGAAGACTTTGTAAAATAATCTTTTAAAAAGAATATATAAAAGATTAGAAGAAATAAAAAAAAATAATATTTATATTACTTTTTTTTGTTAAGAGGCTTCTATTTACTTTGTTAGACCATAAATAAGGCATGATAAGGTAGATTATATATAAAAAATACTATAGATATGTTTAAATAAAAATCAAAGATAATTTTTAACAAGAGTTATTTAAAAAAATCCTAGATTAATATCCAAGGATGATTTTTTGTGAATCAAGGTCAAAACCAAACTACAAGATATAAAAGCATGCATCTATGGCAAATATAGGATTATATTTTCTTAATGAAAGAATAAGATTGAAGAAAGAAAGAAAGAAAAAATAAAAAATAAAAAATAAAAAAAACTATAAAAAAAAATTATAAAAAAATCATAAAAAGATTCTATATACATTGGTTTTGAATAATTGTAATCATAAAAGGATAAGATGTCGATACATTCTTGTATCATTTAAAAGAATAGATAATCATTTGAAGATAGAATAATATTAAAACTAGAATGGCTATTGCCAAAGACAAGAAGATTAGAGACTCTTAAAAGAAGACTAAAAATAAGAAAGACGTTGATAAGAGTGAAGAAGGCTTCACTCTTATCTCTATATATACTATCTATCTAAGAGCTATGTGGCAGCATTCTATAAGACCTCTAACACATGTTCAATTTGTAAGACACATGTCAAACTTGTAAGACAAGTTTTCTACATGTACACCACATACTTAGCTTGTTCCACAAGCTATCAACCATGTGTAACATGTGGCTAGCTTGTTGGCCAAGTTTCTATCCTACCAATCACCTATAGACATATATAAAGGTGAATCTACATCTATGAAGCTTCTAGGAAGCTACTTTCTAAGATATTACCAAATTAATCTACTTCTATATATTTCTACATATCTATATTAGTTAGATAATTATTGGAGTAAATCCTATATCTATGACATTATCCCTCCTTTTAGAGACGAGTTCTATAAGGAGTGGTGGTTATATATTGAGAAAGTCTATGATGCACCAAATTGTGCTTGCAATATATTTTGATCTTTAAAAGATTTTTTTGATTTTTCATCTTGATTTGGATAGATATCGTTGATTAAACACATTGATTTATATTAATATATTTGTTAGATTTTTAGATGGCTTTCATGTACATTCACTAATATTATATCCGTTCCAATGTATAAGATATTTCACTCGATTTTAATGTCGTCTCAAATCTAAGACCTCTTTCACCTCAATTTTTTTATTATTATTCACTTTTATAAGAGGCGGTGGCATTTGTCTTCTTTCTTCTATGTTTATTGACTTATATGGCTCAAATCATGATATGTAGAATATATAATAGATCTTCATAGATTTTGGTAGGTGTAATTGATAAGCAACTAGATTAATCTGTTTATAAATTAGAAATGGTCTAAGCCTATAATAATCTAGTTTGTTACAAGGATAATTAGTCTTGATATTATGATGAAGTAATCATATCTTATTGCCCACATGGAATTAAGGTTGTTCTTTACGATAGATATCTGCATTGATCTTTTATTATTCTTGAGTTTTTTTTAATTGTGCCTTCATTGTTGCATGTAGCTTTGACAACCAATTTACCAAATCTTTCACCTCAAGATTATTAGCTTTTGAAAAGTCAAAAGTATCAAGTCATGGATGATAACCATAATTAATAAAAAATAGAGTTTATTCAATAGATAAATATATTAAATCATTATAAGCAAACTCTACCAATGACAAAAGAATTATCTAATTATCTTGATAATAATTTATAATATATCTCAAATATTATTCCAAAATTTGATTTATCCATTCCGTTTGTCTATCAATTTGAGGATAGAAAGCTGAAGATAGTTTTATATCTACCTTCAATATTTTAAAAAAGATCCTTCAAAATCTTGATATAAATTATCTTCTTCTATTTGATATAATATCTCTTGGTAATTTGTGATATCGATAGATATTATCAAGGAAGAGTTTAGCTATTTTTTTTTACCTATGATAGATTTTGTATATAGTACAAAATGTGCCATTTTGGTAAAATAATCTATAATCACAAATATAAAATCATATGAATTTGAATTTAAAAGATCCATGATAAAATCTATAGAAATAGAAGATCAAGGTTGTTCTAGTATAGGTAATGGTTGAAAAAGTTGATAAGGTCAATGATGAGGAATTTTTGATCTTGAACAAATATTGTACAATTACATAAATTCTTTTACAGCCTTCTATGTTTGAAGCCATCAAAAATCTCTTGATATTAGCTCCTAAATCTTGTTATATCCAAAATATCTTGCTGTAGGGAAGTTGTAACAAGCTTCAAGAGCACATAGTCATGCTAAACCTTCTGAAACATATAAGTATCCTTCAAAATAGAATAAATCATTCTTAAATTTGAACTTAGAAGAATCATAAGACTTAGGTGAATTGTTCTTAATCTCATGAATAAGAGGATTTTAAGACATACTTGACTAGACTTGCTTAATAAAAGTTGAATCAATAATCAATGTTGATTTCATTGCTCAAAGATGAAATTACTCTAGCTTTAAGAGGATTCTTCTTTGTTATTTAAAAGTTGAATTTTTTTCTTTTAATGCATAATAAGAATGTTTAGAAAGGGCATTGGACAAACCTTATTGTTTTCCTAGTCGATAAGAGGTAATGAACTTGAATCTTAATAAAGACATATTTCAACGAGCTTGACAATGATTCAACATGTGTATTAATATAAAATATTACAGGTTCTTATAATCCGTATATATAATGACTAGATTAAAAGCACTTTCTAGATAATGATGCTATTCTTGAAAAGAATCCACAATTGTAAGAAGTTCTTTATCATGGATTTTATAGTTGATTTCTATTGTTAAAAATTTTCTAGAATAAAAAGATACTAGGTGGAGTTTGTCATCTATTTCCATTTGTAACAATATTATATCCAAAGCAAAGTTTGATGCATTTTTTTCATAAAAAATGCCTTAAAAAAATTGATGCAATACAAAATTAGTACAAAAGTAAAATTTTTCTTCAAAGCTTCAAACAATGCTTTTGTTTCTTTACTCCACTTGAGTTTGTCCTTATAAGTTAAGTATATAAGTGGAGCTGCAACTTGAAAAAAATCCTTGATGAAGATTCAATAATAATTAGAAAATTTTAAAAAATATTACACATCTTTTATTATTTTTAGAATATTCTAATCCATGATTGTCTAGATTTTTTTAGGATCCATCTTGAGACCATTATTTGAGATGATGTATCCTAAAAAGTCAACTTGTATAGTGTGAAATATATACTTTTCCATCTTAGCATATAGCCTTGCATCTCTAAATTTTTATAATATATGATTAACATAAAATTCATATTCTTTTATATTTTTAAAATAGATCAAAATATCATCTAAATAACAAACAATAATATGATCAAGAAATTTACAAAAAACATCATTCATAAGATGTTGAAAAGTAGTTGATGCATTTGTAAGTCCAAAAGGCATGACATTATTCTCAAAATGTCCATACCTAATTTAAAATGCAATCTTCTGTTCATTACCTTCTTTGATGAGGACCAAATTATATGTTCCTTGCAAATTTATTTTTATATGGATCTTTGTTTAATTAAGTTGATTAAGAAGTCCTAAAACCAAAGCTAAAAGATATCTATTTTTAATAGTGATCTTATTAAATCCTTGATAATTTATACACATCCACAACAATCTATTTTTTTTCTTTACAAATAAGATAGAAGCTCTTGTTGGGGACTTTGAATGGCACATTAAGTTCTTAGCAAAGTTCTCATCAATGTATTCTTTCAATGCAATCAATTCATTTTGTGATAAATTATAAATTGGTCCAAATGGTGGTTGAGATCCCTCTTGAAGATCAATTGAATAGTCATAAGATCAATGCTTTAGAAGAATATTTATATTCTTCTTTTCAAAAATGTCTTAAAAGTCTTGATACTAGTTAGGAATATAACTTGTAGTCTTTTTAGCATCCGAAATAGGTGTGGCATATATAATAAAAGATTATCCTTCTTTTGCTGCATGTATGAAAGCTTTTGTACCTATTAATAAAGGTTTGGATGTACTAAAATTATGTATGTCTATTTGACTAACAGGTTTTTGGATTAAAATACAAGAAAAGTCAAGGTTATGAAAAGTCCAATCTATTTGAGGATTATATTTTTTTAATCAAAATAATCCTAAAATAATTAGATTGGAAGAAGATCTTAATTATTATTACACTATTATGTCTCTTAATTATTACATCCAAAGGAACAATCTCATGGATAATATCTCTAGAAGATAGCAAATGACCATCTATAACTTCTATGTGTATGGATTTAATTTTCTTGACTAGAGATATTTTTTGTTTTTTGACAAAATCATCGTCTATGAAATAAGCTAAGGCTACTAAATCTAATAAAGCAAAGAATTTGTAATTTTTAGGTCCTAAAAATATATCTATTGTAAAATACAATGAAGGATCTAAAGAGAGAATAGGACCTTTATAAGGTATTGCAAATGATTTCAACTGCACTGTCCCTATTATAGGTGGAGAAATTCATTTTTCAATACATTATCTTTTTTAGTGACCATACTCTTCATTTTATGATTGCATTGCTTCTTTGAACAATGTTAAATAGTGAGTTTTGCCTCTCTACAATATAAGCACAAATCTTCTTGACAATGTCAAATCTTTTTTTGTTTGGTCAGAGGTTTAAAATGTATTGCATCAATTTGTATTCTATTTGGCTTAGTCAAATAAGTTTCTGAAAATTTAGGAGTTATTATCATTAATTGACTCGTTCCTCTCTAGCTGAATCTTTATTCTTGATTTCTTTTAAATAAATGATTATTGCATGCAATAGCTTGAGCAATAAATTATTCTAAAGAATCTGCTTTTGGTATTGTTAATAACAAGTCTTTGACATTTTTTTTCAACACATAACAAAATTGATTGATAAGAGCTTTGTCATTCCACTCTACATTGGAAGAATATTTTGGAATTTTATAGCATATATTATTGCTAACCATAATCCTTGTTGTAAAGATCTGCTACCTTCTCTTGATTGCTTTCTCCAAATGTGGTCATAAATCCTTTAAAGAATGAATTCAAATTTTAAAAAAATTATGAATCTTTTTCTATTAAATGTACAAACCAAAAAAGAGCACTTCTAAATAGAAGTGTGTCTATGAATCCAACTTGAGTAAATCCATTAAGATATTGGAAAAGATGCAATCTTTGATATAGCTGGATTTGTTGTAAATATCTTCAAAATTTTGATCTTATTCCATCAAACTTCTCAAGCATATTAATCTTTATTTTCTTTATACTTATAGAAGCAAGGCTTCTATGATTTTCTTGTAAGGCCAATTTACTTGCTTCTTTTAATTATAAAACTTCTTGACATAGGTTCTAGACTTCTTCCATAGACGTAAGAATAGTGCCTCCATGATTGATATTAGTAATTTGTAAAATTTCTATCCTAAGAGTGTTGATAAGTTCCTTAAGATCTACAATAGTTGTAAATCTATTCTTGCTTCTATTAAATAAAGCAACATAATCTTTCCTTCCATCTTAATAATTCTACAATTCAAATTAGAGAAGGATAATCTGCAACCTCTAATATCAAATAAAAAATCTTTATAAAGAGGGATAATCCACTTTCTTTCAAAAAAAATCAAGGTTAGAAAGCAAAGAAGTTAGTTTAAAGGTGCATAATTTGTAACCTTTAAATACAATAATAGAAGTAGGATAATCCATTCATTTCTTAAATATAAAATAAAAATAATGATTCCTCACTCTTATCAAATTACCAAGGACATGAATAAAAAAAGAACAAGATATCAATACACTCTTATGTCACTTAAAAGAATAGAAAATTATTCAAAGATAGAATAATATTAAAATTAGAATGGCTACTATCAAAGACAAGAAGACTAGAGGTTCCTGAAACATGATTAGGAATAAGAAAGATATTGACAAGAGTGAAGAAGGCTTCACTCTTGTCTCTATATATACTATCTACCTCAAAGTTATGTGGCGGCATTCTATAAGACCTCCAACACGAGTCCAATTTATAAGACACATGTCAAACTTGCAAGATAAGTTTTCTACATGTGTGCCACATACTTAACTTGTTCCACAAGCTACCAACCATGTGTAATATGTGGCTAGCTTGTTGGCCAAGTATCTATCCTATCAATCACCTATAGACATGTATAAAGATGAATCCGCATCTATGAAGCTTTTAGGAAGCTTCTCTCTAATATGTTATCAAATTAATCTACTTCTATCTATTTCTACATATCTATATTAATTAGATAATTATTAGAATAAATCCTATATCCATGATAATAATTTGGATTTGTATCAATTTTGTGAAAACTATACAAAGTCAAAGTTTGATTTGAGTGATTCTATTTTTGAGAAATAAAATAGAATTGAAATTTTGGAGAAATTTTTGTGCCTTACACTAGATCTATAAGTGAAAATTTATAAGTTTGTATACATATTTGAGTTTAATTTTTGACTTGACTTTGAGCTCAATTAATTGATCAAATTCAAAGTTATTGAAATTTAAGAGAATTAAGATATTGATAATAAGTAGTTTAAAGGTTAATAAGGATTTTTAATTTTTGTAATAATTTTTTAGTTGGATTAAAGTAAAATTTGATATTTTGATAGTTGATATGAATACTAACATCTATGCAAATTTTGGAAGCAAGTTAATAGTGCAAGAAAGAAATCTCAATATTAGAAAATCAACATCAAGATTAGAGAAGGTGGTTGTCCAATATCCAAGCAAATTATTTATTTATTTTTTCAATTTATAAGTATAATTTTTTTCAATTTTTAACTATGAAATTGATAGGCATACAAAGTTTGAAATAAAATAAATAGTTAAATTAAAAATTATAAAGAATTTAATTTGATATTGATTCTATTTAATATTAATTAAATTTTATTAGAATTCAATTAGGATGTGATTAGAGTTTCTTTAGAATTTGATTAGAATTAATTAAGATTTATTTATGGCTTATTTAGAATTTTTTTAGGACTTGATTAGAGATGGTTAGGATTTGATTAGGATTTGATTAGGATTTAAAATTTGAAATTTATTGATTAGAGATGATTTAAAATTTGAGATTTGATGATTAGAGATGATTAGGATTTGATTAGGATTTGATTAGGATTCTTTTAAGATTATTTAAAATTTATTTGAAATTAATTAAAACTTGATAAAATAAATTTAGGATTTTTTAGGATTGATAAAATATACTTAAGATATCTTAAAACTTGCTTAGGACCTTATTAAGGATATTTAGAATTATATGGATTATAATTTAAAATTGATAGAAATAAAAATTGATTAAATTGAGGATCTTAAGAAGATCAAGATTGTCAAGAAGGATATTTCTAAATATCTTATGCATTTCTTTTGAATTATAAAAAAAACTTTAAAATAAATTAAAATTTTTCTACAACCAAATATCAAATGTATTTTCAAGCTGAATTTCATATAACATGACACCATGTTTTATGGTCTAGATGCACTTTACAAATTTAAATAGGACTAAAAAATATAATTTTTAAAAACAATCTTGTTAGAAGAAATTAGTGACAATATGTGAGAAGTTTCTATTAGAATAGAATATGGTAAAGGCTATCTTTTAGAACTTTAAGTAGATCCTATATCTTCTTCAATTCTAAGAACTAGTGTAATCAATGGATATAATCAAAACCTTCATACAAACATCCAAATTGATTCTATGGTATTATCAAGAGAATTATCTATTATTGTATCTTTACAATTACAAAAGACATCAATTCCTCCCAATCTCCCAAGATATAGTGGATTTATTAATAAAGACCTAGCGGCTTATATAGAATGGTATATACAGGTGTTGATAACTAATTTAATATTAAAGACATATTCTTCAAAAGCTCATAAAATCTTCTAAAATTTTCTAGAAATTTTTTAATTAGTGAAAGTCACTTGAGAAACTTTTTAATTGGTGAAAGTAGGTCGAGAAGCTTTGTAGTCAGTAGAAAGAGCTTGAGAAGCTTTCAAGTTAGTAAACACAGCTTGAAAAGCTTCCAAGTTGGTAGAAAGAGCTCAAGAAGCTTCAAAGTTGGTAGAAGCTGCTCAAAAAGCTTTTTAATTTGATAGAAGCCACTCAAGAAGCTTTTTAGATAAGAATATATATTGGAGTCAAGGTTGAAGAATTCTTCAATCTTAACAACATATCTCTTAGAATTCTAGCTCACTTTTCTTGATATTGTTTGTATATTCATCTAAATGATTCAAGTTCTTGTCAATTTCTTTTTAAAACCTCTTTCTAATTCAAGTCTCTTATTTTGTATTCTTGTGTCTTTGACAATTTGTTGAAATTGCTTTCATCTTCAATATTAGAGTTAGATCCTTCTTATTAGAGAGTGGATTATCTTTCTTATTAGAGAGTGGATTATCCTTCTTATTAAAGGTATACTAGAGCTTTAAAGGTTGCCAATTACCCTCTTCTAAATTGATGTCTTCTTATAGATTTTTTTTTTTTTTTTTTTTTTTTTTTTTAGAATTGCTGGAAGTTAAGACATTAATATGATTAAATCTTTTGAGTCCAAATTAGACACTATTATAAACACTCTTACTACTTTATCTGCTAGGACTATGGAAATTGAAGGAATTATTACAAAATTTTATAACAATGCAATATTTAGAGTACCACAACACATACTACATCCACTTCCAATTTCTACACTTGAAGATAAAGTATTACCTATGTTGTACTAAGGAAATCCACTTATTCAGCAATTTAAGGAGCCTCAAATTAATTTTTTGAAAAAATATGATGGTATATATTCAAAGTTTTGACGATTTGTCAACAAAATTTAATTGATAATAATTCTACAACCTAATACTTATTTAATAAAAGAATCAAGGATTAGATTGGTTGGTACCTTGCTTATTGGACAAGCATTATCATGATTTGCTCTCATATTTGAAAAAATATTACTAATTTTAAATAACTTTCAAATAATTAATTTAAAATAAATAATTCATAGAAATAATTGTGGAAGCATTTGGAGAACATGATAAGGCTTATTGAACAATGGCTAAGATCCGAGTATTGCGACAAAAGATGTGTTTTATATCAATCTATATATTCAATTGTAGGCAACTAGTATACAACATCAATTGGAATGAAGAAGCCTTGATGAGTTAATTCTATTAGAGATTAAGAGATAATATGAAGGATTTTTTATTATTACTTTTGAATCTACAATTGTTCAATGAAGCCATCAATTAAGCCATAAAATATAATAATTGACTATTTCAACATTATTAAGATCAATATTCATAGGCTTTAATAAGATAATATGTAATCTGACACATTCTTGTTACATTGGCAAGCACTGTACATTCACATTGAGAAGTAAAAGATATGTAGTTTGATACAATATATTTTAAATCTCCTAGTCCATAAAAAAAAAAGCATTGGATAGAAAAAAGTCTATATTTGTATTCTAGCAAGGAAGGCTATAACGCTCACAATTGTCCAAAAAAATAAAATCAACTTATCACCAAAATCAAGAGTGCAATTGTTCAAGAAAACAAAGATATTTATCTATAATAAGGACCACACAATTGAACAATTCAACATTATAAAATTATTAAAGTTCCTCTCTTTTTACTCACTCTGCTTCTTGTTTTATAACTACTCTGTGTTTTGGCCCTCAGAAGCTTCAAGCAATCGCTTTATTAGATTTAGAAGTGTCCGCTTGTTTCTTAGATGAGGCTTTTGTTAAACTTTATAATATTCCTCTAATACAAAAATCTAAACATGTTTATGTAGAAATAATAGATAGATGATTCTTATCCTTTGATAAGATCATAATAGCCAAATTGTATTCAATATTAATAGGACTCTTTCAAATCCTATTATTCTCAAACTTTCTTAGTTGAAAAAATATAATCCATCTATAGATTAGAAGTCACAAAGAATGATATTTTTAATAAAAATTCCTATTAAAAAAATTTCATAAAAAATCACAAATTGATAAGCTTTTATTTGTTAGAGCAAGGGCCTTTATAAGATGGACCAAAGAAGGTACATTATTTATTATTTATGTAATTCCAATTGAAGAAGATATGATTTATGGATAATTATTTTAAAGCAGTATAATAAATTTGAAGATATTTTTTAAAAAAAGAATATTGATATATTACTAAAGCACCAACTATATGATTGTATCATAGATCTTTGAAAAGGAAAACAACCACTTTTGGTCCAATTTATAACCTTTTTCAAAATTTTCTTTTAGCATTTAAAGATTATATTGATAAAAATTTTACAAAGAACTTATTGTTAGGATCATGTTGTTAAAAAAATTACAATAAGAAGAATAAATTATTTTACAATATTAATCATGTTTTAATCCAATGTTAAAGAAATTACAATAAGAAGAATAAATGAATCATATATTAATCATAAAAAAAATAATATATAAAAAATAATTTTAAAAATATTAAAAATAAAAATCTTAAAATCCTAAGTCAAACCTTATTCAAATCCTAAATCAAATCCTAGGTCAAATACTAGGTCAAATCCTAAGTCAAATCCTATTCAAATCCTAAGTCAAATCTTGTTCAAATCCTAAGTCAAATCTTGTTCAAATCCTAAGTCAAATCCTAAATCAAACCTTGGTCAAATCCTAAGTCAAACCTTGATTAAATCTTTAAAAAATCCTAATTAAATCTTAATTAACCTTGGTCAAATCCTAACAAATCCTAAAATAAATTCTAACTAAATTCTAATCAACCCTGGTCAAATCCTAATAAATCCTAATCAAATATTAAATCCTAACTACAAATCCTAAATCCTAATCAAGCCTTAAATAATTCCTAAGGCAATCTTAGAACCTCAAGAATTACCAAATAAATTGTTGATCTTAATTGAAAATTTATACACACCTTAACAACTAAATTGACAATAAACACATCAAATTTCAAGAAAATCAAACTTACCAAAAAGAAGAAAATCTTATAAATCTGCTCGGATATCGGCCAGCCTCCTTCTCCAATCTTAATGCCAATAATCGAGCGCCTAAACCTCCTATTCTCACCATTCAATTGCTTTTAAGTTTTATACATGCTTAGAAAATAAAGTCTTTTATTTGTAGATACAAATTTCACTCAAATCCAATTAGAAGATTGCTCTAAATCTTCAAGAATCTTTATATTTTCTAATCTTTGGCAATAGCCATTCTAATTTCTTCTTGAATATATATACTTTCTTTTTCTTTTTTTTTAATTTTTCTTTGATATTGAATTCATTGATTTATGCATCTTCTTTTAGTTTGTCTCCTTAACAAATTGACAAAAATATACATATAATATTAGAGCTTTGTCTTTTTTGGAGTAACAGTAGATTATCTCTTTTTCTTGATAAGACATAAGCATATTAGAAGTTGTGGATTATCCACTTTTAAATTGATATTATTTTTATATTTTATATTTTTGTTTTTAAATAATTTATTTTAAAGTAAAAATAGACACTTTCCTTTCTATTGTATTATTATTATAAAGCTTGCTAAAATGAAGAATTCAATGGCACAAATACAAGAGCAAGTCAAAGAATTAATGCTTGCAATACATCAATTCAATGTACTACTACAAAGAGCAATAAGATTAGCAAGAAGTGAAGATATAGAGATGATTTGAACTACTTTAATATCTATATTAAGCCATACTACTTCACCTATGGTAGAATACCATTCAAGCATCAAAGAACTAAGAATTAATTTACTTGAGAAGTTTAATGGTATAAGATCTAAATTTTGAAGATTCATCAATTAAATACAACTAGTAATTGAACTTCAACCTCAAAGTTATCCAATTTAAAGATGACAAGTCATATTTATTAGAACATTACTTTCAAGTTCTACTTTATCATGGTTTTTATCTTTCTTTGAATAATTTAATCTAATATTGGATAATTTAGAAAAACACTTAGCAAAGTATTGATCTATGTATAAAAAAAATAATGCAATTCATGTTTCTACCAACAAGATCCATATCTTGCGACAAGACAATTGATTAGTGGTATTATATGCTTCACAATTTTACAACTAGTGATTAATATCAAGTGGAATGATGCTACACTCATCAACCAATTTTTCTTTGGGTTATAATATAAGATAAAAAAATTGATGCTCAACTTATCCAATTCTCAGATATTGAATCAAGCAATTAATTTTGTTATAAAATATAAAAATTGGCTTTTTGAATTTTGATCTGAGAGTTGCATAAGAGAGCCTCAATGTTGTTATAAAATAATGGCAATATCAATGTCTTTTCAATATATATATTTGAAAGTAGAAGACATAAAAATTGACGCTGTCGTAATATGTGCAAATTTGCTCGAGAATATTCCGGACACTTGGCTGTGGAAGATAAAAGGAAAATATATAACAACAAGATCCTAACAACTCTAATAGAATTTTAAGCAACTTCTATTAAATCTTAACAATATTAATCAAACTTTGATCTAATCTTAAAGAAATTTCAAAAGAAGAATAAATGAATCATATATTAATCATAAAAGAAAATAATATATAAAATATTAAATTTAAAAAAATACTAAAAATAGAAATCTTAAAATCCTAAATCAAACCTTATTCAAACCTTAGTCAAATCCTAAGTCAAACCCTATTCAATCCCTAAGTCAAATCTTATTCAAATCCTAGATCAAATCCTAAGTCAAAACCTAAGTCAAAACCTAAGTCAAATCCTAAGTCAAACCATAGATTAAATCCTAAGCCAAAACCTAAGTCAAGCCCTAAGTCAAACCTTGGTCAAATCTTAAATCAAATCTTTAATCAAATCCTGGTCAAATCCTAATCAAACCTTATTCAAATCCTAGTCAAAACCTAAGTCAAATCCTAAGTCAAATCCTAAGTCAAATCCTAGTCAAATCCTAATCAAACCTTAATCAAACCCTAGTCAAAACCTAAGTCAAATCCTATTCAAACCATAGATCAAATTCTAAGTCAAATCCTAAGTCAAATCCTAGTGAAACCATAGATCAAACTCTAAGTCAAAACCTAAGTCAAACCCTAATCATAAATCAAATCCTAAATCCTAAACCAAATCCTAAATCCTAAATCAAACCTTAAATCCTAAATCAAATCCTAAATCCTAAATCAAACTCTAAATCCTAAACCAAATCCTAAACAAATCCTAAACCCTGAATCAAACCCTAAATCCTAAACCGAACCTTAAATAAATCCTAAACCCTAAACCGAATCCTAAACAAATCTTAAACCAAATTCTAACCAATTCAAATCAATCCTAGGAAAAATTAGAACCTCAATATCTGTTGATTAGACCATTGATCTTACTTAAAACTTTGTACACCTTTCAATCTTTTAGTCAACAACAAGCACAACAAATTTGAAGGAAATCAAACTTACCAAATGGAAGAAAAATCCTAAAACCTTCTGGGGTATTGGCTGGCCTCCTTCTCCAACCTTGATGCTAATCTTCCAGTGTTGATTTTTCCCTTCTTCACCATTCAATCAGTCTCAAATCACTCACATGTATAGAAAAACAAGTCTGTTATTTATACAAACAAAGTTTATTCCAATCCAATTGGCAGATTGCTTTAGATCTCAAAAACCCTGGCTGACCTTTGAAACTTAATTTCCAAGATCTTGACCCACTTTAACTCCAATTACGTACAATTAAATCATTAGATTTAGCTCAAATTCATAGTACACATTATCAACAATAATATCCAAAAATCCAAAAAAAATTTAGCCATAGATTTGCTGCAAAATGTCTGGAATTGCCTAAAACATCAACCCTATTTTATTTCATAAAATCCCAAGTTGCCCAAAACAAGCCTAACTTTGCAAAGCTATTACAAAGTCATTTCTTCTCTAAATCACTCAAAACCAATTCCTATACAAAATTCTTCAAGTCCCCTCTCTAATTCCAATCTTTGATTTGCAAAAGCTTTTGGATCCGCCATAGGCACGTGGTTTTGTGCCTCGGGGTCTGATTTCAACTCCAGCTCATAACCGGTCCTTTCTAGGTATCTATTTTGAGATTTTTGTGATAAATTTTTCTGAAACCTATTCTTAACTCCTTCTTATATATGCTTGTATCATTTTATTTCCCAATCTACTTTATTTTGCCTTACTTATGGCCCTACAAAGTAAATAGAAGCTCATTTGTAAAAAAGGCAGCATTAACACTCATTAGTTTTACTCCCCTTTTACTATTATCTATTTTTCTAAGATAATTTGCTACAATATTTTGAACTAAGATCTTCTATAATATACTATTTCCACACTCTTTCACTTAATAGTTGCGTTACATCACGACAACACAGTATATTTTAAATCTCTTAATGAACAAGAAAAGACTAGTCGTTGTCAAAAAAGATTGTGCTTATATTGTAGAGAATCTAAGCACATTAGTCAACATTGTCCAATGAAATGACATTGTCATGTAGTAATATGACCATTAGATGAAAGAAGAAAGAAGTGGTTATATTATTGAAAAGCTCAAATAAAAATATTTGAGAAAATTATCTTAGAAAAATAAATAATAGAAAAGGAGGTAGAAAAAAATCAAAATGTATTAATGCTATCTTTTATAGAAGTGACTTCTAATTGCTTTGTATGGCCATAAATAAGGCAAAACAAAATAGATTAGAAAAATAAATAATATAGGCATCTTTAAAAAAGAATTGAAAATAGGTTTTAAAAAATTTTATTACAAAAATCTCAAAATAGATATCCATAGAGGACTGGTGATAAGTCGGGATAAGAATCTGATCCCAAGGCACAAAACCACATGCCTACGGCAGATCAAAAGTTTTTTTGGAGATCAAAAAATGGAATTAAAAGGCAGACTTGAGAGATTTTGCATAAGATTTGATTTATAGGGATTTGGATCAAAACTAACTTTCTAAGAGCTTTGCAAAGTCAGGGTTGTTTTAGGCGACTTTGGATTTTGTGAAATAAAATAGGATTTGTACTTTGGACAATTACAAAAGTTTTATAGTTGATCTATAGTTAAATTTTTGTAGATTGGTTGATATTATTATTATCAATCTGTGTTATAATTTTGAGCTTAATCTAATAGTTTAATTATTAATAATTGAGATCTAAGTAGGTTAAGGTCTTAGGAATTGGGTTTTGAGGATTAATTAGGATTTTATAGATTTTGAGCAATCCGCCAATTGGATTTGAAAGAAATTTATGTCTACATATAGAAGACTTCATTTTCTATACATATATAAAATTTAAAAGCAATTAAATGGTGAAAACAAGAGATTTAGGCTCTAGATTATTGGCATCAAGATTAGAGTAAGAGGCTGATCGACACCTGAATAGGTTTATAGGTTTTTCTTCTTTTTGATAAGTTTGATCTTCTTAAAATTTAATGTGTTTGTTTTTAACTTAGTTTTTAAGATATGTGTAAATTTTCAATCAAGATCAATAGTTTATTTGGTAGTTATTGAGGTTCTAAAATTGCCTTAGGAATTGCTTTGAAATTGGTTAGGGTTCAATTAGGATTTAGGATTTGGATTTAAGATTTAGTATTTGATTAGGATTTCATAAGGATTTCATTAGGATTTAGGATTTGAATTTAGAATTTAAGGTTTAATCAAGATTTATTAGGATTTGATCAGGATTGTTTAGGATTTAATTAGAATTTGATTAGGGTTTATTAGGATTTAATTAGGATTTATTTTAAGATTTGTTAAGATTTGACTAAGATTGACTACATTTAATTAGGATTCATTTTAGGATTTATTAAGGTTTGATCAAGGTTTGACTTAGGATTTAATCAAGGTTTGACTTAGGATTTGACTAAGGTTTGACTTAGGATTTGATCAAGGTTTGATTTAGGATTTGATCAAGATTTGACTTAGGATTTGATCAAGGTTTGATTTAGGATTTGATCAAGATTTGACTTAGGATTTTAAGATTTCTATTTTTAATATTTTTTAAAATTATTATTTTATATGTTATTTTTTTATGCTTAATATATGATTTATTTACTCTTCTTTTTGTAATTTCTTTAAGATTGGATCAAAGCTTGATTAATATTATTAAGATTTAATGGAAGTTATTTAGGATTCTATTAGAATTGTTAGGATCTTGTTGTTGCATATTTCTTTTTTATCTTCCACAGCCAGGTGTCCGAAGCATTCTTGAGCAAGACTTTATATATAATGACAACATTACTATAAAATAATAAATATGGTTGTCAAAGAAGACAATATATTAGAAAATAAATTTATTCAGCTATAATAAAAATTGTGCAATTGGAATCTTATATAATTTCTAATAAAGATCCTATTCTCTCCTCAAAATCTTCTTCTTATTTTATAATAGATGTATATTTTAAACCTAAAAATTACAAAGCCTCTACCTTGCTAGATTCAAGAGCCTTAGCGTATTTTTTAGATAAAAAATTTGTTAAAAATCATAGAATAGCTTTAGTTTAAAAAATTAAATCCGTACATATAGAAATCATAGATAGTCGTTCATTATCTTTTGGAGATGTTATTCATAAAATCCTTCTTAAAATATAATAATAGATGGTCATAATAATTATATAATCTTCAATATAATTAAATCTTCTTCTAATCTAATTATTTTAGCTTTGTCATGGCTAAAAAATATAATCCTTAAATAGACTAGATCTCTTATAGATTTGATTTTTTTCAAATCATTAATAAGAATCTTATTATCTTAGTGAAATGTTATAAGTTTAATATAATAAAATTTATACTTATAGTTACAAAAGCTTTTATGGACGCAATAAAGAAAGGATTATCTTTTGTTGTTTATACTACATCCATTTTTTATGGTGGAAAGACTTCAAGTGGGATTCTAAGTTAGTATCAAGATTATCAAGATGTTTCTAAAAAGAAGAATGCAGATATTTTTTTGGAGCATTATCTATATAATTGCACAATTTCAAAGAAAGAACTTAGCCTCCATTTGGACCAATCTACAATTTATTATAAAATGAATTGGCTGAATTCAAAAAATACATTGATGAGAATTTGACTATAAATTTTATATGCCATTTAAAATCTCCAACAGGAGCTCTTATCTTCTATGTGAAGAAAAAAGATAGATCACTATAGATGCATATAGATTATCAAGGACTCAATAATATTACCATCAAAAATAGATATCTTCTACTTTTGATATGTGTATTTTTTGATCAACTAAATCAAATTAAGATTTATACAAAAATACTTTGAATATAATATTATGCCTTTTGGACTTGCAAATGCACCAATTACTTTTCAACATCTCATGAAATATGTTTTGTGAGTTCTTAGATAATTTTATAATCTATTATCTAAATAATATTTTAATCTATTCTAAAAATATAGAAGAATATGAAATATATATTTGTTGTGTATTACAAAAATTTAGAGATATTAGATTGTATGTCAAGGTAGAAAAGTACGTATTTTGCACTATTCAAATTCACTTCTTAGAATATATCATTTTGAATGACGGTCTCAAGATGGATCCTAAGAATGTCCAAAAAATCATGGATTGGAAGATTCTACGAATAATAAGAGATGTGCAATGTTTTTTGAAATTTATCAATTACTATCAAATTTTCATCAAGAACTTTTTTCAAGTTGCAACTCTATATACATGCTTAATTTGTAAAGACAAACTCAAATAGAGCAAAGAAATAATAGTATCATTTGAAGCTTTGAAGATAATTTTTATTTTTGCACCAATTTTGTATCTTGTCAATTTTTCCAAGATATTTTTTATGGAAATAGATGCATCAAACTTTACTTTGGCCATGGTATTGTTACAAATGGGAGTAGATGACAAATTCCACCTAATAGTTTTTCATTCCAAAAAATTTTTAGTAATAGAGATCAACTACAAAATCTATAAATTATAAATTCTTTTTAACAATGGCATTATTATCTAAAAGGCACTTCTAATTTAGTCACTATTATAAGTAGAGAAATAACTAAACTCTTCCTTGATAATATCTATCACTATTATGGACTACCAAGGAATATTATATTAGATAGACAAATACAATTTGTATGAAGATTTTGAAAAATCCTCTCCAAAATATTGAAGGTGGACATAAAACTATCTTTGGCTTTTTATCTTTAAATTGATGGATAAGTATAATAAATAAATCAAATTTTGGAACAATATTTGAAGTGTACCATCAACTATCATTAAAATAATTGGATAATTTTTTTACCATTGGTAAAGTTTATTTATAATAATTTGATATATTTTTCTTCTTAACAAATTTTATTCTTTGGCAATTATGATTATCATCTATGACTTGATACTTTTGACTTTTCAAAAGCTGATCATCTTATGGCAAAAGATTTGGCAAATTAGTTGTTTGAGCTATATGCAACAATAAAGGTATAAGTAAAAAAAGCTCAAGAATAAAAAAAATATCAATATAAATGTCTATTACAAAAAATAACTTCAATTCCATGTGGACAATAAGATATGATTACTTTGTTGTAATATCAAGATTATTTATCTTTATAATAAGTTGGATTATTGTAAGCTTGAACCATTTTTAATTTGTGAATATATCAATCTAGTTGCTTTTTTGATTATATCTATAAAAGTCTATGAAGATCTATCTTATATTCTATATATCATTGCTTAAGTCATACAAGACAATAGATATATAAAGTAGAAGACAAATACCATTGCCTCCTATAAAAATGGATAATAATAAAAAATTTGAGATAAAAAAAATCTTAGATTCAAGGAAGTGTCAAAATTGATTTAAATATCTTATACATTAGCATGGTTATGATATTAATAAATGCATATGGGAGCCATCTATGAATCTAGCAAATGCATCAATTAAAGTCAATATGTTTCATCAATGATATCCATCAAAAGTAAGATGAAGAGTTAAAAAAAAATTTGCTATAAAACAAAGCAGATTCAATAGAGATTTCATTCTATATTGTATTATTTTTTGCTATTCTTTTGAATTTTTTAGTATCAAAAAAATAGAGAATCAACAACCAGTAAATTCATCTTAAGAGTTATTGTCCCACCTTCATCATAAATCAAATACATTTTCAACCTCATATTCTTCATGGTCTTTAATTTTGATATTAGGTGGCGATTTTTGAATCTTTTCTAGAATATACAACTCCCTATAAGCTTTTAAAAGAAAAACATGAAAAATTGGATGTTCCTTCATAATAGATGGTAATTCTAAGTGATATGCCACTAGATTCATTTGCTTCTAGATAGAAAATGGTCCCAATCTTTGATAGTCCAACTTATTGCATGGCTGCTTAGTCTTGATATTCCATCAAAGAAACCTTTCTTTATCTCCAATATAAAAAATAGATAATTGATTTCTAAATTTATCTATAGATATTTTATAAACATCTTGAGTTTCTTATAATTGAAGCTTCAAAGTTGTTTGGTATTGCAATAGTTGCTTTGCAAATCTTTCAGCCGCTAGATTATTGTTGTTTGGCGTACTCCACAAATTAAGCTTTGGATAATATCCATAGTTGGAATAAAATAATATTTTTTGAATTGAAGCATAAATAATATTATTATATACAAACTTTGCTAATAGTAGATACAAGATCTAATTATCTTGTTGATAATAAATGTTGTATTGTAAATATTGCTCCAATACTTGATTAATTTGTTCTGTTTGGTTGTTAGTTTGAAGATGGAAAGTTAAAGAAAGTTTAATATTCATCTTTAATATTTCAAAAAGACACTTCTAAAACTTAAATATGAACTAGGATCCTCAATTAGATACAATATCATCTAATAGGCTATAATATTGATATATATTATCAAGAAAGAACCTTGTCATTTCTTCATTAGACGTAATCTTTTTGTAAGGGATGAAATGAGTCATCATTGTGAGTTGATCAACCACTACAAAGATGCTATTCAATGAATTGGATGGTGATAGATCTGTAATGAAATCCATTAAGACAGAGGACCATGACTATCTTAGAACAAGCAAGGGTTGTAAAAATCCATAAGGGTGATGTCGAGGATTTTTGGACCTTGAACAGATGTTGTAAGAAAGCATAAAGTCTTTCATTGCCTTTTATATTTGAAGCCACTAAAAATCTCAAGAAATAAGTTCCAAAGTCTTATTGAATCCAAAGTGAATCGCAGCAGGAAAGTCATGGCAAGATTGAAGAACGTGCAGTCATGTTGGTCCTTCTGGGATGTACAAATGTTCTTCAAAGTATACAAGGTGTTCATCAAATTTGAACTTATTAGCATTTTTTTTTTGGTGATGCTTGACATCAAGGGCCAAAGCATCATTAGTGATTGTAGTACGCACTTCATTGAAGAAACTAGAATAGATAGGTGCTAATGTAATAGTGGCGCAAAGGTGGAATTACTTTGGTTTTAACAAAGTTGTATAATTTTGATCAAATGTTGCTTCTCCTATCCTTGGTACAAGATACGATCTCCTTGATAGAGCATCAGACAATCCTTGTTGCTTCCTAGGATAATAAGTAATGACAAAGTTAAATTGGGATAATAATATATTCTATTGAGCTTGGCGGCAATTAAGAATCTGAATTGATATAAAATATTCTACGTTCATATCATCTGTATATATAATCATAATATGCATTGCTCTTTCAAGAAAATGAAGCCATTCTTAAAAAGAATCTATAATAGCAAGAAGCTCATTATTGTGGATTTCATAATTAATTTCAGGAACAGAGAACTTTCAAGAATAAAATGCAATAGGATGGAATTTGTTGCCTATATCCATTTGTGAAAGTACGGCCCCTAGTGCAAAATATAAAGCATCAATTTCCAAGTAGAATGCTTTTATAAAGTTTGGATACACAAATATTGGAACTGTAGTAAATGCCGTCTTAAGATCTTGGAATGCTTTCTTTGCTTGAAGCCCCCATTCTAACTTGTCTTTATATGTCAATTGAATAATGTAGATAACAACTTGAGAGTAATTTTTAATGAAGATCTGATAGAAGTTAATAAATCTAAAAAAAATATTGTATGTTTCTTACAATCTTTGCAATGGCCTATTGTATAACTGCCTCTACCTTCTTAGGATCCATCGTCAAATCTTCAATAGATACAATGTATCCCAAAATTCCATCTTTGATTGGTGAAATACACATTTCTCTGATTTGGCATAGAAACCTATATCTTGCAACTTTTGTAATATTAACTTAACATGCCCCTCATATTCTTCCAGATTTTTTGAATAGATCAAAATGTCATCAAGATAAATCACCACAAACTTGTCTAAATATTCTTGAAAAATATCATTCATTAAATGCTAAAAGATAGCAGGTGCATTTGTTAGTCCAAAGGGCATGACATTATATTCAAAATGTCTATACCTTGTTCAAAATACGGTCTTCCATTCATCTCTCTCTTTGATCTGTACCAAATTGTATGTTTCACAAAGATCTATTTTAGTATAAATCTTGGCTTGGCTAAGTTGTTCCAAGAGTCTTAAGATTAATGGTACTGGATAATAATTCTTTATTGTTATTTTATTCAATTTTTGATAATCAACGCACATACACAAGGAACCATCTTTCTTCTTCACAAAAAATATAGATACACCTGCTAGAGACTTTGAGAACTTGATGAAATTCTTTCCAAGATTTTCATCAGTATAATCTTTTAATATCAAAAGCTCATTTTGAAAAAGATTATTGATTGGGCCAAAAGATGGTTACATTGTCATATTGCATTTACATGCAATATATAAAAATATTATATTTTTTTATTTATTTTTGTTATCTATGTGTGAGTGCTAGAGACTATTTTGGAAGATATTTTAAGGAAAAGATTTGTTTTAGCCACTTAATTAGTGATTAAGATGTCTATTTGTTTTGTTCCTACCTTAGTTTTATCTTAGAGTAGATTTTTTTGTAATTGGAAGAAAGATAAAGGTTATTTTATTTTTCTTGTTGACTTAGAGATAATATGGTCTCTTGTAAGGGATAAGAGAGAAGAGTATGGGATAAATAAGGCCTATTTAATAGGATTTTGGCTATCCATGTAGGCGTCGCATGGATTGATGTGGAGGAAAAGGGGAAGATATTCCTGTTGCTAGAACTAGGGTTTTGAGTTTTCAAGGTATATATTTTTTACAGAGAGATAGATCCAAGGATACTAAAGCTTTTGTAATGCAATTTGAAAGGAATGATTCTTAAATTGTGAAGATTCTAAAGCCTATTCACTTGCTTATTTTGGAATAGAGAATGAAAAGTTACACTTGTTTTAGTGGAATGAGGTCTGTTGCTATCGAGAAGTGAAGGCAGAAACTTTGAGCTACTATTGCAAGTCTGATTTCAATTCTTTCTTAGTGAAATTTGTAGAGAGTGTAAAAAATTGTATTAGCTTTGTATCAAGCTATTTGTTGAAGTATTTGGAGTTGCAAAGAAAGAATTGTGAGCTTGAGAGTGGGAAAGTGTCTACTACCACCTGATGAAGAGGGATAGAGACTTTATTCAACCACCCTAGTTGGAAAATCTCTTGCCTCTTTTTGGTATTTTAGATGCTTATAGTAGCTTATATAAGCTTTCCGTTAGAACAAAAATCAACATACTTGGAGCTTCTATAAAAATTTTATGAGTTATGAAGTGACAAGAGGGCAAATTGTTGCTAAGGTTTAAGAGGTAGTTTCAACTAGCCATAAAATCTGAAGTTTGAGAAGTATATATGCAAGATTTCAAGTCAAATTAGATGATAGAGTGAGCTTTTCAAAAAGCTATTGCATGTCTAATTTGAAGAAGGCTAGTGATTACAAAAGAAGCTGAAGTTAGAGGAGCTTTGTTGTCTTTGCAGTTTGCTGGAAATTTTTAGTACCTACTTCAATTAGCCATAACTTTTAAATGACCTTTGTTTGTGAAATTTTGATAGGTTTTATAATATGTTATTAGCTTTCTATAAACTATAAGCACGCTTGATTTGACATTTGGATGAAATTTTAATGATTTATTTAATTTTAGTTAGTTCTATAACTTATATTCCTCATATGCAGTTGTATTTTGAGGTATACTTGAGTATATACATACTTTTTTTAAATATATTATATAAATATATATATACTTATATTTATATTAAGTATTTATATAATTATTTTCTAAGTATTATATAAAATATTTGTATAAATATTTATACAAATATTATACAAAAGATTATATTTTATGTTTATATAAGTTTTGTATAAATATAATACAAATATAATATAGAAACTTGAATAAGTATTATATAAGTATACAAGATATTTGTATGGCTTCCTTCCATGTGCTCTATTAATTCTAATAGTAGCTAGGAATCCAATGTTTTCTCAAGGCAGATTCTCTCTATCTGACAACATTCCTTCTTGAAGATCTATAGCACAATCATATGGTCTATGCTCCGACAATATATCAACATTCTTCTTTTAAAAAGTATCTTGAAATTCATTATATTGCTCTAGAATATTTGCCAATGAAGTCATATCTTCTTTAATTGGAGTCACATAAATAACAAATAGTATACCTTCTTCACCCGATTTGATAAAAGCCCTTGCTCCAACAAATAAAGATTTAGCAATTCATGGTTTTTTACGAATTTTTGCAAGGATTTATATCAGAAATATTATTCTTTGCAACTTTCAATCTATATATGGATTATGCTTTTCCAATCAAGATAGTCTAAAAATAATAAGATTTGAAGGAGTCTTAATAATATTGAACATAATTTGGCTTCTATAATATTTGAATGAAACTTCTATAGGCATGATTTCATAGGTGATACTACCAAAGGATAAGGATTGTCTATCTATTATCTCTATATAAATGGATTTGGATTTTTGTACTAGAGGAATTTTATGAAGCTTAGTGGATGTTTCATCTATAAAACAAGCAAATGCTTCTGAATCTAAAGCAGTTGTCTGAAGCTTCTGAGGGCCAAAATACAACGGAATTATAAAACAATGAGTAGGTTGAGCACAAAGAGAGGAACCAAAATAATTTTATAATATTAGATTGTCTAGTCGTACGGTCCCTATTGTAGCTGAAGATTATCGTTTTCCTAAACAATTGCACTCTTGATTTTGGTAATGTGTCGATTTTATTTCTTCGGGTAATTGTCAACCTTATGGCCTTCCTTGCCACAATATAGGTATAGACTTTCTTTCATCCAACAATTCTTTTTTTACAGACTAAAAGGTTTAAATTATATTGCATCAAGTTGCATATTTTTTATTTCTGAGTGTGAATTCAAAATACTTGTTGATATAGCAGGGATATGTAGGATTTCATATTATCTTATTAAAGTCCATGAATATTAATCTTGTCAACATTGAAATAATTAATTATTATATTTTACGGCTTGGCTAATGGCTTCATTAAGCAATTGTAGATCCAAAAGCGACAATAATAAATCCTTCACACCATCTCTTAATCCCCAATAAAATTAGCTCATTAAGATTTTTTTATTCTAATTTATATCGTACACTAATTGCTTAAAATTGGATGCATAGACTAATGTAGAGCGCATCCCTTCACGTTATCGTGGTAGAGAGAATTCGCCTCAACAAAGTGTTGGGCGTCTTGCTGCTACTAAATACTCAATTAAGATCCAAAATAATAAAATCTTCAAATTTTTATAAAAGTCTTTTTTTAGGGCTATTACATCTAATACATAAGTCTTATTTTATAAAAACACTCAAAATATAACAAAATACTCTAAACCCTCATTCACCCCTAGAAGAGAGAATTTTTTTTAAACTTCAATAATCTATAATTTTTAATTTAACTATTCAATTCTATTCAAAATTTATAAAAAAATTTGATATGCTCTTAACAATTAACATAACAAATTTCAACTATTGATTCTTCATCAATCTTCAAATTTTATAAAAACCCTAACAGTAGCTTCAAACCCTTATTTACAAACAACTGTATACAAAATTCTTCATATTTCACAAATTAAATGTCCAAATTCTATGAAACTTTGATGTATAGCTTTTAAGCACAAAGATTCACCTTTATAAAAAAATTTGAACAAAAATTCGTCCAAAAGTTTAAGATATGGAAAAACCCATCACTATCAACAAAACAGCCTATTTACTGCCTTGGAATTCAATTTGCTGTCTTTGACTCCCAATATACCCTTCTTCAAAATTCCAAATGTAATGATTCTTCCACATTAGATATAGAACTTAAAATCACCTCTCTAGTTGTATCTCCCGATCTCCAAAAGCTTTCATGAAACTCCTAAAATATTCAAAAGAGTGACAATAGATACTATTTATATACCTTAATTTCAAGCGCTTATTTCTCCCTCATAAAAATTCCAAATCTCCTAATTCTTATACCAAAATTGTAATACAAAAAACAAGATTTTTAAATCTAATCTTTGATTTTTAAATGTCTTCTTTAAAGTTACCAAAATCCTTCTTCTCCTTCTAAATAGCCTCTTCAAAGCCTATTGGACATGACCATTAACCAATAGAAATGAAGAACTTCACCCCTTATCTTCATTCATCCACAATTTATCTTCATCCTTCCAAATAAGCATCTTAATAGTTTAATTTTTTTTCTTTGGATCCCAATTGCCTCTCAAGGCTTTATACTAAATATTTAGGTCTTATATAATTTAAACGCCATAACCAAACTAAGTAAAAAAACCAAAATAAAGTTTCTTATACCAACTTCTTTAAATATTTTATTGACTATTCTAACACATATTAGAACCTATGAACATATTATATATTTTAATTAATTTTTATATATTATAAGCAATTATAGTACGACAGTGTCAAGGGGCATGCTTTGCATTAGTCTATGTATTTGATTTTAGGCAACTAGCATACGACATCAATTAGAATGAATAAGCTTTAATAAGTCAATTCTATTAGAAATTAAGAGATGATGTGAAGGATTTATTACTATCATTGCTAGATCTATAATTGTTCAATGAAGCCATTAGCCAAGTTATAAAATCTAATAATTGATTATTCCAATGTCATCAAAATCAATGTTTATGGACTTCAGCAAGACAATACACAATCCAATACATTCTTATATATATATTGATTATTGGAGATTGAATAAGATAATGGTGAAGAATCGTTATCCACTGCTATTAATTTTAAGACTCTTAGAACAACTCAGCCAAGCCAAGATCTATATTAAGATAAATCTTTGTAGAGCATACAATTTAGTATAGATCAAAGAGGAAGATGAATAGAAGATTGCATTTTAGACAAGGTATGGATATTTCAAAATTAATATTATGCCTTTTGGACTAATAAATACACCTGCTATCTTTTAGCATTTAATGAATAATATCTTTTGATAGCACCTAGATAAGTTTAGTATGATTTATCTTGACAACATCTTAATCTACTTAAAAAATCCATAGGAACATGAGAGGCATGTCAAGTTAATATTACAAAATTTGCAAGATGCAGGTTTGTATGCCAAACTAGAGAAATGTATATTTCATCAACCAAAGATGAAATTTTTGAGATACATTGTATCTATTGAGGGTTTGATGATAGATTATAAGAAATTAAAATATTTTATGGTAGCTTGTATTTTTAATCACCATCAAGCTTGATGAAATATGTTGTTATCTTAATTTAACTTTGTTATTATTTATTAATTTGAAAAACAACAAGGATTATTTGATACTTTATCAAAGAGATTATATCTTATATCAAGGATAGGAGAGGTTGCTTTTGATTAATAATATGCAAATTTGTTGAAGCCAGAGCAATTTTGTCTTTGTGCCACTATTACATTAGCACATATTGATTTTAATATTCTCAATGAGGTTTATGTTACAATTATTAATGATGCTTTGGCCCTTGATATCAAACATTGCCTCAATAAAAATACTGGCAAGTTTAAGCTTGAGGAAGACCTTCTATATTTTGAAAGATATTTGTATATCTCAAAAGGACCTATAGGACTACGCGTTCTTTAATCTTGCCATGACTTCCTAGTTACAAGTCACTTTGGATTTAACAAGATCTTGGATCTTATTTTTCAAGATTTTTAATGACCTCAAATGTAAAAAGTAGTGAAGGACTTTGTGCTCTCTTATGACATTTGTTCAAGGTCCAAAAATCCTTGATACTATCCTTATGGACTTTTATAGTCCTTGCTTATTTGAAGATAGTCATGATCTTCTATTTCAATGGATTTTATCATGGATCTATTGTCATCCAATTCATTGGACAATATTCTTGTAGTGATTGATCGACTTACAAAGATGGCTTATTTCATTCTTTGTAAAAAGATTACATTTAGTGAAGAAAAAATAAGGCTTTTTCTTGACAATATTTATTGATATTATGGCCTACTAGATTTTTTTTTTTGATCAAGGATCCCAATTCATATCTAAGTTTTGGAGATGTCTTTTTTAAATATTGAAGGTAGATATTAAACTTTCTTTGACTTTCCACCCTCAAACTGGCAGCCAAATAAAATAAATTAATCAAATTTTGCTGTAATATTTATAATGTAACATCAACTATCAATAAGACAATTGGATCTTATATCTATCATTAGTGGAATTTGTATATAATAATATTATTCATGCTTCAACTCAAAAAATATTATTTTATTCCAACTATGGATATCATCCAAAACTTGATCTATAGAATATGCCAAAAAATAAAAATCTAATAGTTGAAGGATTTGCAAAGTATTTATAATAACACCAAATAATCTTAAAGCTTCAATTGCAAGCATCTCAAGATGCTTACAAGATATTTATAAATAAATTTAAAAATCAATTGCTTATTTTTCATATTTGAAATAACGTATGGTTTCTTCAATGGAACATTAAGACCAAGTGGCTATACAATAAGTTGGATTATCAAAGACTAAGACCATTTTCTATCCAAAAGCAAATTAATCTAGTAGCATATCGCTTGGAATTACCATCTTCTAAGAAAGTACATCTAGTTTTTCATATCTATCATTTAGAATCTTATAGAGAGTTGTATATTCCAAAAAGAATATAATAATTGCCACCTATTATCAAAATTAAAGACCATAAAAGATACAAGGTTGAAAAAATACTTGATTTATGGTGAAGATAGAACAAATTAGAATATCTTGTTCATTGGCACGGCTATGATATTAATGAGCATGTATAGGAATTAGCTGAAAATCTTACTAATGTGCTTCAAAAGATATATAAATTTTATCGACTATATTTCTACAAATTCAAACATGTTTAATGATAATTTCTTGGTGAAGATTGAAAAAAAATACTCATAAGAGGAGAAGAGTTAAACTAAAGCCTTCATCAATATGTGGCTATTTATTCCAAGATAGAATAGAATGATAGAAGCAAATCAATCACCATATCAAACCTTCAAATATTGAAAAAATAAGATTTAAAAGATTCACTTGCCACGCAAGCTTTGAACAAACTACTATAGTTTTCACAATCTTCAATTGAGCAAAGTAAAGACAATATATTTCAACACCAAGTATGACTTCAATTGGAGCCATTAAGAATAAGACCCAACCATACAAGTATCAAATATAATATTCAAGCTTTAGTGATATTTCTTGAGCTTGAAAAGGTAAATCCTTTTAAGCTTGAGACTTTGATTAGAGGATGTTTTGAAGGCCGCAATGAAAATCAAATCTTTAGATAGGATGTTTCAACAATAGAGGTGGTAGCTCAAGGCCATAGATGATTTTTTTGGAGACTAATAGAATATATTGTCCAAAAATAGAGAATAAAATACATAGCTTTATTAATATAGTATATCCTTGATTTTTTATCTATGTAAAAGACTTTCATAGGTATGAGCTCCTCTTAGAACTCATTGCTAGAGAAGGGGGTGATATTAAGAACATATCCTTTGGAGGTTTACAGAACCTTCTAAAATATTCTAGAGCTTTCTGAATTAATAAAAGTTGATTGAGAAGCTTCTTAGTTGATGAAAGTAGCTCAAGAAGTTTCATAGTTAGTAGAAGGAGCTCAAGCAGCTTCCTAATTGGTAGAAGTTGCTCGAGAAACTTCCTACTTAATAGAAGCTACTCAAGAAGCTTCTTAGTTTGATGGAAGCTACATAAGAGGAGTCCTAAATAGGGATATATATGGGAGTCACGACTAAAGAATTCTTCAATCTCAACAATGCATCTCTTAGAATTCTAACTCATCTTTCTTGGTGTTGTTTGTGTATTAATGTAGTTAATTCAAGTTATTGTTGGTTTCTTTTTGAAATCTTGTTCTAATTCAAGTTTCTTATTTTGTATTCTCGTATCTTTGATACTTTGTGTTGTATGTTTCTATCTTTGCAATTGACCTCTCATTCTCAAATTTCTTGTTCTTCCTTTGAGTAGTTCCATAACAACTCTTTTTAGAAGTTCCATTCTCTATCCTTCTTACCTCTTGCAAAATTAGTATATCACTAAGTACAAAATTGAGTGATTGATGAGGGAGTGCAAAGCTCTTAATAATGCAAAAGGGCAGACTGGAGCAAAATATAGACATGTGGATTAATTTAATATTCTCCTATAAATATATATATATATATATATATATATATATATATATATATATACATATATACATAATCTTATATTACTTGATTGATAAGAAAATTAATCAATCATAAATATCTAATTATATAATTTATAATATATAATAAAAGACTTTTTTACAATATTTGATGTTAATAATCTAGTTATTAAGGCAATAAAAATAATATTATAAATATTTAGTTGATGTTGAAATTTTTTCAAATTATATGAAGTTTTTTTTAAAAAGCTTGCAGATAGATAAATAAATGAAATTTAAATTGAGGCAATCCTTGGATTTATAAGTAATTATTTTAAACCTTGTTTTTATTTTTTATTTTTATTTTAAGAATATTTCTAATAAAATAATAGTTATATATTTTATTTTTAAGATATTTTAAAATATATTTTATTTTATATCAAAAAATATCTTTTTTAATTTAATTATTATATAAGATTATTTGAAATCATATTAAAAATAAATATTTTTTATAGAACATATATATATATATATATATATATATATATATATATTTATAATTTTAATGATTTTAAATCTATATTAAGTGAAATAAAATTATACTTATTAACTAGTATAATTTATTAATTATATAAAATCAAACAATCAACTTTTTTTTTAAATGAGATATTTATATTTTATATTTTTATAATTCTAAAAAATAAGTATAATTTTTGAAAATATAAAATTAAAATTAGTAGATATATAAATCTTATTAAATAACTCAAATATCTTATAATACAAGAAAAAACTCAATGTTGTAGAAGGATTTGTATTTTTACTATGAAGAATCAAAATATATTGTTAACATTGTCTATAAAAGAAGTGCAACCACAAAACTAGAAATGCAATCATAAAGAAGATAATATATTATAAAATAAATTTATTTATCTATAATAGGAAGTGTGGAACTAGATTCTTATACAATATTATCTTATAAAGGTCTTGTATTATTATTTGAACATTTTCTTTGTTTCATGTTATAAGTTTGTACAAGATTTAAAAATTATATAATTTCTTTTTTTTTAAATTAGATTTTAAAGTTTTTTTTATTTTTCTATATAAAATATTTATTAATTATTATAAGATATTTTTATATAAAAAATTAAATTTCTATATATAAAAGTTATATATGGTCAATTTTTATCTTTTAGAAATCTCACTTATAAAATTCCATTGATTAGAACTTTGCTTTAATCCATATAGTTATTTTTTCAACCTAAATATAAGGTTTTTTTTTTTTTTTTTTTTTTTTTTTTTTCTCCATATCTTCCAAATCCTTTAGCATAATGTATGTAAAATACTCTTTTTAATTTTTTATATAAAATAGTAGTATTATCTAATTTCTTTCATTCTAAATCATGTTGTATAACTATTTTTAATAAGATACAAATAGAAGTAATCTTAATTACAAAAAAAAAGATTTTTTAAAAATTTAATGCATTCTTTTAGATCATATAATTTTGCTACCAATCTAGCATTATATTTTCTTCTACTTATTTCAAGAAGATAATCTAAGTATCCTTCTATTTATATAGATCATTGTCTTTCAATATAGAAATTTTATCAAATTTCACATCTCTATTTAAAATAATCTTATATATATTTAAATCTAATATTATGTATAATAATAATAATAATAATAATAAAATTATAATTAAAAAAATATATTTTAAAACCTTATCTTTGTACTTTTTCTAATAACACATAATTCAATCTTTTGCTATTCTATTTTGTAGAAGATTTCTTAATGTAATAGAATAATAAAAAAATATTTTATCTTTGTAAGATTCATCAAATTGTTTTGATTTATATTGTCTTTAATTTCAAGATTTTAAAAATATTATCTTTATTTTAGTCTAATTTTTTTTATTATTTTCTATTCTTTTAAAAATAAATAATATATCAATTTTTTACTTCATTATTTACATCCAAATATTTCTTGAATAATTACTTTTAAAAAAAAGCAAATTATAATGCTCCACCTATTGAAGCAATTGATATAGGCTCCCATACATTTGAATGTATGTAGTCTAATGTACTCTTAGTACAATAAATTTTAATATTGAAGCTTATTTTGTAATATTTTTTAAATATATATATATTTTAATGAAAATATCTTATAAGAATATAATCTCTTGAAGAATTAATACTTGTGAAGTTCTAAAAGTCCTTGTTTATTCATATGATCTAATTTTATATACCATAATTGAGTCCTTTTGATTGAAAATTCATCTTGATTAAATATAATAATAGCTTCTCTTATAATAATATATCCTACAAACTTATATAGGTTTTTAATCCTCTTGCTCTTTATTTTTATACATGTTTTTATAAAATCCTATAATATCTATCCTTTATTGTTTATTTATATTCTTCCATAAATCAAAAATATATTGAATATCAATTAATATTCTCATAGTTTCATTAAATATTTTAATATAAATTGTACCAATTTTTTAAATCTTACATGGCATATTATTAATATAATTCTATCATTATATTAAAAATAAGTATAAAACTAATCTTCATAAAAAAAAATTAATATAAGCAACTAAAATCATAGTTCCATATGTTTTAAAATTTATTACTTTTTATGGTTATATTGATGATATTATCAAATTTTCTATCTAAATTTGAAATACTAGTTTATTTAATTAATTAGACTTTATTTTTGTATTAATTTTTTTTTATTTTATCATTTTAGTTTTAAAACTTTTTTATTTTTTATTTATAGCACTTAATCTTAGATTTAACAAATTAAGCTTAATTTTATTTTATTATTTTTTTTATTATATTTTTTATTTAATATCTTTATTTAAATTTTAAAATATTCTAAGTATCTACCAAATAGGATATATAATGTATTGTAGAGGTAATGCTCTTATCCACTGTTCTATTACATGTTATCTTGTTTGAGAATGCACCAAGCACTTGATTGTGGAAGATAAACCTATATTTTACAACTAATCAAAAACCTAACAATCCTAATGAAATCTTGAATAAATTTCAATTAAATCCTTAATAATTCTATTTAAATTCTAAAGTGATATTAAAAAAATCTTAAAAGAATCATAAAAAAATCCTAAAAAAATCCTAATGAAATCATAAAGAAATCTTAAAAAAATAATAAAGAACCTTCAAGAAATCAAAAAGAAATCTTAATCAAATTCAAGCCAATTCTAAAGAAATCTTATATAAAACCTAATTGAACTTTAATCAAATCTTATGTAAATTCTAATCAAATCTTAATCAAATCTTAATCAATTATTAACAAAATTTTAATAAAATCTTAATGAAATCTTAATAAAATCCTAATAAAATTTTAAAAATCCTAATAAAATCGTAAAGATATCCTAAGTAAAGCCTAATCAAATCTTAACCAATCTTAATAAAATCCTTTAGATATCCTAAATAAATTCTAACAAAATTCTAATCAAATCCTATAGTAAATTTAAAACCTCAATAATTATTAAATTAACTATTGATCTTCATTCAAAAATTTTATACTTTTTGAGTTGCTAGTTGAAAACATGCATATAAAATTTGAAGGGATTTGAATATACAAATTGGAAGAAAAAGCTCCTAATCTATTATTATATTATATGCCATCTTATTTGAGAATGCACACGACACTTGATTGTAGAAGATATACTTATATTATAATTAATTAAGAACCTAATAATCCTAATATAATCTTAAATAAATTCCAATTGAATTTTAATCAAATCTTAAATAAATTCTAATCAAATTTTAATCAAATTTTAATTAAATCTCAATCAAATTCTTATCAAATCCTAATAAAATCCTAATACAATTATAAGTCAAATCTTAAGTCAAATTCTAATCAAATCCTAAATCAAATCCTAAATCAAATTTTAATCAAATCCTAATTTAAATCCTAAGTCAAATCCTAAGTCAAATTTTAGTCAAATTCTAATTCAAACTTTAATTAAATCCTAATGAAATCCTAATATCCTAATGAATCCTAATAAAATCCTAATCAAATTTAATAGTAGATTTAAAATCTCAATACTTATCAAATTAATTGTTGATTTTCATTCAAAATTTGCATATTTCTTGGCATACTAGTTAAAAATAAGCATACAAAATTTGGAGAGAAACAAACTTATCAATTGGGAAAAAAAGCTCATAATTCTCTTAGGTGTTGGCCGCCCTCCTTCTTTAATCTTGATGTTGATCTTCTAGTATCAATATCTCCTTATTTCATTATTTATTTATTCTAAAAACTTACAAAAATTCTGAAAACTAAATTAACTACGAGTTCAAAAAAGAATTATTCTAATCTAACTAGAAAATTGTTCAAAATCACAAAAATCCTCACTGACCTTCAAAATCCAATTTTTAAGATCCTAGCTAATTTAAACTCCAATAATCTTTGATCTAACTATTGGATTAAGTTCAAATTCACAATAAAAATTTGACACAACTACATTTACAAATATACAAATTTTCACTTATAGATTTGCTACAAAATTCTTAATATGCTCAAAAATGCAAACCTATTTTATTTTTCAATATTTAGAGCCATCTAAATAGAACCCTAATTTTGTATAGCTCTCACAAAATCAATATAAATCCAAAAATCTTAAAACCAATGCTCAAAAAAATCCTATTGAATTTGCTTTCAAATCCTATTCTTCAATCAACAAAAAAAAGATCCCATATGCCATAGGCACATGGTTTTGCATCTTAGAATCTGATTTCAATCCTAGTTTAGAACTGACCCTCCTTAGATATTAATCTAATATTTTCTTAGATAATTTTTATTTGAAAGTATCTTTTATTTTAATCTTAAGATACTTGTAATAGTATTATTGCTAACATTCCTTATTTTGTCTTGTTTATGGTTCTACAAAGTAAATAGAAGCCTTTTTTAATAAAAAAAATAATATTTATATTAAATATTTTTATTACCTCTCTCTATTTTTTTTTATCTATACTTTTTAAAGTAATTTTATAACTTAGTCTTCAATTAAGCTTCTGTATAATATATATCTTCTTTTGTTTTTTCATCCTATAGCCATGTTACAACATGACATCTATCTCCTTTGAATCTGTACATCTTCTAATATGCACTAAATAAATCACATGTTATTGTTGGCTTCATATCATGCCTTCAATGTCTTCATCTATTTTCTCTTCATTATTTTTGTTATTCAAATCAAACCAATCTTTTTATCTTAGAAAGTTAAAGTCTTCAACAAGATCTTCTATATTGGTTTTTAAATATCATTGTTTAAATATCTTCATTCACTTTCTAATAATTGGTATTTTTAACTTTGTTCCATCTAACTCTCTTAGTAAATGGGTTGTATTATTATGAGCCATGGTTACTACATATGGTCCAAACCAACATTTTAAAAACTTTTATAAAATATTATGTTGATTATCCAAGGTATTATTATAGACCAAAATCCAATCACTTTCAGTTATCTTAGGCCTTAATCAATATTATTTATTAAATTGAGTCTTATTTTATAATCTTATCCTTTTCAACCTTTTTAATATTATTTTCATATCTTTTTGTCTTTGTTCCAATGGTTGAATCCTAATAGCTAAAAGTTCTTCTCTTGTCAATTCATCTTCCCATGGTAGTACATTCTTAGTTGGTATTTTTTTTTTAATTAGCATAATAGATTTTTGACCTGTCATGAGCTCAATAGGTATGTATCCCATTATTGAACTATAAATTACTTGATCAGCTTACAATGCAAATGAAAAAAATTAATGCCATTCTTTCATCTTTTCATTACAAATTTTAATTAATGCTTTTATAATCGGTAGATGATCACATTCATTTTTTATATTTTTTTATGGATTATAAGCAATAATCAATGATAATTTAATTCTACACCTTTCATAGAAATCCCAAGCTTTTCTTGCATCTAATTCTCTATGATTTGTAATCACCTTTCTTATACATCCATAGTTACAAATAACATCTTTAAATAAAAATCTACAAATTTTTTCAATAAATTTTGTTTTTAGTATTTTTTTTAAAATTTGGTTTGATAAATCATCATAAGGAAGTCCAAATTTTCCTATGTGCTACTTGTAGACTATTATGAAATTTCTTTAATAATTTTTGTTGGTCTTTTTTATTGCCTATCACTAATTGTGGCATCTCAATTCTTTTCTTTGATCTCTTCTATAAAAACCTTTTTTGAAGCAAAAATCCATATGCTTTTTTTTTAATTTTTTTAAAATTTTTTGTGGACCAATTTGCTTGCTTAGTTAAAGTATTTAAGTAATAACTAATATCCAAAAATTCTCTCATATAAAGCTTTTTAAAAAAAAACTTGTCTTCTTTATTAAGATTTGAAATTAAATAAAATTTTATTCTAATATCATCAATGTCTTCAATCATCTCATTATCATTTTTATATTTTGCTTAAAATACCATGTTATCAAAGACATAAGATTATAAAATAAGAAACTTAAACTAAAAAGAAGTTTCAAGAAGAAACTGACAAGGACTTGAATTATCTAGATGAGTACATGAAAAATTCCAAGAAAGGTGAACTAAAACTCTAAGAGATGCATTGTTAAGACAAAAGAACTCTTTAGCCTTGACTTGAATATATATCCTTGTGTAGGAAGCTTCTTAAGTAGCTTCCATCAAATTAAAAAGCTTCTTGAGCAGCTTCTACCAACTTGGAAGCTCCTCGAACTCTTTCTACTAATTTGAATCCAATTTTTATCAAGAAGTTATTATCAACCACATTTGGATTTGTAGAAATAGAATTAATAAAATTTCTATACCTTTTGAGGTACATAGGTAAGATTTTTGGCTAGTTCCCATATGTGCTGTTATGTTGTGGTTTGGCTATCATATAAAAAAATTATATATATATATATATATTTAATATATAATTTATTATACAGTAAAGTGAAAGCTATAATAATAGATTTTATTGGTTATAAGATGTGGTTAGGTTGCTAGTTTAAAAGAGATCTATTGAAAGGATTATTATTGAGATTTGTACAATCTTATTTCTTCTTTTGATAGTAATTTTGAGGTTGATTTTATATTGATAGTAACTTTTATAAATCTAAAGTCACCTTTGTTAAACATTGGTGATTCTTAAGATCTTATTTATTTCTTTTATTTGGTATTTAGAACACATATTATGTAAATCTTATAAGAAAAAGGATTAGAAAGAGATTTTTAGTGTAAAAGGGGATAGTTAGGCCATCTATGTGAATGAATGGAGATGGATGATAGAAGTTTCTATTCCTATTGGCCAAAAATCATGCCCAATGGGCTTCAAGGAGGCTGCCCTAGGGTTTATTAGGGATTAGGATTTATTTTTTGAAGGGAATCAAACATCAAAGGCTAGGATCACCAAGTTTGGTTTTTTGGATATGATTTTGGTGCAAATCTTGTATGATTTGGACTTTTTATGAAAGAGATATAGGCGCTCAAACTTGGAGTGTTGAAATCATACCTGCTGTCACTATTTTGGACATAACTCGTACGTATAGAGAGCAATAGAGGATCAGCGACTAGAATTGCAAAGAACACTTTTTTGGCTATACTTTGTATGTATGGCTTGATGAAATCTAAGCCAAGGTAAAGAAAATATTGGAAGTTGAAGTTAGTGCTTATAAGCAAAGGGCAGTAAGTGACCTTGCTTAATTAGTGATTATATTTTGAGCTATATCTTAAGCAATTTGAAAGATTTTTTGTTCAAAATTTTCAAAAGTATATATGTTTATGTCACAAGACTATGCACAAAATTTTTGAAGCATTAAGATTTTGGATTTGTGAGATATAAGAAAAGTAGTGCTCGGGTGTGTCTGAGCTAGGATTTTAAGCACTTGCTAGGATTTTTGAGATATCGGACGATCAAAGACGAATTTATGATTGATCTTTTTTTTAGTGAAATTCAAAAGTATTATCTACACTTTAAAGAAAGCTTTATGGAAACTAAATGGTTGAATTAAGTGTTATTGGAATTTATAGATCAAGAAGAAATAAGTCCTTGCAGGTGAATAAAATTTTGAAGGGTTTTTGTAGAAATTTGAATTCTTTTTGTACAAACCTACTTGAATACAAGAGGATTTATATATATAACTTTTCTTTTATAATATTATTATATTATTTGTCTTTTTTATTAAGGACAAATCACTTATTAGAATTTAGCCAATAAGTTTCAAGTAAATTCTCCATAGCCAGGTGTCAAGGACAAGAACTCAACGGAAGTAAATAAGTAAGTGAAAAATACTCTCAAAGAAATATAACAAAATAGAAACAAGGTAGTGTATATATTAAAAGAAACTGGAATGGCTATTGCCAAAAGACAAGACACTAGAGACTCTTGAAATCAAACTAGAAACAAGAAAGGAGTTGACAAGAGTGAAGAAGGCTTCACTCTTGTCTCTATTTATACTATCTACCTAAGAGCTAAGTGGCGACGTTCTATAGGACCTCCAACACGTATCCAATTTACAAGACACGTGTCCAAGTTGCAAGACATGTGTCGAACTTGCAGGGCAAGTTTCCTATATGTTCGCCACGTATTTAGCTTGGTCTTCAAGCTACCAACATGTGCGACATGTGGCTAACTTATTGACCAAGTTTCTAATCCAAAAGTCTACTATGGACACTTATAAAGTCAAAGCAGCGTCTATGAAGTTTCTAGGAAGTTTCTCTAAAGATATTATGGAATTAACCTGCTTTTACCTTCTTTTATCTAGTTCTATCTGATCATATAAGTAACTATGTATATGTCCGTGACATTACCCCCCCTTTAAAGGACGAGTTCCACGAGGAGCGGTGATTACATGTGTAGAAAGTCTAAGATGCGCGAATAGTATTTGCCACATATTCTGATCTTTGTTCTCTTCGAAGGTAATTGATGGGTCCTCTCAGCCATCGATAGTGTCTCATTCTAGGGCGAGAAGACCACCTTGTTATTTGATCATTGTTGTGACCTTCATAACTTCCTTCAAATATCACATCTGGAACACCGTCAGGAGTTGTTCCTATCTCCAATAAAATCACTAAACATCGAGAATCTCTTCCAAGGTCGTGATACCAAACACGTTGTATCTCGCCATCTATTCGAGGAAGAATATGTCATTCTTGAAGATCTTCATCTCGGTTGCGTCGTCTTGAGGGTTGTGACAGTCGCAATGTCTCGTCCGGTAGGTCAGCAAATGAAGGCTCTTGAGTCAAATCCGTTGGCTGTTGATTCTCCATCTCCTTAGCGTCACAAAATACAAAGAAGCTACAAACAAGGATAGAAAGTTGAATGTTATCTTACCTACATCTTGTTTCTTTTATAGAGAAAGTCTTCATCTTGGTTTCGATGGATGTTGTTGATGAAAGGTCTCCACCTTTCTCGCTGCATTCGCCAGATTTTTTGCTGGTTCCCATGTGCGCTCACTAATATCGTATCCGTGCCAATGAACAAGATATTCCAACCTATTTTGGCGCCGCCTTGAATCTAAGACTTCTTCTACTTCAAATTTGTCATTATTATTCACTTCTATAGGAAGAGGTGGCACTTGTCTTCTTCTTGGTATGTTCATTGTCTTATATGGTTCAAGATGAGACACGTGGAATACAGGGTGGATCTTCATAGACTTTGGTAGGTGTAATCGATATGCAACTGGATTAATTTGTTCAGAAATACGAAAAGGTCCAAGCTTACGATAGTCCAACTTGTCACAAGGTCGCGTAGTCTTGATATTGCGACGAAGTAGCCATACCTTGTCGCCTACGTTGAGTTGTGGTTGTTCCTTTCGATACACATCAGCATTTATCTTTTGTCGTTCTTGAGCTTCCTTTAATTGTGCCTTCATTGTTGTATGTAGTTCAGACAAATGATTTACCAAGTCTTCTGCCGCAGGATTGTCAACTTTCGAATAGTCAAAAATATCAAGTCGTGGATGGTAACCATAATTGGCAAAAAAAGGTGTTTGTTGTGTAGAAGAATGTACCGTATTATTATAAGCAAACTCTGCCAATGGTAAAAGAGTTGTCCAATCATCTTGTTGATAGTTGATGGTACATCTCAAATATTGTTCCAAGACTTGATTTACGCGCTCCGTTTGTCCATCAGTTTGAGGATGGAAAGCTGAAGATAGCTTTATATCCACCTTTAGAATCTTGAAAAGTGTTCTCCAAAATCTCGATACAAATTGAATTCCCCTATCTGATATAATATCCTTAGGTAATCCATGATAGCGATAGATATTGTCAAGGAAAAGTTTAGCTGTTTCTTCGCCTGTGATAGATTTTTTACATGATATAAAATGTGCCATCTTAGTAAAACGATCTACTATCACGAATATAGAGTCATAAGAATCTGAATTTGGAAGATCCGTGATAAAATCCATAGACACAGAAGACCATGGTTGTTCTGGAATGGGTAATGGCTGAAGAAGTCCGTAGGATCGGTGGCAAGGAGTTTTTGATCTTGAACAAACATCACATGTTTTTACAAAATCTTTGACTCCTTTCCACATTTGAGGCCACCAAAAATCTCTAGATATCAACTCTAGAGTCTTATTGTACCCAAAATGTCCTGCTGCCGGGAAGTCATGACGAGCTTGAAGAATACGTAATCGTACTTCACCTTTTGGAACATATAAACGCCCTTCGAAATAGAGTAGATTTTTCTTGAACTCAAACTTTGAAATATCATGAGACTTAGAAGAATTATTCTTAATTTCATGAATAAGAGGATCTGAGGACATACTTAACTGAACTTGCTTGAGAAAAGTTGAATCAACAGTTAATGTTGATTTCGTTGCCCGAAGATGAAATTGCTCCGGCTTCAAGAGGGTCATTCTTTGTTGATCAAAAGTTGCATCTCCTTCTTTTGGTGCAAGATAAGAACGTCTGGAAAGTGCATCAAATAAACCTTGTTGTTTTCCTGGCCGATATGTAATAATGAACTCGAATCTTGATAGAGACATGCTCCAACGAGCCTGACGACGATTCAACACCCGTGCTGACATGAAATACTCGAGGTTCTTGTGATCCATATATACAATGACTGGACTAGAAGCGCCTTCTAGATAATGACGCCATTCTTGAAAAGAATCCACAATTGCGAGAAGTTTTTTATCGTGGATTTCGTAGTTGATCTCTGCTGTCGAAAATTTCCTGGAATGGAAAGCTATTGCATAGAGTTTGTCATCTATTCCCATTTGTGACAATACTGCACCCAAAGCAAAGTCTGATGCATCTGTTTCCATAAAGAATGCCTTGGAAAAATCAACGCGATACAAGATTGGTGCAGAAGTAAAAGCTATCTTTAAAGCTTCAAATGATGCTTCTGCTTCTTTATTCCACTCGAGCTTGTCCTTACAAGTCAAACGTGTAAGTGGGGCTGCAACTTGAGAGAAGTTCTTGATGAAGATTCGATAATAATTGGCAAATCCCAGAAAGCATTGCACATCTCTTACTGTTCTTGGAATCTTCCAGTCTATGATTGTTTGGACTTTCTTAGGATCCATCATGAGGCCATTATTCGATATGATGTAACCTAAGAAGTCAACTTGAGTAGTGTGAAATACACACTTTTCCATCTTGGCGTACAACCCTGTTTCTCTAAGTTTTTGTAACACACGACGAACATGTGTTTCATGCTCTTCTACATTCTTAGAGTAGATTAAAATGTCGTCTAGATAGCAGACAACAAAATCATCTAAGAATTCACAAAAAACATCGTTCATGAGATGTTAAAAAGCGGCTGGTGCATTCGTGAGTCCAAAAGACATAACATTATATTCGAAGTGTCCATAGCTTGTTCGAAATGCAGTCTTCCATTCATCTCCTTCTTTGATGCGAACCAGGTTGTATGCTCCTCGTAGATCTATTTTTGTATAGATTTTACCTTGATTCAGTTGATCAAGAAGTCCGGAGATTAAAGGTAGTGGATACTTGTTCTTGATAGTGATCTTGTTAAGCCCTCGATAATCCACACACATTCGTAACGATCCATCTTTTTTCTTCACAAATAGAATTGGAGCTCCTGCTGGGGATTTGGAATGGCGTATGAAGTTCTTGGCCAGATTTTCTTCAATATACTCTTTGAGTTCTGCCAACTCATTTTGTGATAGACTGTAGATTGGTCCAAATGGAGGTTGAGATCCCTCCTTGAGATCAATTGAACAATCATATGAACGATGCTCCGGAAGGATATCGGCATTTTTCTTCTCAAAAACATCTTGATAATCTTGGTATTGGCTTGGAAAGCCACTTGAAGTGCTTTTACTATCAGAGACGGGTGTGGCATAAATAGCAAAAGTTGATCCTCCTTTTGCTTCATGCATAAAAGCTTTTGCACCTATAAGTACGGATTTTACTATACTAGACTTATAGCTTTTTACTTGGTCGATGGAAGTGTTAATAACGTTTTGAGAAAAATGAAGTCTACGAGAATTCCAATCTATCTTAGGATTATATTTTTCTAACCATGATAGACCTAAAATAACTGGATTAGATGGAGATTTAATTATGTTAAAGGTTACGTAACTATTATGACCGTCTATTGTTACTTTTATAGGGTGGGTCTCATGAGTGACATCTCCAGAAGACAATGGACGACCATCTATGACTTCTACATGTACAGGTTTAGTTTTTTGTACTAGAGGTATTTTACGACTTCTAACAAATTGTTCATCTAAAAAACATGCTGAGGCTCCTGAATCTAATAAAGTAGAGGCTTTGTGGTTTTTAGGTCCTAAATATAATTCTATTATAAAACAAGGAGAGGGTTCTGAAGAGAGGATAGGACCTTCTTTAGGAATTGTACAAGATTCCAGCTGCACGGTCCCTATTGTAGCTGGATAAATTTATTTTTCGACATGTTGTCTCTTTTGACCGCCGTACCCCTCATTTTATAGTTGCGTCGTTTCTTTGGGCAATGTTGAGCAGTGTGCTTAGGTTCTCCACAATATAAGCATAATCCTCCCTGGCGACAACAAATCTTTTCTTGCTCAGTAAGAGGTTTGAAATATACTGCGTCAATTTGCATGTCTTCTACTTCCGAATGTACATTTGGTGAAGATGTTGACATTGAGTAATAACGTTGAGTTTCCCTTATATGATTCTCGCATTGAAACTCAAAAAGTCGATTGTCACACTTTATAGCAAAATCGATTGCTTGACTCAATGTTTGAGGATCAGGTAAATTGAGCATCAATTTCTTTACTTCATATTGCAATCCATAAAGAAATTGACTGATGAGTGCAGCATCATCCCACTTGATATCGATTGCAAGTTGTCAAAATTGTGAAGCATACACTGTTACAGAGCGGTTTCCTTGTCGTAAAATTTGGATCTTGTTTGTTGCAACACGAGCTGCATCGTGTTCACCATACATAGATCAAAACTCTACCAAAAAAGCTTCCAAATTGTCCAGTATGGGATTTCGTTGTTCAAGAAAAGACGAAAACCATGATAATGCAGAACCAGAAAGTAGAGTTCCAATAAACCTGACTTGTGATCCTGGAGTTGGATAGCTTTGCGGTTGAAGTTTGATTGCCAATTGTACTTGATTGATGAACCCTCGAAACTTTGATCTCGTACCATCAAATTTCTCGGGTAAGGCAATTCTTGGTTCTCTGGCGCTTACAGGGTGTTCTACAATTGGAGAAGGAATGTGATTTGATGTAGGTGTTGAAGCAGCTCCAATCATCTCTACATCTCCACTTTCTGCTATTCTTGTTCTTCCTTGTGGTGGTAGATTGAGTTGATGCATTGCAAGCATTAACTCCCTTAATTGTTCTTGCATTTGTGCCATTGCAGTCTTCATTTCGATAAGCTCTGCCATAATAACACTAAGAAGAAAAGAACTATGTGATATTGCTCAAGGCAAAAGAAAAAGAAAGACTTGATAACAAAGAAAATGCTAAGAACAATATCAGTTTAGAAGTGGGTAATCCGCAACTTCTAACACGCTTATGTCTTGTCAAGAGAAAGGGGTAATCCACTCTTACTCAAGAAAAGACAAAGCTCTGATATTGTAAGTGTACTCTTGTCAATCTGTCAAGGACAAGAACTCAACGGAAGCAAATAAGTAAGTAAAAAATACTCTCAAAGAAATATAACAAAATAGAAACAAGGTAGTGTATATATTAAAAGAAACTGGAATGGCTATTGCCAAAAGACAAGACACTAGAGACTCTTGAAATCAAACTAGAAACAAGAAAGGAGTTGACAAGAGTGAAGAAGGCTTCACTCTTGTCTCTATTTATACTATCTACCTAAGAGCTAAGTGGCGACGTTCTATAGGACCTCCAACACGTATCCAATTTACAAGACACGTGTCCAAGTTGCAAGACACGTGTCGAACTTGCAGGGCAAGTTTCCTATATATTCGCCATGTATTTAGCTTGGTCTTCAAGCTACCAACATGTACGACATGTGGCTAACTTATTGACCAAGTTTCTAATCCAAAAGTCTACTATGGACACTTATAAAGTCAAAACAGCGTCTATGAAGTTTCTAGGAAGTTTTTCTAAAGATATTATGGAATTAATCTGCTTTTACCTTCTTTTATCTAATTCTATCTGAACATATAGGTAACTATATATATGTCCGTGACACCAGGTACCCAGTGTATTCTTAGATAAAAGTTCATGCCATATGACATCGCTCATTGATATCATAGCCACATCAATGAATAAGTTATTCCAATTTGCTCCACCTTTGCTATGAATTAAGCACCTTTTCAATCTTGTATTCTTCATGATTTTTGATTTTAATAATAGATAATAATTATTATATTTTTTCCAAAATATGTAACTTTCTATAAGGCTCCAAAAGAGAGACATGAAAAATTGGATGTATTTTCATAAAAAATAATAGTTTCAAGTGACATGCTACTGAATTAATTTATTTTTAGATGGAAAATGGACCTAACGTCCAATAGTCCAATTTATTGTATGGCCACTAAGTCTTGATGTTTCGTCAAAGAAGCCATATTTTATTTCCAATATAAAAAATAGGTGGTTGATTCCTAAATTTATTTACAGATATCTTATAAGCATCTTAAGCTGTTTACAATTGAATCTTCAAGGTTGTTTGATGTTGTGATAGATGCTTTATAAATCCTTCGACTATCAAATTATTATTCTTTGACATACTCTATAGATTAAGCTTTGGATGATATCCATAGTTGGAATAAAATGGTGTTTGCTAAATTGAAACATGAATAGTATTATTATGTATAAATTTTACTAATAATAGAAATAAGATCCAATTATCTTATTGATAATTCATGTTGCATCATAAATACTGCTCTAAAATTTGATTAACATATTTTATTTGGCTGTCAATTTAAAGATGAAAAGTTGAAAAAAATTTAATATCTATCTTTAATATTTTAAAAAAATATATCTAAAACTTAAAGACAAATTAGGATCCTCAATCAGATATGATATCATTTGATAGGCCATGATATTGATATATATTGTCAAGAAAGAGCCTTGCCATTTCTTCATTAGAAATAGTATTTTTACAAGAAATAAAATGAGCCATCTTTGTAAATCAATCAACCACCACAAGGATGCTATCCAATAAATTAAATGACAATAGATCTTTGATGAAATCTATTGAGATAGAAGACTAAGATTATCTTAGAACAAGCAAAGGTCATAAGAGTCTATAAGGGTGATGTTGAGGATTCTTAGACCTTGAATAGATATCACAAGAGAGCATAAAGTCCTTCACACCCTTCCATATTTGATACCACTAAAAATCTCAAAAAATAAATTTCAAGATCTTGTTAAATCTAAAGTATCATATAGTTGAAAAGTTATGATGAGACTAAAGAACTTGTAGTCGTATTGATCTTTTTAGAATGTATAAATATTCTTTATAATATAGAAGGTCTTCTTCAAGCTTGAACTTGTCAACATTTTTATTAAAACAACGCTTGATGTTAAGTACCAAAGTATCATTAGTAGTTGCAACATGCACCTCATCAAAGAAATTAAAATCAATAGATACCAATGTAATAGTGTTGTCAAGGCAAAATTGCTCCAACTTCAATAAAGTTACATATTGTTGATCAAACACTGCCTCTCTTATCTTTAGTATAAGATATGATCTCTTTGATAAAGCATTGGACAATCCTTGTTACTTCTCAAGTTGATAAGTGATAACAAAATTAAATCAAGATAATGACATCTTCCATCAAACTTGATGGCTATTAAAAATCTAAGTTGACATAAAATATTTTAGATTCTTCTGGTCTATATACAACCACAAGATGCATTGTTCTTTTAAAAAATTAAAGCTATCATACTATAATTATTTATATTATATAAAAATCAAATAAGACATGTAATATATTTATAAGTCTAGATTTATGTTAGAATGGTTAGTAGATTAAATAAAAGAGAGTTGTTATAAGAAACTTTATTTTGGTATTTTTTACTTACTTTGATTATGGCATTTAAATTATATAAGACCTAAATATTTAGTATAAAGCCTTGAAAGGAGATTGACGGCTAAAGATAAAAAAATTAAACTACTAAGAAGCTTATTTGGAAGGATAGATGAATGAAGATAAGAGGTGAAGCTTGTTATTTCTAATAGTCAATGGTCATATCCAATAGGCTTTGAAGAGGCTATCTATAAAAAAAATAAAGATTTTGGCAACTTCAAGTAGGGCATTTGGAAAATTAGAGACTAGGATTACAAAACTTATTTTTTGTATTATAATTTTGGTATAAAAATCAAGATATTTGGAGTTTTTATGAAGGAGTAATAGATGCTTAAAATTAAGGTATACAAATCATATCTACTATTACTCTTTTGAAGATATAAAGAGTTTTATAAGAGCTTTTGGTGATTGGGAGATATAGTTAAAGAGATGATTTCAAGATCTATATTTGGTGTAGAAAAATTACTACATTGGAAGTTTTGAAGAAGGAGATATTTGAAATCAAAGACAACAAATTGAATTCTAAGGCATTAAGTAGACCATTTTATTCATAGTGATGGTTTCTATCATATCTTAAGCGTCTAGATGAATTTTTGTCTAAAAATTTCTAAGAAGGTAAATTATTATATTAAAAAGCTATACATCAATTTTTTTTAGTATTTAGATATTTAATTTGTGAGATATAAAGAATTTAAAATATGAATATTTGTAAATAAGAATTTAAAGCTATTGTTAGAATTTTGGTAAAATCTAAAGATTGATAACAAATCAATAATTAAAATTTATTATAATAGTTGCTGAAATTATATTAGTACTTTATATAAATTTTATACAGATTTGGATAGTTGAATTAAGAGTTATGGATTATTGAAATTTTAAAAAAAAATTCTTCTTATGGATGAATGAAGATTGAATATTTTGTTATATTTTGAATATTTTATGAAAATAAGACTTATATATTAGGTATAATAGTCCTAAAAAAAAAAACTTTTATATAAATTTGAGGATTTTTTTTATTTTGGATCTTGGTTGAGCAATTAATAGTAGCCAAAAGTTCAATGTTTTTTGAGGCAAATTCTCTCTACTACGACAATGCTATTCTTAAAAAGAATCCACAATAACAAGGAGCTTCTTATCGTGGATTTTATAATTAATTTTGATAGCAAAAAACTTTCAAGAATAAAATGCAATAAGATGGAGTTTATTGTCAATATTCATTTGTAAAAGTATGATCCCTAGTGCAAAATCCGAAGCATTGGTCTCCACATAGAATGCTTTTATAAAATCTAGAAATACCAAGATTAGAGCTATAATAAATGCTATCTCAAGATCTTAAAATGCCTTCTTTGCTTGACGCCTCCATTCCAACTTATCTTCGCATGTCAATTGAATAAAAAAGATAGCAACTTGAGAGTAATTTTTGATGAAGATCCGATAGAAGTTAGCAAATCCAAAAAAGTATTATACATCTTTTACAGTCTTTAGAATGGCCCATTCTATAACCACCTCCACTTTCTTCGGATCCATTATTAAATCTTCAATAGATATAATGTATTCTAAAAATTCCATCTTTGATTGATAAAATACATATTTTTCTAATTCTGCATATAGATCTGTATTTTGTAGCTTTTGTATTACCAACTTTATATGCTCTTCATGTTCCTTCAAATTTTTCAAGTAGATCAAGATATCATTAAGATAAATCACTACAAACTTATCTAGATGCTTTTGAGAGATATCATTTATTAAATATTGAAAGATAGCAGGTACATTTTTTAATCCAAAGAATATGACATTATATTCAAAATATCTATACCTTATTTAAAATGTGATCTTCTATTCATTTCTTTCTTTGATCTATATCAAGTTGTATGCTCTACAAAGATCTATCTTAATATAAATCTTAACTTGATGTCAAGGACATGAACTAAAAGAAAATGTATAAATCAATGAAATCTATATTTAAAAAAAATGACAAAACAAAAATAAGAAAGTATATATATTCAAGAAGAAATTGAAATGGCTATTGCCAAAGAATAGAAAATATAAAGACTCTTGAACTAGATTAGAAGCAAGAAAGGAGTTGATAAGAGTGAAGAAGGCTTCATTCTTGTTTCTATAAATACTATCTATCTAAGAGTTAAGTGGTAACATTCTATAAGACTTCCAATACTTGTCCAATTTGTAAGACACATGTCAAACTTACAAGACAAGTTTCTAATATGTGAGCCACATACTTAGCTTGTTCTACAAGCTATCAATATGTGCAATACATGACTAACTTATTGGCCAAGTTTCTAATCTATCAATCACCTATAGATATATATAAAGATAAAATTGCGCCTACAAATCTTTTAAGAAGCTTCTCTATAAGATATTATCAAATTAATTTACTTCTATTTTTTTATATTAATTAGATAATTATTAGAATAAATCTTATATTTGTAATATTATCCCCTCTTCTAAGGACGAGTTCCACGAGGAGTGGTGATTACATGTTAAAGAAGTCTAAGATGTATCAAATTGAGTTTGCTACATATTTTGATCTTTGTTTCCTTTGAAAGTAATTAACAGATCTTCTCAGCCATTGATAGTATTCTATACCAGGACAAAAAGACCACCCTGATATTTGATCATTATTAAGGCCTTCATAACTTTCTTCAAAAAAAATATTTGAAAAACCATCAAGAATAGTTTCTACCTCTAAAAGTATTATCAAACATTAGAAGTCTCTTCCAAAGTCATAATACCATACATGTTAGCACATAGGAACCGGCTCCAGATTTTGCCAATGTACCTCAAAAGATATATAAATTTCATCGACTCTATCCCCACAAATCGAAACATATTCAATGATAACTTCTTAGTGAAGATTGGATTCAAGGAATACTCATAAAGAAGGGGAGAGTTAAACTAAAGCCTTCATCAAGATGTAATTGTATATTCTAAGATAAAATAAAGTGGTAGAAGTAAGTTACTTATCATATCAAATCTTCAGAAATTAAAAGAACAAGATTCAAAAGATTCACTTGCCACACAAGCTTCAAATAAACCAATGTAATTTTCACACCCTTCAATTGAGCAAAATAAGGATAATATATTTCAGCACTAAATACAACCTCAGTTGGAGCTATTAGAAGCAAGATCCAACCATGCAAGTCTCAATTCCAATGCTTGAGCTTTAATGATATTGCTTGAGCTTGAAAAGATAAATCTTTTTAATCTTGAGATCTTGTTTGGAGGATGTTTTGAAGGCCGCAATGAAGTTCAGATCCTTGGATGGGATGGAAGCATCCTAGATAGAAGTATATATAGGGATCGAGGCTGAAGAGTTCTTTAGTCTTGACAATACATCTCTTGAAGTTCTAACTCATCTTCCTTGGTGTTGTTTATGTACTCATTTGATTAATTCAAGTTCTTGTTGGTTTCTTTTGGAAACCTTGTCCCAATTTCAAGTCTCTTGTTCAATATTCTTGTATCCTTGAAACTATCCTTAGATTGCAAATATTGACCTGAACTCCCAATATTTTCTTCATTCCAGCTTAGAATTCATCAAGCCATATATATAAAATATAGCCAAGAAAGTATTTTTCCAATTCCAATTGTTGATTCTTTATTGCTTTTTGTATATATAAGTTATATTCCAAAGAATGAAAATAGGTACAAATTTGACATCTTAACTTTGAGCACTTAAATCTCCATAAAAACTCCATAAAAATTCCAAATTACTTAATTTTTGTATCAAAATTATAGCCAAAAATCTAGAATTGCTAATTCTACCCTTTGATATTTGAATGTCCTCAAAAGAGAAATCCTAATTCCTAATAAGGCCTCAAGCAGCCTCCTTGAAGTCCATTGGATATGACTTTTAGCCAATAGGAATAGAGATTTCTATCATCTATCTCCATTCATCCATAGATGGTCCAACTATTCTCATATTTTTTTTTTAATGCCTTTGGACTTATTTTTTTAAATATAAAGCCAATTCAACTAGGCTATTTGATTTCAACTAATCAAAATATTTAAAATTTGTTGCCTCTTACCTTATATCCTAAATATAAAGAGCTTTTTAGTCTTATTAAAATAATAAATAGGATAATTAATAATTTATTTTTCTAATTATTGTTAATATTTTTAATATCAATCTAATTCTTCATTATTTGTTCTTTTTTTTTTTTAAATTCTCATATTTAAAATATCTAATAATAATATTTTATGAAAAAAATTAGAAATTCTATAACTTTTATTTATTACTAAATAATTATTTTAAAAATAGTAATATAAATATTAAGGTATTTGTAGAAAAAAAAATTATTCAAAAAATTCATCTATAATATATATATATATATATATATATATTATTCTAACCAAATTTTTAAGTTTAAAAAGTTTTATTCAAATTTTTGAATAAATTATAGTTATTAATATAATAAAGATATTTATAAATAAAATTATTCAAAAAAAATATGAATAAAAAAATTATCATTTATAATTATAGGTATATTTAATTATATGTTGATATCAAATACATCTCAAAATTCAATTGTTAACATCTTTGATAATTAAATCTCACAAAAAACCACTCATAAAATAAGTTATAATGTTTAAACCTTTAATAATTACTACTTCTATTAAAATAAATAAATTAACCTACTAGTTCAGAAGTACAAAATAATCATTAGATATGAAGTTTCAATTTTTATTATAGTACTTTCATGACGATTTATAGTACTTTCTAAATTAATTAGTATCATATAAATTAATATATATTTATAAAAATAGAAATAAAAAAATTATTATATTTTTTTTAAAGGATTAATATCCTTTTTAATATATTTCTGACTAACATAACTTACAAATAAAATCAAAAACTCCCCCTCCATCTTTAATAGAGATATAAATCAAACTTTATTGCCAAAATGAAACAAAATAAAACAAACACATAATAAATTGCTAATATCATTAAGACAATGTGACTTCTACTTATAATAATTCAAATACAAAAAAATTGATTTAATTTACTTTGAAACAAATCTTCAAATATCTACTCTACAATGGAAAACAATCTTCCTTGATTTGACTTGTGAAGTAAGGCCCTTCCAACCTTGAATGTAGCCGTTCCTTAACTTTCTTTCCTTGTTACTCTTCTCAATCCTATGAATGTGCTCTACTTATCTTCCCTTGTAACCTTGTTAAGATCTCATACACCAAGAGCAGCACGTTATGCTCAGTGATGGATCAGGATGTGTTCCTTTGAGCAAATATCATATCTTTGCAACCTTATTTCTAGTACCCAACTAGGGATATTGGCGGCAATGAGGCATATGGGTTTAAAAGTGGAGGTTTCCATTACTTGATGTCGGTCTCTAACGCTTAATGTACACAGCAATATCATGAACAACAGCAGAGTAGGACCCCTAGTGTAAGTTCATACCGGCGGCAGTATTCGATGGGAAATTTACCATTCTGTTTTATGGCGCTGCAATATCCTGATTAAAAACTCCTCGCTGATGTAACAGCAAAATCCTAGTAACATACTGTGATGTGCAAATAAAAAATGAGTTTAGAGCCCGGCGATCCTTCGTCAATATCTAATGACAGGTATTCACTGGCGAGTTGGGATCGAAGTACTGAAAACACTAGACCCACATGTCGGCAAACACTTCAGCGACAGGTCTTCTGAAAGGTCAGCATGCGGTGTAGCCTTCGGACCGCAACTGAGGAGCACACTCAGAATGAACGCCATGTCCGCATGCAGCCGTAGTGGTCCGGGAGCTTGTCGATGAATTGAGCGATGGATCGACAACCTGCTGCACGCCTCTCAATGCCATGCTCAGGTTAGTTGTGGTAATGAGACTTACTCACCGTACCGAATTTCGCCCTCCAGCTTAATCGAGTTGTGCTCTTACTCTTATCTGCTGACCTCTTGTATGTAGGTCTCTAATACGTGTTCTCATAACAGCTGACATCTCTGTCACTCCAACCCATATGTTCATAGTATCAAATATAGCAATGGTTAGTACAGAATCGACTATGCAATAATTCCAAATAGTCTCGATAGATTGCTTATCTCCTTCTTCATATAGATTGAAAACCTCCTTGTATATAGATTGAAAACCATCGGAACCGTTTAAGCTGGTTACCTCCAGCTTGTTCATCTCGTTGATAAGTGTAACTCCCACTGTGAGGCCTTCAAACACACACTAGGACTCCCGAAACAGTTCCGAGATACCCTTGAAAGTCCTCGGACGACCTGGACACTGCACATCTGCAGGGTTAGAAACTGACACGCCCAATTTGCAGCCCACACTCTTCTTACACGCTCCACAGTGGCGACTCCGGCACGCTGTGTTAATAGTCAGGCCGCACTCCACAAGGGTTCGAAATGGGATTTGAGGTGCTTCTATAGGTTATTTCGATGTTTTCAGGTCCGATATGTTCTCCATGGTTCTAAAATATGTGCATTGTGTGTAACCAGCCTCCACACCCATCAGCCTTCCAACGACATCCACAAGTGAACTGAACGTGAGGCTGCGCTGTGGCGACGCTAAAAAACGAGGCATATCAATCTTCAACATCAGTCCAGCGTTAAGAAGATGAGTGAACTGATAGATCTGATCTAGAGCAGATCTGAGTTGTTTTCTACTTTACCTTTCATTAAGATACAGACAGTTTAGACCTTGGGTCTACTCATACTCTAGAGTTCTCTGACGATTACAGGAGAGAAGTGAATATGTATAAAAATTTCTGTACTGATTGTCAGGTTACGCCTTATCGAATCAACGGAATAATGCCCATTGCACATTGCTCTAGACTCTAATGTGCGTACTGAGATGTGTAGTACCAAATTTAGAGACATATTATTACCTGATTTTGTGTGAGCTGTCGATGCTTTATTATATATAGAATATGGTGATAGTTTGGCAAAGAGATGAGGAAGATCGATTTAAGCTGTGAATTGTTTGAATTCCATTTTATGATGGGATCGGCTTTGCGAACGCTCTTTGTAAGTGCATTTGTAACTTCCGCGACATAACAATCAAACACTGTCTACATACTCAATTTCAGAAAACTATCACTTCATGAACAAAATAAATGTCAAGCGCCGTAACCAGGGATCTGTATAACTATTAATAGAGATTATGAATATTCTGTGCAATTGGAAGATCGGTTGTACTCAGACTGCTGATAAGACGTTTAGACATGATTTAGTAACTCGAATAGGAAAGTATTCCTAAAATGCAAACCTCAAGAATTCTCATGTTCACGGATAAACCAACAAATCCTAACCCGGGTCATGCACTTGTTCGTAGTGGGGAACGAGGTGCACCAACCTGCTGCATGTTGGGGATGATACACACAAATAGCCGCCAATCCTCCGAGTACACACCACGGAAACGTAGAGCCACAACGTACGCGTACTACCTTCTCCTCTCCACTTTGCTGTGCGTTGAGCTTTTGTACTCACTGAGAGTCACAGAAGAAATATAGTCTATTTGAGTCTGAGTCATGCTAAAGTTCTTCAGTGACTCAACTGCTACGTCTACATCACTCTGGCGTGAAGTGCTGATTAATCAACTGCCCCAGAACTACGATTGCACAATTTGAGGTACACATCAAACAGCACATCTAAAAATATTTCATGTAACCTATATCTCTGCAAGAGAAGTATGAACCGAACCTAGTATGACAAACAAGTTGAAAAGATGTGCGCCTTGAGCATATATACTACTGGTAATCGAAGGGATGCATTTGTGTTCACCGTACACACGACTCTTCATATATCTATATTTATATATATATAGACATACACACTTACAGATGGGTGTGTGTGGGTGTGTGTGTACACTCTATATATATATGTGTGTGTGTGTACACTATATATATATGTGTGTGTGTGTGTGTGTGTTTACACATTTTTTGAAAGTTATAAACTTCCTTTTCAGGAAAAATCCTACGATAATTAAAGCTTGAAGACTTGCGTAACATAACAAATCAATAGACAGCAGCAATATCCCACGTCAATCGATTTCGTATCAAAATCTGGAACCTGAAATAGCCTCAAAAAACCGATAGAAATTGTCCATCGGTTCAGATCACCAATTTTACTCTTAGTTACAACAAGATATGAGCCTTATAAATATTACTCGAATCGGAAGAGGATAACCGATGGTAATTGAGGAGTCAGTTATGGCAGTCCTCTACCGCAAATTCACTTTGCGTATCAACATACTCCTAGAGCTTTCATCGAAAGATATGTAATCAGCATTACAAAATCATCTTCCGGGCAGAAAGTTCCAAGATATGGAATGTGAAGAGGTCGAACGTGCTCAAGCTGTGTGCAAAATGAGAATAAGCAAATCTGAAGTGGCCTTGGAGTAGCCTCAGCGATTGTTCTTCACATTGAACATATCGATCTTAAAGTACACGAGGGGTCTTTTTCCGGAACGTCACATGTTATACAAAGGACGGTCGGTCCACGCACCCGCCACATGACCGTTTTCGCAGACGTATGCTCGAACCACGGGTTCGCCATCCTCATGATACTCAAAGGAACGGCGTAAGCAGAAACTAGTTACCATGTCAAATGTCTTCCGTGAGGAACAGAAGGCACACGAAAGGTCTGTGTGCCTGCATCCCTGATCCTTGAGGTTTCTCCATACATGTGATTGTTTGAAGTTCTTGAAAATACCTCGAAAGAGCTTGTATACTCGTTTCTCTCCTTGATGACAACATCCTGGCCAATCGCAGATGAACAGGCTATCGTCTCGGAACCTGCCAAAATACCCAAAGTTTCTCAATTGAAGCTCGCCAAGCTGAGACATGGTACGAAACGCTTCGACATGTAGAGATATGAGCGGGAGGGAGAGAGAGAGAGAGAGAAGTCTAAGTCATGGATTGGAGAACAAAGGTTGGAAAGTAGTCTTTCTAATTGAGCTCGTAGGGAAGTGTCTATGCCGAAGACTGATTCCTCTTCGAACCTGACTTTCACGTGATGCCATCTCACTAGAAAACGTCACTATGCAAACTGGATAGTATACAACGACATGATGAAATGAGGGGGCTTGTTTTTGACCTGCTTGCCAGCAACTTGTTGCCCTGTTCGCGCGTCAAACTCCAAGAACCTTTCGCAAGATGTGCGCCTTTATGGTTATCGTTACAACCATACTCACCGTTACCAGATGTTTCTTCGAGTAGTTTGTTAACTGGTGGTTGGTGAAGATCGGCAGCCCCTTGATGGCTTACGGGTTCGATACGCCGATAGCTAGACAGAATTCTGTGATCTTGAATTACCTTGTTGTGGTAATGCAGGCCCCCTTGCTTCATGTGCTTGATCGGACCGTCAGCTCTGGTACCCTCTTCACCAAACTCTTTCATCTTCTTTCGTTTAAAACCTAAGGAGGTAACATTCTCAACGGCAGGCTCTGAAGGAACTTGCTCCTTATCAACAGATGTCGAAAGATCCGAAGCAACCACAGAGTCAAAACCTCGAGATGGCTCTGATTGATATTGGGGACAGTATTCATCAGAACTGCCAAGCTCGCGGTCGAGACCAAAGTCCCAGCTCTCAAGCAGAACCCCGGCATGTTGGAGACCAGGACAGCACACAAGAATTTTCTGCAAGCTACCCCAACCTCCAGGCGGCTCGCCAAGTAGGTCGCGCTTCTGCAATTGTTGCGACATAAGCTCATTGACCACTGTAGGCACTACACGCATGCACTGGTGGCGCCAGCAGTTGGTTCGGATCACATTCTTAAAGCGGCGGCAGACGCATGCCAGACGCGCTAGGTCACGGGGGTCTTGCTCAAGCCGCGCAAAAACGTTCACGAGGATATCCTCTGAAATACGACTGAAGAACGGCAAGCTATTAGGATTAATCGGCTGCGGCTGCTTGAAGACAGGGCAGGGTGGTGAGGAGGATGTCGCTCCCGCCGCCATAACTACACTCCTCCACAACAGAATCTTCAATTATCCGGTGAGAGAAACAATGTGCGCGCCAGAGACGCGTCTCTCGACCGTTTCTTGCGACAGAACTTGCCTCTCATGTGTTCGCACCCTCCGCTAAGACATGCAACAAATGATCAACTCTCAGAATCACAAACGTCGCAAAGAAATATCCCTCACGCACGTAAAGCCGCCATGCCGTGACAAATCAACAGCGAGTCCAATGTGCAGTCCATTCATGAACAGCTGCTCAAATGTGAAACTCTACGCAACGCACCAAGATGTATCAATTTCCAGAACGAAAAACACGATTGCACTCGGCGTGGCAGAGATATCTAAAACTATTTCACCACACAGCCCCAAAATAAGGCCACAATTCATTCGTTGCAAAATTTCAACCTCTTGCCTCCCAAGATAGGCTCAGCATCACTTTCACTTTACCCTCGTAACCTATACATTCTAAAACAACAGCCGAGGCTGCAAGAATCCACTCCCATCTAATTCCCAAACGCTTCAAACTGTTTAGCAAGCAATTGCAAAACACCAAATCCCAACCCGCACTACACCTCACCAGCACTCTTTCTCTCTCCCACTCTGCAACATCCCCGCTCATTAAACCACACGCTTCACAAACTCAGTACAAAAAAGAACAACAACCGAGCACAAAAAGCTCCGCACCGAAACTCAATCTCCACACAAAGCAATGCACGAGAAACCAAAAGCAACGCACCGAGAAGCAAAATCCTGGTGCAGACCGCGCCCTCACACGAGCCAGAGACGAGGCGCGGGAGCCAATTCGGAAGGTGTCCGCACAGGGTTTCAATCCCCCGGCGATGGCGAAGCGGGAGGGCTGGCGTGTAGTTGCCGGTGCATGATGCATGCAAAAGCAGTGTCAGCCAGGCAAGGGGGCGAGTCGAGTCGTCTCCGAAAGACAAAAGTGGGCGAGGGCGAGGGCAAGCACCAATATTCGGGCACCAACACCTCCCCTCGATTCCGGCTCGTGGTTGGATAAGCCAAAAGCCAGCGCGAGCATTGGCTGAGCGGGTCTGTGTGGGCAAAGCAATGGGGGGCGGAGGGGGGGTATCTCTCTATAAGCGTTGCACCACAGCAAAGCCTGCCACCCTAGGCATGATAATTTCCTTCACTTAGCCTCATGTCTGTGGATAATGTGACTTTGCTCCCTTTGCTCCATTTGCTCCCCTTCCCTGTGCCAAGTCCATGCATCTCCTCTATCTCTCTTTTTCTACAATACATGGAGGCTTTTCTGCACTTCCATATTGTGCTGTCTCTGAAAGTAGACACTCATCCTTCTCCTGCTGTAAAATCCAGCCATGTGAACCAATTTATAGTGTGGTTTTCCTTTGGCCTTGTAGGAAACCACTTTGTTTATTCTTTCTTTGTTGTGGAGCTTCAAGATCTACTCCAATGATGTGATGTGGGAGGATTTAAAGATGGAAAGAAAAAAAAATATTAAAAAAAAATGGGAGTGAGCATGTGCATATGAGTGAATGCGTGAACCAACATCTACTACTTTGTCACTAGGCTTTGGCCAAGTTTTTACCAACTACCCCACCTTCTTGCCTGGTCACTGTCCTGGGTTTTAGGGTTCCATGCCTTGTCATTGGAGACACCTGTAAGAGAGAAAAATCTCCAAACAGTGGCAAAGATTTTCTTTTTTCTTCTTGTTCCTTTTTTTTTTTTTTTTTTTTTTGTGAAGTAATATTAGTTTTTTTCTGACTCTTTGTATTCACAGGCACTCTTTTTATTTTTTGAAGCGTAGGATGGAGGAATCAAAGCCTCCCCCCTAAAAAAGGAAAAGCCGGTCCTGTGTGGGTCTCACCATGATTTAGAGTTTGAAACTCTGGAATCCACAGAGGGTTGGTTGATGTGGATGCAATGGGGACTAATCTAAAAGCCCACTAAAAAGTGCTCTGCATACTTTCAACACTATCCTTTTTATCCTTTTCCTATAGTCTGCATTAAGTCAGAAATTTCCCTTGTGGGGTGTATTTATGGGTCCCATATCAAAACTTATTTTCACCTTTTAGTTTTCAAAACAGGTCTAAAAATGGTGCATAAAAAGAGGTAGATAGTTTCCACACCTCATGGCTTCTCAAATTTTCTTTGGGCTGTCAAATTTGACTCCACTCATACAACACATCAAAAACCTTCCAAAACCCATATGTTTGTTTCATGATCCATGACCCTTAACAAGCAATGAAACTTACACACATATAAAAAGCAAAAGTATACGTACATTACAAATGAGAACCAATGTGCATGATGAAAAAGGATGTGCTATCAAGGACTAAAAGTTATAGTTCCTTGTTGCATGGATTCATGAATCCCTACTCATCATAAAAATTTAAAAAAATAGAAAAAATACTGAGATTCAGAAATTCATTATAATTCCCAAAGAAGAAGAATGGGAAACAGAGATAAATAAAGAAAGAAAGAAAGAAAGAGAGAGGATTGTGGTAGTGTGGGTGTTCTGAGCACAGAACTGAGCCCTTGGCAGTGTTCATCCGTGGAATGCAGACATGAAAGATACTTTAAATAGGGTAGCTTTTGGATTAAAGGGGGTGGGGGAAGGGGGGGGACAGGCTCCAGAGTAGTTAAATTCATTACCCCTGATATATGGGAATCATATCTCGGGAAGCTGGCTGGGAGATATTAGTCGGAGGGGCGATGACGAATCCTAGTGTTCTGCGAGGGTATTGAACGGATCTGAACTGGCCATGCAAGCCTGTGGTTGTCGCGGCGATGAACTGGTTGCGCCCCAGCCTTCCAATTCGTGATCGCACAGTATCGCCACTGGCGGCAGTCCGTTTCTTCTCACCGTCCTTTGATGCCCTCAGAGACTAGCAAGCCCATCGACGTGGACCAACGCAAGGACTACTGGACATGGACCTGGATGATTTTGCAAGTTTCGTCAGCTTCCCACCAGACGTCGTGACCCAATATCTCTTTCGCTTCTGCTCCCGTGAAAACCTCGTCCACTTTGTCTTCGCTCATTGGTCTGGGTCCGTAACAGCTTTTGAAGATATCCTTTGGATTGATGGCTAACTGAACTTATCATTGGCCGAGCCTGTTCGAGAACCTCCAATTGGAGCTCTGACCTTTTGTGATAGCTTGGAGTCTTGCGTTCAGCGCGTGCTCAGTCTCCGTTTAGATTGTCACCCTGAGGTAAAACCCCCCCCCCCCTTGAGTAAATTCCGATGCTCATTGCTCCGCCCACGACCACGTCATTATAGTTTTCATTGGATTGTTGAAGCTACAAAATGATCTATGCTTAGGGATAAGGAATTTAAATGGGAAGCATGGACCTAAGTATGCTAAAACCACACACTAACAACAAGATTGAGGTTATAGTTACTTCATCAGCTCGTTAATTAGCAAGTTAGCTCGGCTTGTATATTTGAATTCCTTCATCCAAAATAAGCGTTCCTTTCAGCAAAAGACAATTTTCTCAAACATGAAGGGTTAATTATTTGCTTCACGAGGAATTCGAAGATGAGAGAACATCATCCGTCAACATTGATCGGAATATCAGTGACCGCCGTGTTCAGCAAATCTTGATCGGCAAGATGCTCACAGAGCGATACAATTAGCACTTTTTTTCATACTTTACAAGAGGCACAACTCTTTGCCTTTCTATGCACAATAAAAATCTAAAAAAAGAAAAAAGCAACTGCATGCACGTGACCATGACAAGCCACAAGGAGCTAATAAAGGCAACTATTGGAATGAATGACATAACTAAAGTTTATTTCGAGTCATTGCGACGAGCAGCCCTATAAACAGATGACCTCAAACGCTGCCTAAATGTATCAAGTCTGCTGCTGTTTGTTGATGCAGTAACCACAGGCCGTACAGCTTCATTCCTGCTCTTCTGCTCCGCTTCCTTTATGTCTACATCATGAAGAGAAGCTGCAATAGCCTCAAGAACCATCTGCAACAGAACCCAAAAATTCCCCATTGTAATTGACATTACATTCCGTAATGTTTGTGGTGATCAAATGAAGGATTCAACAACATAAACTAAATTTTAACCTGTTTCTAATTCATATAGAATTGAAAAGCTGATCAATCAAAAAAGTTAAAACAGAAGATTAAAGCATCTCTTCAATGTCTGCAGCAGATGAAGTTTACCCGCTCTTCATCGTCAGAATTGGAAGGTGCATAGGCAAATGACTGCTCACAACTGGGTGAAGCATGTCCAGCACCAACAACACGAGGAGCCCAGCATTTGTCACCCTCATTCAATGACATTATGTTTGCATGGCTGGAGTGATCTCCATTCTCAGACCCCTGAAAAGAAAAAATCAAGGGTTAGAATAAACCATCACGGTTTCCCAGAGCACGTAACAGTAGACCAGAACTGGACGGACCACTATTGTGCTACAGTACAAGTTCTTGCAGATTAATCTCCAAACTGAATTATAGGTACCTCTGTAAAAGAAGATGTGCCTTCGAACCCATCACTGTCGATATCTTTGATGCTAGAAAGATTGTCGTTGCCCGTGAGTTCCACAGGTACCTGCACAAGCAACTCAATTACTTAGAATCTCACAGCAACTGGAACGAAAAGCACTCAGTACCTTCCATAACTTATTTCACAAAGAAAAAAAATATCCAGCAATTTGAAAACAAATACCATCCACAGTAGATGAAAATCAGGGCAAAGTGTAAAAGAAGTAGCTGGCTCACAAGTACTACAGAAGAAGATGAAAACATGTATGGAGGTCAGGACAATTAGCTGTTTAAAAGGGACACAGAAAATTAAAAGATACTTACCACAGTTCGACTCATCTGCCATCGTGATCGTGTTTGTGAGAGTGATTCCTCTTTGGACTCTGAACCTGAGCCTGCTCCAAAATCCCCAAATAGACGTGCAACACTAATTATTATGCGCATACGTTGTTTTGTATATGTATAATTTACATTGTTGTGACCAAAAGTTATAGTTAAACAACTGACAAACACGTACGTACGAAAGGTAAAGTATATTCTGAAGCAAAGTTGCGAGTTTGGATTTGAGTTTTCTCAGAAAGATATGCCCAGAAGTTGGGTTGAAAAACGTACTGTTGGATCTAGTAAAACCAGCAGGAGACGACCCAGTGTTGGAGGAAGATGGTCGGACTGCCCCCAACATATCATACAGGGTATCCTGTAATAAACAAAATATCTCAAACGAGTTATTATTGAAATATCTCATATACCTCAAAATAACACAACATACTCATTAGATTTCTACCTGCAAACGCTGCAATTTTTGAAAGTCATAATGTGAAAATCAGTACCAGAAAACTTACCTCATCTACATCATTAAGATCCAGTGCATCATCATAGAACTGTAGTTCAGGTACAGCTTCTGGAACAACGACTGGTGCGTCAGGAGGTCGCAAAACGTTATAGAGAAAGATCGTGATGGAATCATAGTAGAACTGAGGCCGTGGAGAATTATGGTCACCATCAAACTTGATTATATTCTTGTCACCCTACATCAAACGATCATATTGCATTTAATATTCAAATAAATACACTTGATACGATTTGATATGCCTGGAAGTGCTTCCATTAGACTTACTCGTACAGAGTTGTTCTTGTATCTAGAGGTTGGAAGTAGATTACACTAGACGTATCAATACACTGAGAGGGCAGTGAAAGTGTTCCATTTCTATGAATGAGAACGACAACAGTCAAGACGTTTAGACTCAGTAACTTTATCCAAAAAGAGTTCGGCAAGCTTAACTTCCGGTGATGGGGTCTTTCAATAGCAAAAGCAACCTCGATCTTTTAATCACATTTACGCCTTTAAACAAGGTGGAGAGAAGCATAAGGTAGAAAGCATTGGGAGGTGAGACTTACTGTATAATCCTTAAAGATAATTTCAGAATGACGAGGATGTATGAAGGCGTCGTCTGTTGCATGCCCAAAAAGAGCCGGAATAAAACATTTCTTGGCCACCTAGGAACAATGAACACAATATACAATTCTTTACGAACACGCAAAAGCTACTTGAGAATACATTACTAAAAACCTAGAAAAAATCAAAAACCGTGAAGAAACAAGACGTAAGAACCCAGTTATTCAAGATATGTATAAATTGAAAACTTAATGTATGCTCTGTCCAACTAAAAACGAATAAAAGAACAAGTCTTATTCAAAGGCTCATGCCACAGCTATATGTTTGAGAAAACGCCTTGGTTTCACAATTAATTAGTGGAATATGTGCTCCAAATTCCAAGGATGGAGTTGCACACTTCGTCTCGTGAGCCTTCAATGATTTTAGATTTAAACAAATAACAAGATGTGAATATAAAGTTTTCCTGCACTAACCGGTACTGCGTCAAGGTCCATGATGTCAAAATGGGCCTTCTTTTGTATGGCCTTCCGCATGTACTGCACAGCCACCTTTACCTGAATGCATGAAAAACATCAGCATCCCATACTTGTGAAACATACTGAAACAGAGATTGTCATGTTTTCGAACCGAAACAAGGAGGCTAACATTACTCCCAACTTGCATATTTCTATCTGACATTATGTTGTTTGCATGTCTTGGATATGATAAAGTGTGAAGAAACCCAGCATTAAACCGTAAGTACAACAGTATTACCGTGAACTTTGGAAGGCGAATCTTGTACACATCAACAAGTTCCATCATGAGGTTGTTGAGATTTGCAAAAGGGCTGTCCAGGACCATGCCAGCTATGGATGGGTCTTGAGCTCCATACATAAGGCTGCAGTAGTCAACAAAACTGTCTCAGGACACATAAAAAGCTCCTACAAGGGAATGCTTGATGCGACTATGACATACAAAATTACGCAAGAAAATACGCATTGAGAATCTATGGATGCTCTTGTTTATGCAGATGTTATTATGCAGATGTCTCCAAGCATAACTCACACGACAATATTTCATGGATCGTGAGTGCAGTGAACATAGTACCAGGTGACAGCCCCCATAGATCGACCCCACAGACCAATACGAGATACTTTTTCGTCAGTCCGCAAATGATTTACAACCGCTTTTAAATCATCCGTCTGTACACATTATAAACAATTCATTGCAAATCAGACTTATCCACATGAATGTCCCGTGTTTTTAGCTTCGATATGGGGCATCCTTTTGTATCAGACAACTCCCATTCTAAACTGGACTAGGAGAATCCATATTAAACTGACGGGGAAGTAAGTACGACACCTAGGTGTCGTACTTTCTGCATAAATGCTAAGAAAATTGGTATAGAAAAATGAAAAAACGTTCACCCTACCTAGAAGGAAAGAAAACCCTTTTAAATAAATAGTAACAATAAACACTGTCTTGTTACCTCATTCCAGCCCAAGCTGACATAGTTACCATCAGATAAACCTGAGCCTGAGAAGTCTAACGTAAAAACCGTTATATTACATGGCAGGAGTATAATGGCCGCTTCATTTGCATCAGCTCGGCACCCACTGCACATTGACACATTCATGTACATATATCATAAATAACCTAAACCAGGAATCAAAGGATTATAGACTGCCGTCTATTTTAATCGCTTCCGGTAATATGCTTTAGCAACCATTGCAGATCACCTTAGGTCTAGACGGCTGCACCAAAAAACTCAACACAAGAATACTTAAAAAATGAAGGAGCATTTTGCAAATAACAAAAATACTGAGGTAATTTGAAAAAACCAACAGAGAATAAATCTGAAACATAGACGTGAAGAATGAAGAAATTTGTATAAGTTAGCGATTATACAGTTATGACTAACCTGTTGCCATGACAGTAGATAACGCAAGGAAGTGGTTCATCTTCAGGCGGAGACAGGGGAGTGTAGTGACTACATTGTAATACATGTCCTCTGCTATTCAAAACCTACAAGATATTATGTAGCAGAAGCAGATTAGTACTATACTTACTGGAACCCATTCTTTGAAAAGGCTGTACTTATTGTAGGCATCTCGAAATGTAAAACAAAACCTCCAAATTCTTTAAAAAGAAATAACAAACAAGAAACATAATGAATCAAACCACCGTATGCTAATACCAAGCATCTGTGCATGCTTATAAGACCTCATTCTCCAAAGAGTAGAAAAAGATGAGCAACAATTTAATTTTTAAAGATTAAAACCAGGACCTTTACTTGGCATGGTGTCACACGAAACGCTAAAATCAACCAGAAAGTAAGAGAAAACCTGCCTGAAGGTCTTTTCGCGTGAACTTCCGACCTTTGAGCAGAAATTCTTGCGAAAGTAAGTCAAGAGATGAACTATAATCGGCTCTGCGAAATCAATGAGCACCGTTCAGACACACACATTAGTAAGTGCAAAATATTTTGGGCTCAAATTTAGCGATGGTCATCATCATCATCCATATTGTTTGTGCATGCTTCTGACATCCTTGAAAAAACTGCATTACAACGCTGTTAAGGTGACGCTTGCTGATGACTTTTCAACACCAGTATCGAGAAAGTACTTGCAGAAAAATGCACAATATACAAGAGCAACATACGAACCATAAAATAAAACAATTATTAATGATCATCATATTTAAATGTCATTATCAGCAGGAAACAGGAATATTTTTAAATAAAGAAACCTTGGAGGCCGTATCACGAAGTTCACTAATTGTTCCATCATTCTCTTGAAGAAGATCATGCAAAGCACTTAAACAGCCACCCTTGTAATCCTGCTACTTGTTGTCAGAGCTCATCAGCGAGACGATTCGAAATAAACGAGAAATCTAGCTTCTCTTTTTCCCATCCTCTGAAGCTCCATCTTGCTCAAGATCCCCAGAACAAGCCATTCCTAACCTCAAGTAACCTCAACTAACTTTTGTAGGGTAGCCATACGATTTTCCCGTGATCCATCCACAGGACTTACAAAACCTCCAAGCTCGCAAAACAACCAGATTTTTTTTTCTATCACTTCTCCGACCTACTTTTCCCATCAATATTCCTACCTTAATCTGGCTTTTGCACACTCATCTAATTTTAGCATGCCGCTGGAAGCAGATTTCCAGATCAGGACTGTTCTCCGTTAGGAGAGTCCAGAATCCCAAACTCGTATGTCTTTCCACTTCGACGATTTTGCAACTAGACAACTAACATTAAAGATTCTTGCCTATGCTAGAGTATAGTGCAAATGATCCCGAAGCGGCCACTGAACCTGCTTTCATCTGAATATTTCATGGAGTGATTCGGAAAACAGCAATATCGCCCAAGCTTGTGCATTAACTCTCGAACGTTGTCCTTTCAGCTGTCTGGCATCCTCTTCCTTCGCCTGATTAAAAAATAAGTACGCAAGTCAATGTTGTATTAGCTATAACTTTCAACCTCATTTACAGAATGCTTGGCAACGTTTAGTTCTTGACCAGTCTAACAAGAATATTCAATCGTGGCAACTGCCAAACTCCCAATTTTACCCATGGTCCTACTAACCTAAACTTCCAGGTTGGAGGGAGTAGACTTGATATCATAAAAGGAGGGACAGAAGAAGGAATAAGAAGATAGTAATTGCTGAAATTAACGCCCCACATAATCTTTTCTTGACTAAGAAACTTTAGCTATGAAAATAAGGCGATAATCACTGCACGCGTTCGCACCTCTCCGAAAAACTATACATGGAGACGAGGCATAAGCAACACCAGTACCAAGACTGGAAGCGAAACACATGAAGCTCTCATGAGAAATGGAAAATGAAAAACACAAAATAGATAGATAAACAAAAAAACACAACCCACGAGGCCAAGAAAAAGGTATGTCCCCGACCTTCACTAACAAAAGACCTGATAAGTGGAGCCAGAAACCAGAGTAATTTGCAATATACCAACCCTAGGCGAAAATCTGACAGGAAAACCATTCACTCCTTCAATAAGCATTCCCCCGCGACAAAACCACTACAACTGTTTCTTAACCACAAAACTTCCAAAAAACTCCAGTGTCGAGTTTACGAAACAGTCTCTCCTCTTAACACTCTTCCGAATCTCGGATCACATCCATCACACGTCTCACCTTCCCTTTCCAAAACACTCCAACCCGAGCGAAAGCGGCTTCACGCCAACAAATGCGCAGTGAAAGCCACCACGCTCAAATCAATGCCCACAATCTCACAATCTCTCAATCCACATTATGCTGATAATTTTACAGCCCCGTTAACCGTACCTACAAACCCGTCTTGAACGACGGTCCCGCAGCCTCAGCTCAACAAGCGACCAGATGGACCAACCAGAGGAGATTCGGAGCAAGATGAGACAAACAATGTCGCATTACTTGGACCAAAAACAAGCATGCCTTCATGGACCACTTGGACCCGCTAGCGCAAGTAACACTCATCACCTGCTCCCCCTTCCAGAACCGGCAATGACGGGAGAATCCAGCGCTAGCGGAAAAGAAAACCACCAGGAAATCCAACGGCGCAGGAGCTGGATAATAGCCGAGATTGCGGAGAAGAGCAGAACAACGCAAGGTTCCTGTGCGTATAAAACACCAAGTGACGAAGGAAGAAAAAACAAGCTGGCGGAGAAGACCAACTCCTCATGGCCAGCACCACAATTACTCCATTGAAAAGAAGTAGACGGAACACCAATAGAGGAAATTCACGGCTTCCGTCACCGGTGGTCCAGGTTCATGCTCTCCACCTCCCCCAGGCAAAATAATTTACGCCACCGCCCCCATGTTGTCGGCACGGCTGTTATCTTGACCTCTCAACCACTGCTCCCTTCCTTTCCTTCCTCCTCTCTTCACCCTTTTTCTGGTGCCCGTCACACTTCTCGTTCGAATACACAACTGCATCCCTTTCCTACATTGTGCGGCAAACTCATTGAGTAATTGTACCGATCCATGCATTATTCCTCGTGCAATTCGTGAGAGTTGTTGCCTGGATCCACATCCGCCATAAAAGGTCGAATCGAGGACATGACAAAGTGGGGCCACACGGAACAGCTCCCTCCTCCCCCACTTGGTCACAGGCTTTTGCCACACACAGTCTCAGATAATACCCTGTCTTTCATTACCGGGTAGGTTATCTGGATTCCGATACTCGTGCTGGTGCCTAGCTGGCGGCGGACATCGGTATATAATAAAACCGTAGTGGTGACTGGCACCTGCGGGTCATTGGTGAAGGGTGGTGTGTTCTGGGCCAGTGGTTTCACAAAACTGTGACACAGCTGGCGTTATACAGCTGGCAGTTGCAGCGTGTGGGTTGGTGGGCACGTTGGAATGATGACTTAGCACTTCGGGGGAAGATGCTCTTGCTTCTTGGCTTGCCACGTAGGACCACGTTTTCGAGGTAGTTGGTTTCTGGCTTCATTCGGACGAGTAAGAGTTTAATATTTAATATTTAACCTTTGGGACCAAGATGTCAAGACGGTACCATTCTTTTTATCCTTGCAAGGTTAAAACTTATTCAGTTGGAAAATAAATATATGTTATATATTTACATCTTTATTTATTTATATATATATATATATATATATGTGTGTGTGTGTGTGTGTGTGTGTATGTATGTGATTTTTCAACAATATGATGTGAAATTGATGTTTGAACTTAAGTTGAAGGTGGTGAATTTTGATGATGATTCTAGGTATTGGATTTACCACTTATAGCATCAACATTCATGAAAATTTGAAAAAATATTTCATGTGGATAATTATGTCTACTAATTGTAATTTTTATGCAATGCATATAGAAAAATGAAGTCCAGAGGTATTGCAGCACTACCAATTTCATGGTAGAAAATTCAAAAATGATAACTTTGATTTAAAGCACATTTTGAGTTGTGTGCAATAAAAGAAATAACAATTAGAAATTTCTTTTATTGCACACAACTCAAAATTTAGAAATTTCTTTTAGTAGATTAAGAATTATGAAGTTTTGACATATTTCATCAGCATGTGTAAAAACTTGGCATTAGTTTTTCATTCATTATGTTCTCTTTGCTGATGTACGTTGCTGTTGATATTTTTAATCAAAATGGAGTTTTATCAAAGCTACTTTAAAAAACACACAGAAGATGAAATTGATTTGATGGCACAATTCATTAAAAATCTATGTTATATGATAGATTTATACTCTCAGAGAAATTTTTGTTTGAAGTATTTTAGCAATTTTTTTATTTGTGTACTTTTGCAGAATGTGATTGCTCACCATTCCTAAGAGTTTTTCTTAATTAAATGTTTTTTATAAAAATTTAAAATAATTATGTACCAGAAAATTAATTCAATAAATGATTTTTTATAAAAAAATATAGTTTATATCTATGATATATTTTTTTTATAATATTATGTTCTTTGACAAAAGGTTAAAATTTATTGTTTGAAAATCATAGAATAAGTGAAAATTTTAAATAATATAATAAGTTTTAGTAGATTAAGAATTTTGAATTTTTTTTTTCAATATCATATTTTACAACAAAATATAAGGATATTAAAACATGATTTGAAGTATGATACTCAATGATTTGAGGATTGTATGGCACATAAAAAATTTATTTGTCAAAATATACAACAAAAAAAGTATCTTATTTTAAATCATATATATATATATATATATATATATAAAATTTTAAATATACATTTTTATTTCAAATATGTCTTTATAAAATGATATTTCAATAATCTTAAAAAATAAAAATAAAAATAAGTGTTACAAAAAATCACATTTATATAGATTTAAAAAAATAAAAAAATAAAAAAGATCTAATAACAATTACCAATATAGTCACTTTAATAGATTATAATTTAAAAATCTATAAACATAATTACTATAGATAAACACTTTTTGATAATATGTTCTATTACAAGATATATAATAAAACAATAATAGTTGCAAAAGAATCTATTTACTAATACAAAGAACAAAATTTTATTGAAATTTAACACAAGCTTAGCAAGGGGTCATTCTGGTTTAAAGTAGAAATATAAGTAGACATATCTAGATTTTACATAAGAAAATTTTGTGTATATTTACTAACAAGAATATTATGCGTGCATATGTAAGACCAATTTAAATTGGGTGTAAACTAATGATTAGTGCATAAATTTAAAACAAAAGAAAATCAGTTGCTATTTATAAATGAAAAAAAAACCTAAAATGAAATTAATTAATTCTAGATATATTAGAGTAGCAAAAACTTAAATAAATATAATTTTTTTGATAATATTTAAAAAGCATAACTAATGATAACACATCAAAATAAGAATAAAAGTTTGACATAAGAAACTGTCAAGAAAAGCCAAGGTTCTTAATGTTCACACAAAATAAAAAATAAATCAATTATTTGTCGTCAGAATTAATCACTTGTCATAAAATGTGTATCAATGATATATTGTTGAATGGATATCAAATATTTAATAGTATATTTCTTTTGAAGAAACTTTTATAGAATTAAAACTAGGGATTATTATCTTATTTTATTTAAATAAAATTAAGCGTGTTCAACTATTATAAATTATTTTACAACCATGATACATATATTTTATACATAGCATCAATAGCTTATAAATTCATAAAATGTATAATTAATTGGTAAAATAATTATAAATTATTCGAACCAAATATATTGAGTTACTTAAAACTGGCATATGGTCTATTTTTTTAAAAAAAACTCTTTAAAAAAAAAATGCCTATATATTAAAACATGATTGGATTAATCATAGAATATAAATATTAATTATTATTTTTTCATCATCTACCTATAAGTTACAACCAAATGTTTATTATTTGAAGCTGCATAAAAATTAGAGATAACTTAATCTACTGGCTTATTAATTAGACAAGTATTTTTGAAATTTGAACTTAAATAAATTAATAATGATTTAATGAAAATAAACTAAATTCAAATCCCAAAGAACTAAATTTTTCCTAAATATTACATGTTAATATATGCCTATGTTAGAAATATAAAAAATAAAATACTAAGAGAGCAAAAAACATTCTTAAACAAGAAAGACTTTATTACATTGAAAGGTGTGCTTTTCAATATATTTCAGATTTAATTTAATTTAATTTTTTTAATATTTTGAACATACATTTTAAAATATTCATAAATCATAACTTAGAATTGAGAAAAAAATGCATCAAATGTAACTTATTTTACTTTCAAAGTTGTATAAAGGAACAATTATATGGATTACAACAAAAAAGAGAAAAATATAATAAATACAAAAAGAAAGTCAGAAATTATTTTTAAAAAAAGAATTATATAAAATAATAAAAAAATATTAAATAAAAGTTTGATATTTGATAGAGTATTAAAATATAATAAAAAATAAAAAATGAACAATGCTAAAACTATTATGAAGTTGCATAATTAAGTTTTATTTATAAAAAAGATTAGATTAGAAATGGTGATAGTATAATTTGATTATAGTAATATATATATATATATATATATATATATACAGCTGGACACGTTACTTTTGATGATTACATATGTTTTTTTTATGCACATTAGAAGAAAAAATTATAATGTCTATTTTTTATAATATAATTGAATAAATTTAATAAAGTTTAATACTTTTTTTGAAGTAAAATTGAGAAATTATGAGCCATTATAAATAGTAGTGTGTTAAAAAAATACCATAAACTCATCAAGAGTACCAAATCTTTAAAGGAGCATAATAATTATTATTATTTTATAAAATTAATCAAGAATATAACATATTAATATTTTATTTAATATTTTAGTATTAATAGAATATTAATAATAAATAAATATATAGTATATAATATACTAAAAATTAATATTATAAGAGAATTGATAATATTTTAAGTAAAATTTTATTTTTTAATAAATAAATTATATAATTTTAGCATTTAAGAAATAAAAGCCTATCAAAAATTTAAAATAAGAGTCTTTTAATTTTTTTTCACTTTTAATATACATTACAAAGATCCAAGTTAATTACAAGGTATTGAAGCAAATATTAGAAAGTTTTTGATAATGATTATTGCACATTTGTAAGTTAGTGGACTGGAACTTGTTTACATAAAAAGTCTTATAATTTAATTAATAATGATTAATGGTAGTGAAAGAATATTGTGGTTATAACATCTTCACATGTTGGAGCACTATATGCAATCTTAAATTTGTCATGGGTGATTAATAGTCAAGTAGCAATACTATCAAACTTTGTTAAGTCATTACTTGTAGTGAAACCAACTCAAATTCTTAGACAAAAGTTGAATCTTTGCACCTAACATTAATTAAACTAGCAAATCATTGCCAAATATCTAGATTTTCAATGTGTGTTTAACAATTACTAATATAAATAATTTATTGGTTGGGTGTTAACAAGATACATGTAATATTAATAATTTATTGGTTGGGTGTTTACAAGATACATGTAATATTGATAATACAAGATAATTAATAATATTTGGAGCTTATATTAGCTAGTGTAAAACTATATTATTATTAAAATCAAATTATATTAATTTTTCATTGTAATATGTTTAATATAATATGCATACAAATAGAAACCAGTATTGTTGTTAAGTTGTTAAAATATTAAAACAAATTTGCAAAACTTCAAAAATAGAATTTAAAAAAATTGTTACATTTTATGTCATAATCAATGGTTTGACTTTATTTCTGAAAATAAGAATGTTACAAATTTCTTGGTAACATGTTATGATCTACAATGGAATTGCCCCCCCCCCCCCCACATGATCAGACACATGGGATTTGAAGAATGGAGTCAAATAATGATAATCCGGTTTCAGTTGGGCTTTAATGAATCAATCCAGTTTCAGTTGGTCTTTTCATTTTCTACACCCTTGTCAGTTGATGGAGAATGGGTTTGCAAAACAAGCTCATTCAACAGTCGTGGGGGACGAAAACATGCCCACTTTCAAAGATGCAGCAGAAAACAGGATCGACAATCTTCATGGACAGTGTTGAGGCAAGATAATTCCAAGGGGCTGAATCAAATAGACACAGATATTCTTGTGTCTGCTCGTTCTCAGACACTACGTACGGACGTGCCATGTTAATAGGTACCAAAAATTGTATTTATCCAAACGTGAATCACATCATTGGTCTAGGATATTGCAGCTCACTTCGACCAAATTTCATAAAAATGAGAAATAGCTCCTCACCTTGGGTGAACAAAGAATACAAAGGAGCGATTTCGTTCTCTCAAAAACGAAATGTATCAGACAATAACACTACAAGCTAGCGTACAACACTCCAACGACCTTGTAAGCAAGATTGAGACACCAAGGTTTCGACAAAAAAACTGTCGCAATACAGAAAGTAGGTCACACGCTGGAGAAATGAAGATCCCACTACATCTTTATCTTGGCGCAGATAGTATCTATGTACCCATGAATCTAAGCGAGCAGACACTGCGTTGCTTAACCTCCATGTTCTCTCCCGCGACGCATCTGATTGAAACCCAGTTTCATCAAAGTTGCTATAAGCCTAGAGTAGGTCAAGTAACGGACTTCCCTTCGGAAGCGTCTACGCTACGTCGCAGAAACTCAAGCAGAGGCCGCCTTTGGGTCTAGAGCTATGAGCCTGACTTCGTACATATTCTCTGCTTCGCCATTGGCTGCCATCCAACAAATCACGCCAAAAAATATTTGCTTTAGTTCCGGACGACTTTTACAAGGTCCTATACAGTCCTTTGAGGCAAAACATAAGATAGGCAACCAGAGATTGCTAATAAGGACTAATCTTTCGACCAGATATTTGCAAACGCATTAAAGTAAAAAAGAGACTTTGAGAGACATTCTCTCGCACATACTTAGAGAAAAAAATCCATCAGACTTTTCATTGTCTTCACAGACTTACCAATCTCGGCTGTCACTCCAGGCCCAAAAAACGATTGGAACTTTGCCTGCAAAGTAAAACAGTCCATGACATGATTAGGTGATGTGAGTGCATTGGTAACTTACTTCGTCATATAAAGTAGAGACTTCACAGCAAATGATTCGAAATAATAGTGCATTAAAATACAGCAAACTAATAGCAGTACGGAAGCCATGACAACATCTCTTGAAAACTGAGAGTGTCATCGCTTTTACAGATTAGCATAGAAAACGGATAGTTCAGTCACGCGCACAAGGCAATCTTCTAATACCGTCATGGTACAATGTTAGTTAAGTACACGTGCTTCTTCATTGCACATCAATACTCAAAGTTCTTAGGTACGTTAGAAGAGTCTGAGCTTATTGGCGCTACGTAGTAACTTGAAGCATACCTGCCGATCTTCAAAATCTGACAACTTCAGGTTCGGGGCTTCGAATACCAATGTGAGGCAGTATTTGCCTTGTCTTACCTGCCAACATACAGTAATTATCAGATTAGAAAAGCCTTGTTGCTTGACAATGGCATCTGAGTGATCAAAACCAAAAATCTCACGTAAATGCGTACATGCAGATGAAGTATAGATACCTCTTCCCGAATAGATTGCAATGTAGGAGCAAATTTTCGTATGATTCCTCCACCCTACTCAATCACCACAGTAATAATCAGTTGATACAAGATTTCAGGTACTTTCCTTGTCTTCGAATCTTTTCATGCCTACAATTTTTCTTTTTCTTTTTCTTTTTCAAAGATAGGATATGTGGGGAGTTGGTAAACGACTAAAGAAGCCATTATAACTCACCATACGTCAGAAACACAGCCTTGTATCCTCTCTGGTTCTATCATTCAACATCTGTGAATTCACGCGTAATCAAGAACTTGAAACGTGTTGCTTTCAATATAGCTCAGCAATAATTTGTTAAAACCAGAAAATATATTGAGTACCTGACCATAACGGAATATGCGCTTCAAAGCTTCCTCAAGATGCTGCTCATCTCCATATCTAAAGCGTGTCACATCGCTCCTAACCTGCGTGTCAGCAACTAATTTATCGAATCCCCGACCGTGTAGCTGAACGCACAAGAAGTAGCTCAAGAAAATCTATCTGAAAAACACTTAAGCATGCAATCCTCCAAAATACATTGTTCAGAGTACCTAGGCTTTCTTGGAATGATCGACACAGTAAAGCTACTGAACTTGAAATTTCTTGGCTCAACAGCTCCAAGGAATCCATACTAATATAACTTTCAATAAAAATAATTGTTAAAGCCTCAAAAACCGCCACCAAAACCAGACGGGCTGACTATAGAAGGTTTGGCATAAAAACAGAAGGCACTGCAAATACCTCAATCTGTTCTTGCCTAATGAGTCTGGCTTCATACAATTTGTTGTTGTTCTTAGTTAGTATTCGACCCCTAAAAAGCGAAATCATAAATGTACCTGAATCAAAATTTCTGTAGCTTGAGCATCACGTAGCTTGAACGCATCCTCGTATGTAATGCAGGGCACAGGCTTCAGCTCTGCATACTGTACGACACACCCCACCACATCACACCACTATTAGAACTTGTGCCATATGTCATGATACAAATACTACATCTCACGTCCCAGCATAATTTACCGACGTAATGCTGCAACGCGCAATCCTAAAATATGTCGAGTATTAGTCCGTGTGATTTATCGGTTTGAGATCTGGTCTGGGAAGAATAGTGCTGGGGTTTATCGAGACCTTCATTGAGAACAATTGACGATTGCTGCTGAAAAAGCAGCATAATAAGTGCAAAAATATTGAGGTCGCAGTCCTGGGAAAAGAGACAGATAGTTGTACCTTGAGAGCGAATCCAATGACAGACAGAGGGAAACCGTAAGTGAGCATAAGTGCTGACACTTCAGCCCCTGGTAAGACAGTGAAATATGCTCCGAATCCGTACCTGAACCACAACAGTATCCCAAATAGGTCTTAAAAGTATGGTTATTAACAGCAAGCAAAAAGTCGTATTGAATGCCTTATACATCCAGATCAAATCACACAAGGTAGATATACATTTAAAATTTCGTCAGGACCAATTTAAGAATTATGTTATATAGGGACATCGAAATATAACTTCCACTAGGTGACTAGAAGCTTTCAGAGTGAACTTACGACAGCAAAGCAACGCCGACTACCAGTCCGATGGTACCGAAAGATGTCTGCACACTCAAAAACAGATTAATTTTCGTCATCAATGAAAGGCATTAAGACATTGTCAGCTACATGTTTGCCCCTTGCCAAGATCCCATCCAACTTCCAGACCCTATCAAATAAGGGGTCGGTAATGAATTCTTCTGCACCATGTCACGCCACTGCATTGCAACTTCTTTACCGCAATCAACAAATTTCGTTTCTGATATACATATATAATACCATTCGCAGCCTCTTACATTCCAAAACCTAGAACTGTAACCTTACTGAACCGGTGGATCCCAACTTAGGAAACATTGAATCCTGAAATAACCGCATCTGTAAAGGCGAGACTCTTCCTACAAGAGCCTACGAGATTCAGGTGGAGATTGAGGTAAGCATGAAATCCTTCCTATCTTACTTACATTCTATAACTCCATTTCATATCATGAGCTGCGTGGTGGAATGGGAAATTGAAGGCTTTAAATCGTCCACAAAATCTATCCACGAAATCTAATCTTTAATTCCAGACGCTGTTGAAAGGCGATTCGCATGGTCAAACATAAATAGTGAATCCTTAGAGCTACACAATTGCGCTTTCGACGCAAGCTGAGCTACAGCTTCTTTTTTCTGTTGGCATTGAACTTAGCGAGGTATATTTTTAAAAAAGACAAGCCAAAAATTCTCTGGTTTCCAGATTACCAACTTAACAACCACAATTACGTCCATTCGACCTCCTCTCTTGCATATTTTTACACTATCTCGACCCGAATTAAGCAAAACAAAAAAAATCATTCTAAATCCTACCAGCATACCTTGGTAATCGAAATCTCAGTGTCTGGAACAGTGGGCTTCGGCGACGCCGACGAGCCAGCGTCCACTTGACTCGTAGCGCGAACCACCACAAGCCTCCGCGGCAGAGCAGCTGCAGACCGCAGCGGTGGCAGAGCGACAGCGCAGTGCCTTACCGCCCCAAATTCCCTGTGGCCACAGACAGCCAGCATGGCCTGGACCGAAGCCACGTTCATGGCCATTGTCATTGCCATAGCCATAGCTGAGCAAAAACTCTGCAACGGCAAACGATCAGGGAGCTCCAAAAACACCGGATATTGAGAGAGACGGTAGAACAACAGAGAAACTTAGAAGGCACCCGAGTGCCAGCAGTGACGGGATTTGGACCTCAAATTAGAGGACCTCGCTTGTGGCAAGGAGCCGATTCTCGACCCCAAATCCATACAGGATCATGAGGCAGCCAACAAGGCAGCTTTCAGAAGATAATAGATTCTAGGGGATTCAATCCCCACATTTTCTGCCACTTGTCAGTGCCCACCTTCCAAGCATCATCACATCATTTCCTTGAGAGGTTGACTCGCTTCTTCTGTTATTCATCACATCATTGCCACTTTAGAGGGTCATGTAGTTGCATTCACCTTTGCGCAAACATGCGGGTGACGTGTTTCCAACTACGCGTGGATTGTGTTGCATGTGATACTTGAGTTTTAGTGGACACACTTTGGAACTCCTTGTGTTGCTAGCAATCAAAATGGTACATGTTTTGCTGACATTGCTAGAATTCTAGTGGCGGTTCTTGTCACCATGTCACACAATTTCACACACATGAGCATGTGCAAGGGCCAGAATTGCTCCAAATACCATGGACAATGGGAATTGGCAAAGACCTTCAATTACATTCTGTAATGATACAAGGTCGACATAAATAGCTGCAAAATTTCGGGGAATAGGAACCATGTACATGGAGTCATGCACCTCAGCATTAAAAGCTTCTGCGAAAGTCGCTCAAATTTTTCTCAGGTCTTATCGTAGTCTCAATGGTTAGACTAGATTGGAAATTCTGACGTAATTGATAGAGTATATTGCTGAGGTCTACAGAGACTACAATGACTAGGAGTTCCAGGAAAATATCACTCATTGGCAAGAGACTCTTCTATTGGTAAATCAGTGTCTGCTGCAGGGCCGGGTCCCGATGAAACCTTCACCATGGCTGGCCTCAGCAACCTGTCTCCTATCCTAAAGCCTCGACGGAATTCTTGGCTAACAATATCTTCAGCAAACTCAGTTGAATCCCCACGCATAATTGCCTCATGAAGCTGCAGCAACACACAAGTTTTGCTCAAAGAGAGACAAATAATCGAATGATAACGCAAGAAAAATAAGCTACGCTAAACTTCTAATACCAAGGACTTGTCACACGATTGCAAGAATTTGATTGTAGAGAAAACTACGAAATATAAGTTCAACCAGATCAGTGAAGAAATTACTTACATTAGGGTCAAAGCTTTTGCCGACAGTTTCAACAGCAACCACGCCAAGTGACTTCATGATCTCCACGAACTGCTTGTAAATACTCTGGTAAGCATTATCAATCTTTTGTTCACCCTCAGTCTCAGTCTTTATGGATGTCTTTGCTCTTTCAAAGTTGTCCACCATGGGTAGCAAACTCTCTACCACCTCGCCCCTAACGTTACCCGCCGTGGCAAGACGGTCCCTGTCGGACCGCTTCCTGTAATTGTCAAAATCCGCATTTAGCCGAATATACCTATCTCTGTATGTCGAAACCTCCTCAATAAGAGCGTTAACATTTTCTGCTAATGAATCTCGCTCAGTAGCAATCGCCTCGAGCTGACTCTCAACGTCAGTAATGGCCTCATCATTTACAGCCACTGCTTCTCTGTAGGCCTCAAGTAAAGTTTTAATAGAGGATGATGTTTCTTCCGCAGCTGAGACTTCGCTGGCACTTTCTTCAACCTCTGCCTCTCCTTTCGTCTCCGCGTCTTCTTCTGTTTCCTACCAAACATCGGGAAGTCCTTTCATTCAAAAAGACTTGTGATAGTGCAGAAATCCTACATCTTACAGCATACCAAGCATACCAAGAGTAACGCTAATAAAAATCTATCAGATAATCAACGATTTCACCCCTTGACCAACCTAAACGATGTTATAAATGATGCTGGTTTCGGGAGAATAAAAGAATATTCTAGACATGAAATATTGAAGCTCACACACCAGAAGCTGAACACATTGCTCGCAGAAGAGCGACGCAGAAATAATGAACCAACATACTAAATATCTTTCCAATTAACAATTTCATTAAACTCATTATCGAAATGGCATCTGATTCCTATTATAAAGAAGTAGGACAATCAGAAGGATAACTGGCACACGACTATCACGAGGAAGGTAAGACGCGATAATTCATGCTTGTCGAGCACACACGGAATTACACAGATCTTAAAAAATGTCTAAAACCCTGCATGAACCCTGAATTAGCTTCAAGGGCGGTGAATTCGATAAATCCGTGCTCTTATAGAACCTTAAACATAAAGAGATACTGCAGCTTGTAGTTAATGATATCGAAATTCAAGAATCAGAGACCAGCAAACTAGAACACAGAAATCAATTGTACTACCGAGAAAAAATAAAATAAAACAGAAAGGTGAAGAGGCACGAGCACGACGTACCTTGGCTTCAGTTTGCGCAGAATTTTGAGCAACATATACTGGCCGCCGGTAACGACAGCTCTGGACCTGGACTACTCCGCGCCATCTATAGCACTGAGCACCGAATTGAGCAGGCACAAAAGCTCTAGCGGAGGCCATTCGCGATACAACGGTACAGGCCATTGCAGCAGTACAGGCTAGCGCAGCCATATCTATTCCACCTTGCCGAAGTCTCAATCAAACTTGCGACAAACAATGTATTGTTTTACACCAACAAACAAAGACGGAGATTGAATTCTAGAAGGAGAGGAAAATAATAAATAACAAACGAAAAAAAACACAAAAAAGAAGAAGAAAGAAAGATCAACAGAAAACAGAAAATAAAACACACAGAAACAGCAAGAGATAAGAGAGGGATTCAGCACACTCGAGAAGAGATGGTTGCCTTCAATACCCATTCCTTCAACCCTGCAGCAGCCTCGACCACATCGACGGAAAAAGCCCGAATGGACGAAAATCGTCGTTGGACAAGTTCTCGTTGACGCCCGTCGCTTGACAACGAGAGAGGTCGGTGGGTCCATGTACATTTCTTTGCCTCGTAACTTAATTAATGCCCATTCTAAAGAGATAAAGTTAATGATTTCGCAGATCGAATTAATGTTAATTATTGAATTATATTTATAATTTCAGCAAAATGATTCATGTCTACTTTACAAGTTGATATCCTCCATGTATTCAAATAAACATATAAAAATACCAAACATGCTTTTATTGTGATTTTCAACATGTTTACTATACATGATATGTTATACACTTTTTTAATAATGACTTGTTCTTAAATTATTTTAAAAAAAAATAAATTTAAACTAATTTATTCATTGTGTGTTATTGGTTTTTAATATTATGACCATTAAGGCTTTTAAAGGAAAATTTTATCTTTATTTTTTTCGAATTCATTACAAAATATATATAATTTTAATAATAAAAATCATTAATATTTTGAACAAAATAAATATTTTAATGAATAAAATTCATACAAAATATTTATAAATCAAAAAATATTTTTACTGGTACATTCAATCTTTACTATTTTTTTAAATTCTTATCTGTGTTTTATGGTTATATAACCAAGTTTTTTATATTATAAAAAGATTTCTAAAAAAAAAAAAAGAAAAAAAAGATAGAAGAATTAAAAAAAAGAATAAAAAAAAAATAATAATAAAAAAATTTCATGTCATTTAATATTTATTATATATATAAAAGAATTGATCCACCCAAATCTTAAATTGATCCATTGTGAATAAAATATAAACAACTGTTAATTAATTTTATTATTTGACATCCTTAAAAAAATTTCTTTTTCTCATTCCTCTCTTATCAATTCTTCTTCATAATTTATTCTTAACATCTCTCTAACTTCTTTCTAATGTAAAATCATCTTCTTATTAGGAATATCTACTTTGAAGGTTCACAGAACCTTCTAGAACATTTTAGAGCTTCTTGAATTAGTGAAAGTCGGTTGAGAAGCTTCCTACTTGATGAAAGTAATTCAAGAAGCTTCATAGTTAGTAAAAGGAGAAGCTTGAGAAGCTTGAGAAGCTTCCAAGTTGATAAAAACTGCTTGAGAAGCTTCTTAGTTTGATGGAAGTCGCTCAAGAAGTGTCCTAAATAGGAATATATATGGGAGTCAAGACTAAAGAGTTTTTTAGTCTTGATAACAAATCTCTTGGAGTTTTAGTTCACCTTTCTTGGTCTTGTTCGTATACCCATTTGATTAATTCAAGTTTTTGTTGATTTCTTTTTGAAATCTTATTCTAGTTCAAGTTTCTTGTTCTGTATTCTTGTGTCTTTGACAGTTTGTCGAGATTGACCTCATCTTCAATATGAGAGTTGGATCCTTCTTGTTAGAGAGTGGATTATCCTTCTACTCAAAAGTATACTTGTGTACTAAATTCTTCATATTTCACAAACTAAATGTCTAAATGCTATGAAATTTTGATGTATAGCTTTTTAGCACAAAGATTCACTTTCTTGGAAATTTTTAGATAAAAATTCGTCTAAAATTTTAAGATATGGCAAAATCCATCACTATCAATAAAACGGCCTATTTATTGCCTTGGAATTCAATCTGCTATCTTTGATTCCTAAAATCTCTTTCTTCAAAACTCCAAATATAATAATTTGTCCATATTGGATATAGAGCTTGAAATCACCTCTCTAATTGCACCTTCCAATCTCCAAAAGCTTTCAATCAACTTCCCAAATTTTCAAAAGAGTGACAATAGGTACTATTTGTACACCTTAATTTCAAGTGCCTACTTCTCCTTCATAAAAACTCCAAATCTCTCTATTTTTATACCAAAATTGTAGTCCAAAAAATAAGTTTTTTAACTCTAGTCTTTGATTTTTGAATGCTCTCTTTAAAGTTGCCGAAACTCTTCTTTTCCTTGCGGGCAGCCTCCTCAAAGCCTATTGGGCATGACCATTAAACAATAGGAATGAAGAACTTCACCCCTTATCTTCATTCATCTATAATTTATCTTCATCCTTCCAAATAGGCTTCTTAGTAGTTTAATTCTTCTTCTTTGGATTCCAATTGCCTCTCAAGGCTTTATACTAAATATTTGGATCCTATATAACTTAAACGCCATAACCAAACTAAGTAAAAAAACCAAAATAAAGTTTCTTATACTAACTTCTTTAAATACTTTACTAACTATTCTAACAAATACTAGAACCTATGAACATATTATATTTTTTAGTTAATTTTTATATATTATAAGAAATTATAATACGACAATGTAATGCTCAGATCTTAGTTGTTGTCCACGAAGCCTTGTCATGTTCTTCAAATGCTTCTGCAAATACTTCCATGAAAACTTCAAAGTTGTTCAAAATTGGTGATTTTTTTTCAAACAAGGGAGTAAACCATGATAGTGCTGGTCTTGTAAGCAAGGCACCAACCAATCCAACCCGTGATTCTTCTGTCACATAAGTATCAGATTGTAAAATTGTCATTAATCAAATTAGACTATTTGAATAAGTTTGTGGTGATCTATCTTGATGATATCTTGATTTATTCAAAAAATCTGGAGAAACATGAGGGGCATATCAAATTAATATTATAAAAGCTACGAGATACAAGTTTGTATGCCAAATTAGAAAAATGTATATTTCACCAACCTGAGATGGAATTTTTGGGATATATCATATCTATTAAGGATTTGACGATGGATTCTAAGAAAGTAGATGTAGTTATGCAATGGGCCATTCTAAAGACTATGAGGGATGTACAATATTTTCTTGAATTTGCTAACTTCTATCAGATCTTTTTAAAAAATTAGTCTCAAATTATTGTCCTTTTTACTACATTGATATGTAAGGATAAGTTGGAATGGGAGTCTCAAGCGAAGAAGACATTCCAAGACCTCAAGTTGGCGTTTATTACAATCCCAATAATAATACATCTAGATTTTACAAAGGTATTTTACTTAGAGACTGATGCTTCAGATTGTGTATTAAGGGCCGTCTTTTTACAAATAGATATAGATGACAAATTCCATCTTATTGCATTTATTCTCAAAAATCCTCTACTTCCAAAATTAATTATGAAATCTATAATAAGGTGCTTTTTGTTATTATGGATTTTTTTCAAGAATGGCATCATTTTTTTGAAAGAACAATGCATCCTATGACTGTATATACAGATTATAAGAATTTAGAATATTTTATGTCAACTCGGATTTTTAATTGCCACCAAGCTTGATGGAATATGTCGCTATCTTGATTTAACTTTGTCATTACTTATTGGCCTAAGAAGCAATAAAGATTGTTTGATGCTCTATCAAAGAGATCATATCTTATACCAAAAGTAGGAGAGGAACGTTTGATCAACAATATACAACTTTATTGAAACCAAAATAATTTTATCTTTGCGCCACTATTACATTGGTGCCTATCAATCCTAATTTCCTCAAGGAGGTGTGTGTTGCAACCATCAATGATGCTTTGGCCCTTGATATTAACCATTGCTTAAAAAAAAATATTAAAAAGTTCAAATTTGAGAAAGACCTTTTATACTTTGAAGAATGGTTATATATCTTAGAAGGACCAACACAACTGCGTTGACGTAATACGTGCAAATTTGCTCGAGAATACTCCGGGTACCTGGCTGTAGAAGATAAAAGAGAAATACATAACAACAAGATCCTAACAACTCTAATAGAATCGTAAACAACTTCTATTAAAACTTAACAATATTAATCAAACTTTGATCCAATCTTAAAGAAATTTCAAAAGAAGAATAAATGAATCATACATTAATCATAAAAAAAAATAATATATAAAATACTAAATTTAGAAAATACTAAAAATAGAAATCTTAAAATCCTAAGTCAAACCTTATTCAAATCCTAGTCAAATCCTAAGTCAAATCCTATTCAATCCCTAAGTCAAATCCTATTCAAATCCTAGATCAAATCCTAAATCAAAACCTAAGTCAAATCCTAAGTCAAACCATAGGTTAAACCCTAAGCCAAAACCTAAGTCAAATCTTAAATCAAACCTTGGTCAAAATCTAAGTCAAATCCTATTCAAAATCTAAGTCAAATCTTAAGTCAAACCCTGGTCAAACCCTAGTCAAATCTTAGTCAAATCCTAGTCAAAACCTAAGTCAAATCCCATTCAAACCATAGATCAAATCTTAAATCAAATCCTGGTGAAACCATAGATCAAAGTCTAAGTCGAAACCTAAGTCAAACCCTAATCCTAAATCAAACCCTAAATCCTAAACCAAATCCTAAATCCTAAATCAAACCCTAAATCCTAAATCAAATCCTAAATCCTAAATCAAATCCTAAATCCTAAACCAAATTCTAAACCCTAAATCAAATCCTAAATTCTAAATCAAATCCTAAATCCTAAACCAAATCCTAAACCGAATCCTAAACAAATCTTAAACCAAATTCTAACCAATTCAAATCAACCCTAGGGAAAATTAGAACCTCAATATCTGTTGATTAGACCGTTGATCTTACTTAAAAATTTGTACACCTTTTAATCTCTTAGTCAAAAATAAGCACACCAAATTTGAAGGAAATCGAACATACCAAATGGAAAAAAAACCCTAAAATCTTCTCGGGTGTTGGCCGGCCTCCTTCTCCAACATTGATATTGATCTTCTAGTGTTGATTTCTCCCTTCTTTACTATTCAATCAGTCTCAAATCACTCATGTATATAGGAAAACAAGTCTACTATCCATACAAAGAAAGTTTATTCCAATCCAATTAGCAGAATGCCTAAGAACTCAAAAATCTTGACTGACCTTCAAAATTTAATTTTCGAGACCTTGACCTACTTAAACCCTAATTACATACAACTAAACCGTTAGATTTAGTTCAAATTCACAATACACATTAACAACAACAATATCCAAAAATATTCAAATTTTTAGCCGTGGATCTACTGCAAAACTTCTAGAATTGCCTAAAACAGCAACTATATTTTATTTCATAAAATCCCAAGTTGCCCAAAATAAGCCTGACTTTGCAAAGCTATTACAAAGTCATTTCTTCTTTAAATCACTCGAAACTAACTCCTATACAAAATCCTTTAAGTCTCCTCTCTAATTCCAATCTCTAATTTGCAGAAGCTCTTCTGATCCACCATAGGCACATAGTTTTGTGCCTCAGGATCTGATTTTGATCCCAGCCCATAACCGATCGTCTCTGGGTATCTATTTTGAGATTTTTGTAGTAAATTTTTTTGAAATCTATTCTTAACTCTCTTCTATATATGCCTTTATCATTTTATTTTCCAATCTACTTTGTTTTGCCTTACTTATGGCCCTACAAAGTAAATAGAAGTCCATTTGTAAAAAGGGCAGCATTAACACTCATTAGTTTTACTCCCTTTTTACTATTATCTATTTTTTTAAGATAATTTGCTACAATATTTTGAACTAAGATCTTCTATAATATACTATTTCTACACTCTTTCACCTAATAGTTACGTTACATCACGACAACACGTTCTTTAATCTCGCCATGACTTTTTTTGTTGTGGATCACTTTGAATTTAACAAGACCTTGGAACTTATTTCTTGAGATTTTTGGTGGTATCAAATGTGGAAGGCAATGAAGGACTTTTATACTTTCTTATAACATCTGTTTAAGATCCAAAAATTCTCAATATTGCCTTTATGGACTTTTACAACTTTTGCTTATTCCAAGATGGTCATCGTCTTCTATCTCAATAGATTTCATTATAAATCTACTACCATCTAATTCATTAGATAATATTTTTGTAGTGGTTGATCGACTCACAAAGATGACTTATTTCATCCCTTGCAAAAAGGCTACATCTAGTGAAGAAATGACAAGACTCTTTCTCGACAATATATATTGATATCATGGCCTACGAGATGATATCATATTTGATCAAGGATCCCAATTCATATCTAAGTTTTGGAAGTGTCTTTTTGAAATACTAAAGGTGGATATTAAACTTTCTTCAACTTTCCATCTTCAAATTGATAGCCAAACAGAACAAGTTAATCAAATGTTGGAACAATATTTACGATGTAACATTAACTATCAACAAGATGATTGGATCTTCTATCTACTATTAGCAAAATTTGTATATAATAATATTGTTTATGCTTCAACTCAATAAACACCATTTTATTCCAACTATGAATATCATCCGAAGCTTGATCTATAGAAAACACCAAAGAATAACAATCTAGTAGTTGAAAGATTTGCAAAGCAGCTATTGCAATACCAAATAATCTTAAAGCTTCAATTACAAGTAGCTTAAGATGCTTATAAGATATTTGTAGATAAATTTAGAAATCAACTACCAACTTTTTATATTGGAGATAATATATGGCTTCTTCGATGAAATATTAAGACTAAACAGCCATACAATAAGTTGGACTATCAAAGGTTGGGACCATTTTCTATCCAGAAGTAAATCAATCCAGCGGCATATTGCTTAGAATTACTATCTACTATAAAAGTACATCCAATTTTTCATGTCTCTCTTTTAGAACCTTATAGGGAGTCGCATATTCCAAGAAGGGTATAAAAATCGCCGCTTAGTATCTAAATTGAAGACCATAAAGAATACGAGGTTGAAAAGGTACTTGATTCATGATGAATGTGGAACAAATTAGAATATCTTATTCACTAGCGGGGCTATGACATTAATGAGCACACATGAGAAGTAGTCGCAAATCTTACCAATGTACCTTAAAAGATATAAGAATTTCATTAATTCTATCTTCACAAATCTAAACATATTTGATGATAACTTCTTAGTAAAGATTGCATTCAAGAAATATTCATAAAAAGGGGGAGAATTAAATTAAAGCCTTCATTTGTATATAGTCATTTATTCTAAGATAGAATAGAGTGGTAGAAGCAAGTTAGTCACTATGTCAAATCTTCAAGTATTGAGAGAACAAGACTCATAAGATTCTTTTGCTAAGCAAATTGCAAATAAATCAATGCAGTTTTCACAACCTTCAATTGAGCAAAGTGAGGACAATACATTTCAATGCCAAGTATGACTTTAGTTGGAGCCATTAGGAGCAAGATCTAATCATGCAAGTCTTAATTTCAATACTTGAGCTTTAGTGATATTGTTGGAGCTTAAGAAGGTGAATCTTTTTAGTCATGAGATTTTATTTGGAGGATGTTTTGAAGGCCGTAATGAAGATCAGATCCTTGGATGGGATGTTTCAACAACAAAGGTACTAGCTCAAGGCCATAGGTGATTTATTTGAGGACTAATAGAACTCATTGCTCAAAAAAAAAAACAGAATATATAGCTTTACTAGTACAGCGTATTCTTGATTTCTTACATATGTAGTAAGTTTGAGCTCCTTTTAGGACTTGTCACTAGGAAAGGGGATAATCTTAGAGACATGCACTCCGGAGATTCACAAAATCTTCTAAAATATTTTAGAAGCTTTTTAATTGATGAAAGTCAATTGAGAAGTTGCCTAGTTAATAGAAGGAGCTCAAAAAGCTTCCCAATTAGTAGAAAGAACTTAAGAAGCTTTCCAATTGATAGAAGTTGTTCGAAAAACTTCTTAGTTTGATGGAAGCTACTCAAGATGTGTCTTAGATAGGAATATATATAGAGGTCGAGGTTGAAGAGTTCTTCAATTTCGACAGCGCATCTCTTAGAGTTCTAACTCGCCTTTCTTAGTGTTGTTTGTATATTCATCTGATTAATTCAAGTTCTTGTTAGTTTCTTCTGGAAACCTTGTCTTAGATTCAAGTCTCTTGTTCTATATTCTTGTGTACTTGATACTTATAGCAAATAGAAAGTTCTTTAGTAGATCAAAGAGTGGAATTTGAAAGCAAACTTTAAAAGGTTTTTTTAGACATTAGTTATGAGTGATTTAAATAGATATTAACTTTGTAAGATCTCTAAAAAGTTAAGGTTGATTTGGGTGACTCTGAATTTTATGAAATAAAAAAAGATTTATAATTTTGAGCATTTTGTGAATTTAATTATAGATTTATAAATTAAATTTTGTGGATTTGTTATTATCTTGATTTAATTTTGTAATCACTTATCAATCTAAAAATCAATAAGTATTATTTGATACTTTATGGAAGACATCATATCTTGTACCAAGGACAAGAAAAGTAGTGTTTGATTAACAATATGAAACTTTAATAAATCAAAGCAATTTTATGTTTGTATCATTATTACATCGACACCTATTAAATTAATTTTCTTAATGAGTGAGAAGATAAAATTCACTCCTCAATCCAAAATATAAGGTGGCCTCAATTAAGAGTTATTTATAAATTGTGGTGTGAAATATAAGGAGTAATAAACAATAGTAAAGGAAAAGAACAATACAATACAAATAAAATATGTGCAATTGAATAATTGCACACTATAAAACTAGTTACTATCTATTCAATATATTTTTATCCAATAAAATATAAAAATAAAAAATAAAAATTATATTTTTACTTATATAATTTTTTTATCTTTCTAATGATATAAAAAATATGTAAATCCAAGTTACTATGAGTAAGTTATGATAGTTCAAAGATAAAAGATAAAAAATTAAAAAATTAAGTGAGTAATTTTTACCTCAAGGGTAATTTGCTTAAGAGATTAAGAATTCGAACCTCACTAAGGCTCACAAGTAGTATATGAGAGTGTCCTAGAGAGGCCACGAGGCCTTAGTCTTATCTTCCTACCTACATTGAAGGTGCCACAATCCATATGGGACTTGTGCACCTCCCTTCCCATAAGGACTACACTAGCTACTGGTCCTCCTATTTTCTATTAGTAAAACTTCTTATTTTTCAATTTTGACTACACTATGGTGTTCAAAAACACCCAATTAGCCTAGAAACCTTTTGAGGCCTTCAAATCTTACTCCAATTCTTCATAATGGCTCTCGAGGTGGTCAAACTCATTTTTACCAAAGTCTTAAAAATTCTTCTAAAAACTCCTAAAAAATTCTAAATAAATTATAAAAATTATTATAATACTTCTAAAGTGATAATATCAATTTAAAACTATTTTATTCTACCTTGGAGATTTTTTATAATAATAAAATCAATTTAAATCTACTAAAAATCTTATTTTCTACATAAACAACTAAAAAGACATGAGGTTTTTTTTTCTCATGCTTCTTCTACCTACTAAGTAACATTTATATGTTTCTCATAAATAATACATATAGATAGAAGGCCAATGTAGACATTGGTCTCCATAACTAAATAGTAATTCTTACAATTAAGAAAAAATATTAAATCAACTAAGATAATTGCTTCCAAGACTTATTAAGATTCTATTTCTTCTCAATTAATACTATTTTCTTTTGTTTAGTATCTTCTAAATATATCTTCACCTAATAATTATAATTTTGGCACTGAAATACATTTTTTTGTCCTAAAACAACTAATGAGTCAATTTGATGACTCACAATGAGGTGCATGCTGCAACTACTAATGATACTTTGGCCCTTAATATCAAACGTTGCTTTAAAAAAAATGCTGATAAGTTTAAGCTTGAAGAAGATCTTCTATTAGGAATGCAAGATAGCGGGTTAGCAAAGAAACAAGGAAAAGATTATAAAATTAGAATAATTTTAAAAATAAAGAACTAGATGGATAAAAATAAAGAATTAGATCATTGACAAGAATAATAGATTAGATTGATATTAAGAAACTAGACAATACTTTGGATTATTCTAAGAATTGTGTTGGCAAGACTGAGGTGCACCTTGGTCTTGCCTCTTATTTATACTACAAGGCTTATATCCTATTGAACCTTTTAAAAGTATCTTATAAGATTCTAGAAGATTTTAGAAAATTGAAGAAGATTTTAGAAGATTAAGGCAAGTTCAAGAAGACTAAAGAAGATGTTAAAAGATTCTAAAAGGCTATTCTAGAAGATTAAAAAAGATTCTAGAAGGTTTTAGAAGACTATAGAATATTTTAAGAGACTAAAGAAGGTTCTAGAAGATTTTAGAAGATTCTAAAAAACTATAGAAGATTTTAAAAGACTATAGAAGGTTCTAAAGGACTATGGAAAGTTCTAGAATGTGATGACTTAAAGTATATCTATGACATCACCTCTCCTTCTAGTGATAAGTTCCATGAGGAGTCAAAGTAATTTGATGATCAAATTATATATGCAAGAAATCTAAAATTCATTAGAATAAATAAGCAACATATTCCATCTTTTGTTTATTGGTTATCGATGTCAGGTAGTAACACGGCTATTAGGTGAAAGAGAAAAGAAATAACTATAATATATAAGATCTCAAATGGAAATATTTGAGCAAATTATCTAAGAATTATAGATAATAGAAAAAAAAGTAAAAAAAAATTAAAAGGCTAATATTGTCTTTTTATAGGAGAGGCTTCTATTTACTTTATATGCCTATAAATAAAGCACAACAAAGTATATTTGTCATGGACTGTCACGGACACAGAATATAGACTTGAAGTCTAAACAAGAAGTTCAAAAAGAACTGGCAAGAACTGGATTAATATCACGGACACAGAATATAGACTTGAAGTCTAAACAAGAAGTTTAAGAAGAACTGGTAGGAACTGGATTAATGAGATGAGTACAAAAACAACACCAGAGAGGTGAGCTAGAGCTCCAAGAGATGTGTTGTCGAGACTGAAGAACTCTTCAGCCTCGATTCCAATATATACTCATACCTAGGAAGCTTCTCAAGCAGCTTCCTGCAACTAGGGAGCTTCTCAAATAACTTCTACTAATTAAGAAGATACTAGAAGGCTCTGGAAGATTCTAGAGAGTTCTAAGAAACTTCTAGAATGTTCTAAAAGGTTCTAACAAGTATGTCCTTGACACTAGGAAGATATTAGAAGGCTCTGGAAGGTTCTAGAGAGTTCTAGGAAACTTCTAGAATGTTCAAGAAGGTTCTAACAAGTATGTCCTTGACATCACCTCCTCCTTTAGCTTCGAGGTCTCCAAGAAGCCATTTGAGATGTATACTCATAAACGTAGGAAATCAAAAATTTGTTGCATAGTCTCTGTAATATATTCCACCTGTTCACGAGGCAGATGATTCATGGATCCTTTTTTTATTCATTTCTCTAGAGAAGGCTTCATCTTCACGCTTCATTAATGACCAACTTTTGGTTTATTAGGATATTGTCGATGGAATTCCTGTACCTTTTGAAATGCATTGGCAAGATTTTTGCTCGGTTCCCATGTTCTTTTATTAATATCATAACCGCTCCAATGCACAAAGTACTCTAATTTATTCCATCTTTGCTGTGAATCTAGTATCCTTTCTACTTCATATTCTTCGTTGTTTTCAATTTCTATACTAGGTGGCGGATATTGCACTCTTCCAGGAAAAGACGATTCTCGATAAGGCTCTAACAGAGAAACATGAAAGATAGGGTGTACCTTCATAGCAGCTGGTAACTCTAAGCGGTACGCCACAGGATTGATCTGCTTCTGGATAACAAATGGTCCCAATCTCTGGTAGTCCAACTTATCACATGGCCGCTTGGTCTTGATATTCCGTCGAAGCAGCCATATTTTATCTCCAATCTTGAAATTAGGTGCCTGATTCCGTAATTTATCCGCGAATGCTTTGTAAGACTCTTGGGCAATTTGCAATTGAAGCTTCAATATGGTTTGAAGCTCCAATAGCTGCTACACCAATCCTTCAAGCTTCGGATGATACCCATAGTTGGAAAAGAATGGTATTTTCTGAATCAATCCATGAAGGGTGTTGTTATATGCAAACTTTGCTAGCGATAGATATGCAGTCTAATCATCTTGCTGATAGTTGATGCTGCATCATAAATACTGTTCCAAAACTTGATTCACTCGTTCCGTTTGGCCGTCTGTATGAGGATGGAATGTGGAAGAAAGTTTGATGTCCACCTTTAATATTTTAAAAAAAGATCTCCAAAACTTTGATACAAATTGGGTTTTTCGATTCGACACGATATCATCTGATAGACCATGATATCGATATACATTATCAAGGAAGAGCCTTGCTGTATCTTCGCTTGACAATGTCTTCTTGCAAGGGATAAAATGTGCCATCTTTGTAAGTCAATCCACCACAACAAAGATGCTATCAAATGAATTCGATGGCGATAGATCTGTAATAAAGTCCATAGAAATTGAAGACCACGGATGCAAAGGAATGGGCAATGGCTGTAGAAGTCCATAAGGGCGATGTCGAGGGTTTTTGGATCTTGAACAAATGTCACAAGAGAGGATGAAATCCTTCACATCTTTCTACATTTGGGGCTACCAGAAATCTTGTGAAATGAGTTCCAAGGTCTTGTTGAATCCGAAATGTCTCGCAGCTGGAAAGTCATGACGAGATTGAAGGACTCGAAGTCGTGTTGGCCCTTTTGGGATATATAGCTGCTCCTCAAAGTATAAGAGATCTCCTTCAACCTTAAACTTGTCATCATTGATACGTTGCTTAATATCAAGGACTATTGGATCTTCAATAATTGCAGCACGTACCTGGTTGAGGAAGTCAGCATCAATTGGCACCACATCAGCACAAATTCTGAATTGCTTTGGCTTTAATAATGTTGTACACTACTGATCAAGCGCTGCCTCTCCAATCTTCGGTGTAAGATATGATCTTCTTGATAAGGCATTGGATAATCCTTGCTGCTTTTCAGGTCAATAAGTAATATCGAAGTCAAACCTAGATAGCAACATATTCCATCAAGCTTGACAATGATTTAGAACTCGAGCCGACATGAAATATTTTAGATTCTTGTGATCCGTATATACGGTCATCGGATGCGTAGCTCCTTCGAGGAAGTGACGCCACTCTTGGAAAGAATCCATTATCTTGAATCTCGTAGTTGATCTCAGCCGCAGAAAACTTTCGTGAATAGAATACAACCGGATGAAGCTTATTGTCGATGCCCATCTGTGAAAGTACGGCTCCTAAAACAAAATCCGAAGCATCAATTTCCAAATAGAAAACTTTTATAAAGTTTGAATGTACCAAGATTGGAGCCGTAGTAAATGCCGTTTTAAGATTTTGAAATGCTTTTTCCGCTAGAGATCTCCATTCTAGCTTATCCTTACATGTTAATCGAATGAGTGGAGCAGTTACTTCAGAATAATTCTTGATGAAGATCCGATAGAAGTTAATAAAGCCAAGAAAATATTGTACGTCTCTAATCGTCTTTGGAACTTCCCAGGACACAATTGCTTCCACCTTCTTGGGATCCATCTTCAAGTCTTCTGTAGTCGCAACAAATCCTAAAAACTCCATCTCAGTTTGATGAAATAAGCACTTCTCCAACTTGGCGTAGAGTCCTCGCTCGTGTAGTTTTTCGAGTATCAAATGAACGTGCTTCTCATGCTTTTCTTCATTCTCAGAAAATATCAAGATATCATCCAGACAAATGACAACAAAATTGTCTAGATATTCTCGAAAAATATTGTTCATCATGTGTTGAAAAACCATCGAAGCATTGGTAAGACCAAATGGCATGACATTATACTCAAAATGGCCATACCTTGTACAAAAAATTGTCCTCTATTCGTCTCCTTCTTTGATTCGCACAAGGTTGTAAACTCCCCTTAGATCAATCTTTGTAAAGATCTTTGCACATCCAAGTTGTTCTAAAAAACTAGAGATCAAAGGTAATGGATAGCGATTCTTCTTTGTCACCTTGTTGAGACCTCGATAGTCCACGCACATCCATAGTGAGCCATCCTTTTTCTTCACAAATAAGATTGGTGCTCAAGTTGGCGATTTTGAATGACAAATGAAGTTCTTGGCTAGGTTCTCGTCAATGTATTTCCGCAACTCAGCCAACTCCGTCTGCGATAGGTTGTAGATTGGGCCAAAAGGCGATTGTGTTCCTTCTTACAATTCTATGGCACAATCATATGGTCGATGTTCTAGTAGCATATCAACATTTTTCTTTTGGAATACGTCTTGAAAATCCTTGTATTGTTCCAGTATTCCTATTGTTGAAATCTGCTCTCTACTAATTGAAGCCACATAAATGACCAATGGTGTGCCTTCCTTGCACGATCTTACAAATATTCTTGCTCCAATGAATAAGGATTTTTTGATTTGGGGTCTTCTTCTAGGCTTGTCCTCAGGTTGTTCTATGGGAAATGTTATCCTCCGCAACTTCCAATCTATGGATGGATTATATTTTTTCAATCAAAAAAGACCAAGAATAATAGGATTTGACGGGATGCTAATAATGTTGAAAACAATATAACTACTGTAGTCTTTAAACGTCACTTCTATAGGTTCTGATTCATGGATGACACTACCAGATAATAAAGGTCGTCCATCTATTACTTCTACGTGAACAGGTTTGAATTTTTGTACTTGGGGAATTTTGTGATGCTTAGCAAATTCTTGGTCTAAGAAACAAGCAGATGCTCCTGAATCTAATAAGGCTAAGGTTTTTAGTTTTTCAAGACCAAAAGACAAAGGAATTGTAAAACAACAGGCAGGTTGAGTAGAAAGAGAGAAACCTGGTTTTGATTTGTCCAGTCGCACGATTCCTATTGTGGTAGGGCAATCTCGTTTTCTTGAACAAACGTACTTCTATTCTTGATGCTGCGTCCATTTTGCTTCTTTGGACAGTTTCCAACTCTATGGCCTTCTCCACCGCAATAAAAGCACAAATCTTTCTCCATACGCTGCTTCTTTTCTTCTAGAGTAAGGGATTTGATACGTACCACATCAATCTGTATGTCCTCTGTCTCCGCTTGTGAATTTAGACTACTTGCCGATATAATTGCGCCATGATGACTTGTATATTGTCTAGAGCGTTGGTCTTGGCGACGTTGAAATAGGTGGTTATCGCACTTTACAGCTTGGCTAATGGCTTCGTTGAGCGTTCGTGGATTAGGAAGAGATAATAATAAATCCTTCACATTGTTCTTTAGACCCCAATAGAATTGGCTCATCAATGCTTCTTCATCCCAATTGATGTCGCATGCCAATTGCCTGAAATCTGATGCATAGATTGATGTAGAGCGAGTCCCTTATCGTAGTGATCGAGTTTTAGTTGTAGTCCACCGAGCCTTATCATGCTCGCCAAATGCTTCTGCAAATGCCTCCAAAAAATTCTCAAAGTTATTCAAAATCGGTGATCCTTTTTCAAATAGAGGAGCAAACCACGATAGAGCTTGTCCCGTAAGCAAAGTTCCAACCACTCCAATGCGTGATTCCTACGTTGGATAACGTTCGGATTGTAGAGCTGTTATTAACTTGATTTGATTGATAAAACCTTGAAATTTGGAGCGTGTACCATCAAACTTGTCTGGAAGGCTAATTTGAGGTTCTTTTCATTGTGGAAGTAATAATTTTCATTGAACCACAAGTAAAGCTGCTTCTTCTGGTGTAGAAGCTTGAGGCTGATGAGGCCCAGATTGTACTATTCTGGATGCTCCATCATTATAAAGTCTTGCAAAGATTCCTTCCATCATCGTAGTTCTCTGTGATAACGTAGCAAGATCACTCATAATGGCATCCATCTTGGACTCCAAACTTTCACTCATATTAATGTCTTGACCTCCAACCATTCTAAGAAAAAGAAAGTAATTGTTTCTACAAGGAGGAAATATTGGTTTAGAAGAGGGTACTCCGCAATCTCTAAAACGCCTTAAGACCTTGAAGAAGAGGGATAATCCACTCTCCTCAAGAAGAATAAGACTCCAATATTATGACAAAAATATATCAATTTAGAGGAGGGTAATCTGCAACCTCTAAAATACTAGTGTACCTTCAAGAAGAGGGGTAATCTACACTCCAACAAGAAAGAACTAACTCTGATATCCAAGGTGAGAGTAGTCTTGACAAACTGATATGGACTGTCACGGACAAAGAATAAAGACTTGAAGTCTAAATAAGAAGTTTAAAAAGAACTGGCAGGAACTGGATTAATATCACGAACACAGAATATAGACTTGAAGTCTAAACAAGAAGTTTAAGAAGAACTGGCAGGAACTGGATTAATGAGATGAGTACAAAAACAACACCTGAGAGGTGAGCTAGAGCTCCAAGAGATGTGTTGTCGAGACTGAAGAACTCTTCAGCCTCAACTCCAATATATACTCCTATCTAGGAAGCTTCTCAAGCAGCTTCCTCCAATTAGGGAGCTTCTCAAGCAACTTCTACTAACTAGGAAGATATTAGAAGGCTCTGGAAGGTTCTAGAGAGTTCTAGGAAACTTCTAGAATATTCTAGAAGGTTCTAACAAGTATGTCCTTGACAATATTAGAAAAATAAATAATATAGAAATTATTAAGAATGAATTAAGAATAGATTTGAAAAAATCTTACCTCAAAAATCTTAGAATTGATACTCGGAAAAGATTGGTTATGAGCCTGGATTAAAATCAGACTTTGAGATACAAAACCACATGGCTACGGCAATTCATTTTTTTTGGCAAATCAAAAAGTAGAATTAGAGAGCAGACTAGAGGATCTTTCTTTCAATGTTAATTGAAAGTGATTTGAGTTTGTAACAACTTTGTAAGGGCTTTGCAAAGTTAGAGTTGATTTTGGTGACTCTAATTTTTGTGAAATATATTGAAATATATTTTTGAATATTTTGTGAGATTGGTTACTGATCTATATTTGAGATTTTGTGGATTGGTGCATACAATTGGACTTGTAGAGTGCTATGAATTTTAAATTGATCTAATAGTTCATTCAAAGATTATTGAAGTTTTTGTGGGTTGGGATCTTGGAAATTAGAAATTGAGGGCCATTTAGATTTTCTAAGAATTCTAGCAATCTACTAATTGGATTGGAGTGAAATTTATATGTATGTGTGTAAAAGATTTAATTTTTTATAAACATGTGAAATTTAGAAGCAATTAAATGGTATAAAAAAGAAATATTGGCATTGAATGATCAGCATTAAGGTTGGAGAAGGAGGCCGACCGACACTTGATTGAACTTTAGAATTGATTTTCTTGTTGGAAAGTTTGATCTTCTTCAAATTTCATGTACTTACTACCAACTTAATTTTTAAGAAGTGTATAAAATTTTAAGTAAGATCAACAATTTAGTCAATAGATATTAAGATTCTAAACTGCCCTAAAGCTGAAATAAGTTGATTAGTATTTAATTAGGATTTAATTTAGGATTCAGCTAGGATTTTGTTAGGATTTAGTTTAGAATTTGGCTAAGATTTTGTTAGGATTTAGTTTAGGGTTTTTTTTAAGATTTGACTAGGATTGATTTGGATTTAATTAAGATTTAATTAAGATTTAGATAGTAAGAGTGACTAAGATTATTTAGGATTTATTTAGGATTTAGTTAATATTTGACAAAGATTGACTAGAGTTTAATTAAGATTTGACCAAAGTTGATTAAAATTTAGATAGGATTTGTTTAGGATTTGATTAGAATTTAGTGAAAATTTGACCAGGGTTGATTATAATTTAGATAGAATTTGTTTAGGATTTGGTTAGGATTTAGTCAGGGTTTGATTAAGATTGACTAGGATTTAGTTAGGATTTGATCAGATTAAATTAAAATTTAGTTAAGACTTGATCAAAATTAATTAAGATTTAGTTAAAATTTTACCAAGATTAATTAGAGGTTAATTAGGGTGATTAGGATTGTTTAGGATTTATTTAAGATTTGGTTAGGATTTGATCAGGATTGACTAGGATTTAGTTAAGGTTTAGTTAAGATTTGATTAAGGTTTGTTTAGAATTTGACTAGAGGTGTTAAGACTAGTTATTTTTATTTCTTTTTATCTTCTACAGCTAAGTGTCCAGAGTATTCTCAAGCAAGACTTCATGACATACGACACTAGTTCAATAGGATCCTTGAGATAGCGTCAATGACCTTCAGATGTAACCTCTATTGTACCAACATTCCATCTAAGACTTTGCTCTTCATTATGACCTTCAAAACATCCTCTAAACATAATTTTTGGTTCACCTGGGATCACCATTCTAACTTCAAAGAATATTACTAAAACTTGGATATTTGAATTAAATTTTTGTGATAAGATCATATCTCCAAAGATTTCAAACATGGCCTTAATTGACGTTAGAATAATCCTTCTTTGTCTTATTCATGTTCTTCAAATCCAACACATTTTGAAAGTTGCAATGGTTTTTCAACCATTTATATGGCAAAAGAGTCTTTTGGCTCTTATTCCTACAATTTCCTTGAAATGCAAAGATTTGACATAGTAACTAATAAGCTTCTAACAAGATCTATTCTATCTTTAGATAAAATAATTATATACAAGTGAAGGTCTTGGCATGGTTTTTTTTTTATTATATTGGTCTTTTGTTGTTGATAAAAAAATATCATTTAAAAGCCAAGAAATATTAGTATCCACAAAATCTTTAGTGGCAATTGAATCTAGGTTTATTAGGATATCGTTGATGGAATTTACAAACTTTTCAAAGTGCATTCCTAAGGTTATTTGAAGGTTTTTACATTCTTTTGCTAATTCCATAGCCCTTTTAATGAATGAAATATTCTAATTGTCCATGTCTTATATGCAAATCTTATATTTCATCTACTTTGTTATCCAACTCTTAATTGACTTCAACCAAGGTTGGTGGTGGAAGAATTCTTCTAACAATACTTGATTTATAATAGGTTTTTATAAATAAGACATAGAAGATTAGATAAATACGCATTCTACTTGGTAGTTCAAAATGAAAACTTACTAGATTTATTTGGTGTAGAATTATAAATGGTCTAAATCTTTGATAGTCTAATTTTTGTGATGGTCAATTCATTTATATATTTTACTAAAGTAATTAGATACAATCTCTTATCTTGAATTTTGGTTGGTTCTTATAAGAAATATTATTATATCATATTATGCTACTTGACCAATAGTAGGAGGTCCATCCAATCATCTTATTGGTAATTTATATTATAATAAAAATGATATTTCAAGATTTGATTCATTGGTTTTGTTTGACCATCAGTTTGAGGATGATAAGCTAATGAAAGATTGATCTTGACCTTCAAAAGTTGAAATAGTCATCTTCAAAAATTTGATACAAATTGTGGTCCTCGGTCCAAAATGATATCATTTGAAAGGCCATGTATTTAATAAATATTATTAATAAAAAACTTGGTTATTTTTTTTCCAAAAATAATCTTGTTGCACAGAATGAAATATATCATCTTGGTCAGATGGTCTACCACTACAATAATTGAGTCTTTTCCATTGAAAATTGGGAGATCTGTAATAAAATCTATTGATAACGATTTCCATGGGCCTTTAAAAATTGGAAGTGGTTGGAGAAGTCCATATAGTTGGTGCCTTGGGACCTTTGCTTGGACACAAATTTTACATGATTGGATGAATTTTTTCACCAATTTCTATATTTGAGGCCACCAATAATCTCTTGATATTAATTCCAAAGTCTTATTAAAGCTAAAATGTATAATTACCGGAAGGTCATATTATGCTTGAAGAATTTGAAGTCTTATAGGGCTTGGAAGAACATATAAAAGATTCTTGAAATATAACAATCCGTCTTCAGACTTGAAATTATTATTTTTTTTTACATGTACATTTTTTAAATATTGCTGAAAGTTCTCTACAAATGGTTCTATTTTTATTGTTCTTTAGATTTTTGTCTTGAGAGCTATTTTTGTATAAGTAGATATAGTCAGTATCTTCAACCACAAATTGGACGGCTCCAATATGATTGAGTTTTGTTGATCTAATATAATATTTTTTATTCTTGACACAAGATATGATTGTCAAGAAAGGGCATTTGATTTTTCTTGATGTTTTTCTAGATAAGATATAATCACAAAATTAAACTCAAATAATGACATGCTCCATCATGCTTGTTGGCAATTCAAAACTTGAGCACTTGTAAAATACTCCAAGTTTTTGTAGTCAGCATATATGATAATCTTGTATTGAATCTCCTCCAACAAATGGTGCCATTCTTCAAAGGCATCAAGAATCGTCAATAATTCTTTGTTGTGGTTTTTGTAATTGATCTTTGCAGCTAAAATGTTTTTAGAGCGGAATGCTATTGGATGTAGTTGACCATTATTACTAGCTTAAGAGAGTACAAATACAAGTGCAAAATTAGAGGCATCCCTTTGTAGAATGAATGGTTTTGTTGGATCTACATAGACAAGTATAGAGATTGAAGTGAAGGATTTTTTTATCTCTTGAATGCTTCTTCAATCTTCATATTCCAAATAAATTTCTCCTTACTTGTAAGTCATGTTAATAGAGCCGCAATCTTGAAATAATCTTTGATGAAGATTTTGTAAAAATTTACAAATCCAAAAAAATATTATATATTTCGGATTGATGATAGTTGTTTCTACTCTATAACAATTTGTATCTTCTTTAGATCTATAAAAGTTCTATTTTTAGAAGTAATATATTCTAAAAATTTGATTGATAGTTGATGGAAAGAATACTTTTCTAATTTGGCATACAATCCACTTTTCCATAGTTTCTCCAATACTATATGTACATGATGTTTATATTCTTATTTGTTCTTAAAAAATTTCAAAATATCATCTAAGTAGATGATTACAAAGCCATCTAAGTATTCCCATAAGATATCATTCATCATATGTTAAAAGACTGTAAATGCATTTGTAAGTCCAAAAGGCATAACATTGTATTTGAAATGTCCATACCTTGTACAAAATGCTGTCTTCTATTGATCTCCTTCTTTAATCTTGACTAGGTTGTAGGTGCCTCTCAAATCAATTTTTATAAAGATCTTTGCCTCTTCTAATTATTCCAATAATCTTGAGATTAACAATAATGGATAGCGGTTTTTTTTTTATTACCTTGTTCAAACCTTGATAGTCAACTCACATATATAAAGAACCATCTTTCTTCTTTACAAATAAGATATAGGCTCTTACAAGTGATTTGAATATCTAATATAATTCAAACTAGATTTTCATCAATATAGTCTCGCAAGGTTGTAAGCTCCATTTGTGAGAGATTATAAATTGAATCAGATAGAGGTTGAGCTCTGTTTTGTAATTTGATTGCACAATCATAAGGGAGGTGTTTTTGTAACATGTCTGCTTTTATCTTTTCAAATATGTCTTTAAAGTCATGGTATCGATTAGGAATATCTTGTTTCAATTATCCCATTGGATCTTTCATTAAAATAGCATACAATACAAATGTAGCCCCTTTTTTTGCTGCCTGTATAAATGCTTTAGTTCTAAGAAATGAAATAGTACCTCGTTTCTTCTTTTGATGTTTGGATCTTAAAAAATCTTTTACAAACTCTAATCAATATCAAGATTATGTAATTCAAAGCAAAGAAGTCTAATGACAATAGGATTTATTAGACATCAAATGATATTGAAGACAATACATGATATTTAATCTTCTAGTATCACTTCCAATAGTTGGATTTCTTCAATAACATCTCTTGATGCAAGATTTTGTCTTTTGATGGCTTCAACGGGTGTGAAATGGATCTTCTTTACAAGTACTAAGTTGTCCTTGGTTGTAAAATTCTTATCTATAAAGCATGCTGATGCTCCAATATCTAAAAAGACTTTAGCAAAAATTTCTTATTTTAAGATTCTTATATATGTAAATATAAAATAAGATATTGGATCTAGAGATAAGAAGAGACATTTTTTTGATATTTTAGATTTAGAAGGTGTTCAACTACACGGTCCCTAAGTGCTAATTTCACTGAACTGAAATGGAGTTCTTAAAAATCATTGCAACTACGAAAGGCTTGAAGATGGATTCCAAGAAGGTAGAAGCAATTGTGTCCTGGGAAGTTCCAAAGACGATTAGAGACGTACAATATTTTCTTGATTTTGCTAACTTCTATTGGATCTTCATCAAGAATTACTCTCAAGTTGTTGCTCCATTCACTCGATTGACATGTAAGGATAATCTTGAATGGGAACCTCTAACAAAAAAGCATTTCAAAATCTTAAGATGGCATTTACTGTAGCTCCAATCTTGATACACCCAAACTATGCAAATGCTTTCTATTTAGAAACTGATGCTTCAGATTTTGCTTTAGGAGCCGTACTTCCGCAGATGGGCATTGACAATAAGCTTCATCTAGTTGCATTCTATTTGCGAAAGTTTTCTATGGCTGAGATCAACTTTGAGATCCTTGATAAGGAATTCTTTGCTATAGTGGATTCTTTCCAAGAGTGGCATCACTTCTTTGAAGAAGCTGCACATTCAGTAATCGTATACATGGATCACAAGAATCTGGAGTACTTCATGTCGGCTCGAGTTCTAAATTGTCGTCAAGCTTGATGGAATATATCGCTATCTAAGTTTGACTTCGTTATTACTTATCAGTCTGAAAAGCAACAATGGCTATCTGATGCATTATCAAGAAGATCATATCTTGCGTTGAAGGTTGGAGAAGCAGCGCTTGATTAACAATATACGACATTGTTAAAGCTAGAGCAATTCAAGATTTATATTGTTGTTGTGCCAATTGATGCTGACTTCTTCAATCAGATACGTGCTGTGACCATTGAAGATTCAGTAGCCTTGAATATCAAGCAATGTATCAATGATGACAAGTTCAAGGTCGAAAGAGATCTTTTATACTTTGCAAATTGGCTGTATATCCTAAAAGAGCCAACACGACTCCGAGTCCTTCAATCTCGTCATGACTTTCTAGCTGCTGGACATTTTGGATTCAACAAGATCTTGGAACCCATTTCCTAAGATTTTTGGTGGCTCCAAATGTAGAAGGATGTAAAAGATTTTGTTCTCTCTTATGACATTTGTTCAAGATCCAAGAACCCTCGGCATTGCCCTTATAGACTTCTATAGCCATTGCCTATTCCGCATCGTCCATGGTCTTCACTTTCTATGAACTTTATTACAGACCTATCGCCATCGAATTCATTCGATAGCATCTTTGTTGTGGTGGATCGGCTTATATAGATGGCATCAACTCAAAAAATACCATTCTTTTTTAATTATGGGTACCATCCGAAGCTTGATCTATTGAATCCATCAACAAATAACAATTCAACAGTTGAAAGATTGGTGAAGCAGCTATCAGAGCTTCAAACCACATTGAAGCTTCAATTGCAAATTGCCCAAGAGTCTTACAAAGCATCCATGGATAAATTTTGGAATCAAGTAACTAATTTCAAAATTGGAGATAAAATATGGTTGCTTCAATAGAATATCAAGACCAAGCGGCCATGTGATAAGTTGGACTATCGAAGATTGAGACCATTTGTTATCCAGAAGCAAATCAATCCTATGACTTACCATCTAGAGTTACCAGCTGCTATGAAGGTACATCCTAACTTTCATATTTCTCTGTTAGAGCCTTATCGAGAATCATCTTTTCTTGGAAGAATGCAATGTCTGCTACCTAGTATAGAAATTAAAAACCACAAAGAATATGAGGTGGAAAAGATACTAGATTCATGACGAAGATGGAATAAATTAGAATGGTTGGTATATTGAAGCGGCAATGATATTAATGAACGAATATGGAAATCGGTCAAGAATCTCACCAATGCACTGCAAAAGATATAGGAATTCCATCGACGATATCCTAATAAATTAAAAACTGGCCATTGATGAAGCGTGAAGATGAAGCCTTCTCTGAAGAAATGAATAGAAAAGAAATCCAGGTCTTATCAAAACATAACTTGTTGTATTTTGTAGTGTCAAGATATCTAATCTCAGGATGTATTTAGATATGGCTAGTGGAAATGAGGATATTATCTAGTGATGCCATCGCAATGGAGTAGCTCACAATGTTGACCTCAAAATGAAAAATTAGAAGAATCAAAAAGACATCAAATAATACCAAGTAGTAGGTCACTTGTGATTGTCTTTGAAGCTAAACTAGCTCATGAAGATAGTGACAAAATGATATTTTCAGGCCGCTTCTACAATAAAGATACAGAAGTTCAGGTATGGTCTTAAGTAGAAGGTGTTCATCATTACCAGTGGTTACAAGGACTCATGAATTATCTGCCTCATAAACGACAATTAGAATATATTGTAGAGACTATGTGCCAAATCTTTGATTTTTTATGTTTGTGAGTATACATCTCAAATAGCTTCTTGGAGACCTCGAAGCTAGAGGAGGAGGTGATATAAAGGACATATTTATTAAAACCTTCTAGAATATTCTAGAAGATTTTTAAAATTTTTTAGAACCTTCCAGAGCCTTCTAGCATCTTCTTAGTTGGTAGAAGTTGCTTGAAAAGCTTCCTAATTGGTAGAAGTTATTTGAGAAGCTCCCTACTTGGTAGAAGTTGCTTGAGGAGCTCCCTAGTTGGTGGAAGCTATTTGAGAAGCTTCTTAGGTAGGAGTATAAATTGGACTCGAGGCTAAAGAGTTCTTCAGTCTCGACAACACATCTCTTGAAGCTTTAGCTCACCTCTTTGATGTTGTTTTTGTACTCATCTGATTAATCTAATTCTTGCCAGTTCTTCTTGAACTTCTTATTTAGACTTCCAGTCTATATTTTGTATTTGTGACAATAATAGAATATATTTAGGATATCAAAATCAAAATCTTAAAGTGAAATATATTTAGAAGATGCTAAATAAAAAAAATAATATTAGTGAGAAAGAAATGGAATCTTAGTAAGTCTTGGAGGTAATTATCTTAGTTGATTCAATATTTTTTTTAATTATAAGAATCAATATTTAATTATTGAGATCAATGTCTAAATTGACCTTTCATTGCTATGCACCATTTATTAAAAATATATAGATTTTATTTAGTAGGTAAAAAAAGCATGAAAAATAAATCTCATATCTTTTTAGTTATTTATGTAGAAAATAGGATTTTTAGTTGATTTAAATTTATTTTATTATTATAAAAAATTACCAAGGTAGAATAAAAAAGTTTCAAATTGAAATTTTTATTTTTAAAATATTATAAAAAAATTTAGGATTTATTTAGATTTATTTAGAAATTTTTAGAATAATTTTAAATACTTTGATAAAAAAAGAGTTTTACCACCTTAGGAGCTATTATGAAAAAATGGAGCAAGATTTGAAGGCCATACAAGGTTTTTAGGCTAATTAGTTAATTTTGAACACCATGGTGAAGTTAAAAATATAAAAAAAAGAACTTCATTAGTAAAAAATAGGAGGACTAGCAACTAATGTAGTCCTTGTAGGAAGGGAGGTGCACAAGTTCCATAGGGATTATAGTATCTTAGATGTAAGTAGGAGTCTAAGACAAGCCTCTCTAATGTGAGCTAAAATTCCTCCCTATTCACTTTAAGAGAAAAAATAACTACACAATAAGTTTGAAAGGTAGTAAAGACTAATTATGTGATTACTTTAATGATTGATTAGTTAATCAAGTGGTTGTAGTTTCAACTCTTTAGATAATGTCTTGCAAGCAATGGTTACCATTTAATTTAACTTAGAATAAGTGATAAAAAGAAAAAAGAAAAAAATAAAAGAATTAGATAGAAATAACAAAATAGAATAGTCAGATCAAAGAAATTGGATAGAATAAAACAACTAGATGAAAATAATACTATTGGATGAAAATGGTACTATTAGATGAAAATAGGTATAATTGAATAAAAATAAGTATAATTGGATGAGAAATGATACTATTGGATAAAAATAAGTATAGATAGATGATAATAGGTGTAACTAGATGAAAACGGCACTATTGGATGAAAATAATATTGTTAGATGAAAATAGGTATAATTAAATAGAAATGGCACTTTTGGATGAAAATAAGTATAATTAGAGGATAATTGGTATAATTGGATGATAATAGGCATAATTAGATGAAATAGTACTATTGGATGAAAATAATACTAATAGATGAAAACCGGCATAGCATTAGGATAAAGGAGCAATAGCAACAAATTAAAAATCTCTCAATTTTAAACCTTAATAACTTTTGTATTTCAATTCCAAATTTGATGATTCTTTTATCTAATCCTATTAATTTTTTGTCTTCTATATAATAAATATATCTAAAAAAGAAAATAATTCTATTAATAATGAGCTCCAATAGGACCAATAAAGAATTTAAAATAACAACTAACAACACAAGTTTATAACTAATAATACAATATAAATCTTGGTGCCTCATTAGGTTGCTCTTACTAAGGGCTTAAATCAAAGGTGAGAGAAAAAGAGATAGATAGATAGATAGAAAAATTGATTGAGAAATTAATGATGAATAATGCTTTAAAAGGATCTTATATATCCAAGCCCTCAAGCCATTTATCAACAATTATCATTGCCGGTAACTTACAAGTAACAACTAATTTGGGAGCAAGTAGTATAACTTGCATGATACTTTATCTTATTCTAAATATTTCTAACTACCAACTAATATTTTTAGCACTACTTATCATTAAAAGGTCAATTTACATCTCTCATGATCTCCAACTAATACTATTCATAAAAAAGACCAATAGTTGGCATCCATTTATTATAAGGTGATAATAAATCAGCATAGATATCAATCAATAGATAAGTTTTAATTCTTAATAACTTAATTAGCTAAAAATTCTATAAAATAACTTCTTAACTTACTAATAAGAATATTAATCTTTAAGAAGAATTTGTTAGAAACTAGCTTGATTTATTATTATAAAAGTAATGATTGAAGAATAGAATAGCTCTCTATCTTCTTCCTTTACCATCTCTTGTGGCTTCAAGAATAGAGTAATTCTTCATCTTCTTCCTATACCATCTTTTGTGGCTTCAAAAATAGAATAATTTTTCATTACTTTTTCACCATACTCCAACTATATCTAACTCTGTATTTTCTAATAACTTCATTTTAAACAAAAAATAATATTTTTTAGAATTTAATTTTTATAATTAGATTCCATTAAAATTAATTTGATAATACAAGGCCTTGGTATATTATTTAGACCGAAAATCTCTATTTTTTCATAATTAACAAATAAATAATATTATATCTTATCAAAATACCAAAAATTAATTAAATAAAATTTTGGTATATAATTTAGGGCTCACATCTAAAACACCCTTATACACTACTTGTAAGCCTTGGTAAGATTTAAATTCATGATTTCTTAAGCAAGTTATCCTTGAGGTAAAAATTTTCCACTTAATTTTTTTATTATTCACCTTTTATCTTTGGACTATTATAACTTACTTATAATAATTTGGATTCATATATTTTTTATATCATTAGAAAGATAATAAATTATCTATTCAAAAATATAACTTTTATTTTTTATTTTTATTTTTTATTAGATAAAAATATAATGAACAAACTATGATCTAGTTTTAAATTGTATACTTATTTGATACCATTTACTTCATTTGTTTTGTGATTGTTCTTCTTATTCTTATTATTTACTTTTTTTACTTTACACTATCAATTACAAGCAACTCTTAAGTGAAACCATCTTATAACTTGGGTTGAAAGGTGAATTTTATCCTCACACATTCTTCAATCTTGTTATGATTTTTCCATTGTAAATCACTTAGGATTTAATAAGACCTTGGAATTTATTTCTCGAGATTTTGGATGGCTTCAAATGTGGAAGGTGATAAAAGACTTTATGCTCTCTTATGACATCTGCTCAAGGTCTAAAAATCCTTGACACTGCCCTTATAGACTCTTACAATCCTTGCCTATTCTAAGATGATCATAGTCTTCTATCTTGATAGATTTCATCATCAATCTATCGCCATCAAATTTATTGGACAACATCCTTGTAGTAGTTGATTGATTCACAAAGATGGCTCATTTCATTCCTTACAAGAAGACTATGTCTAGTGAAGAAATGGCAAGGCTCTTTTTTAATAATATATATCAATATCATAGCCTATCAGATGATATCAAATCCAATTGAGGACCCTAGTTTATATCTAAGTTTTAAAGATGTCTTTTTGAAATATTAAAGGTAGATATTAAACTTTTTTTGGCTTTCCATCCTCAAATTGACGGCAAAATAGAATGAATTAATCAAGTTTTGGAGCAGTATTTATAATACAGTATCAATTATCTACAAGATGATTGGATTTATATCTATTGTTAGTGAAGTTTGTATATAGTAATATCATACATGCCTCAATTCAGTAAACACTATTTTATTCCAATTATACAAATTACATAAATCTTGATCTATAGAGTATGCCAAAAAATAACAATCCAATAGTTAAAGGATTTATAAAGCATCTATTGCAATACCAAACAACCTTGAAGCTTCAATTGCAAGTACCTCAAGATGCTTATAAGGCATTTGTAAATAAATTCAAAAATCAAATACTTACTTTTCATATTTGAAATAAGATATGGCTTCTTTGATGGAATTTTAAGACTAAGCTGCTATGCGATAAGTTGGATTATCAAAGACTATGACTATTTTCTATCTAAAAGCAAATAAATTTAGTGGCATATTGCTTAGAATTACCATCTTTTATGAGGGTACATCCAATTTCTCATGTCTCTCTTTTAAAGCTATATAAAGAGTTGAATATTCCGGAAAGAGTACAGCAATTGCTACCTAATATCAAAATTGAAGACCATGAAGAATACAAGGTTGAAAAGATATTTGATTCACAACAAAGGTGGGACAAATTAAAATATCTTGTTTATTGGTGGGACTATGATATTAATGAGTATACATAGGAATCAGCCAAAAATCTTACCAATGTACGTCAAAAGATATAAAAATTTAATTGATTATATTCCTATAAATCCAAACATGTTCAATGATAATTTTTTGGTAATATTGATAAACATGTTCAATGATAATTTTTTGGTAATATTGATAAACATGTTCAATGATAATTTTTTGATAAATATAAAAAAAAAAATTTTAAATTAAAGCCTTTATTAATATATATTCATCTATTTCAAAATAGAATAGAGTGGTAGAAGCAAGTCAGTCTTTATGTCAAACCTTCAAGCATTGAGAGAACAAGATTTTAAAGATTCACTTATCACTTAAGCTTTAAACAAATCAATACTATTTTCATAGCCTTCAATTGAGGAAAGTGAGGACAATACATTTGAGCACTAAATACAACCTTGATTGAAGCCATTAGAAGTAAGATCCAACCACACAGGTCTCAATTCTAATGCTTAAGTTTTAGTGATAGTGCTTGAGCTTGGAAAGATGAATCCTTTTAAGCTTGAAATGTTTTTTGGAGGATGATTTATGGGGCAAACATTATCATACTTTGTTCCCTTATTTGAAAAGAAATTATCAATTTTGAGCATTTTTAAAGTTTTCATGGAAGCATTTGTAGAAGCATTTGGAGAACATGACAAGGCTCATTGGACAATATCTAAGATTTGAGCATTATATTGTTGTGGTAGAGAGAATTTGCCTCAAAAAAGTGTTGGGCTTCTAGCTACCACTAATAATTCAACTAAGATCCAAGTATAACAATATCCACAAATTTATATTAAATATTTCTTTATAGGGCTATAACATCCAATACATAAGTCTTATTTCCTCAAAACACTCAAAGTATAACAAATTACTTTAAAACCTTCATTCATCTATACGGAAGGAATTTTTTTTAAACTTCAACAATCCATAATTTTTTATCCAACAATCTAAATTTATTCAAAATTTATATAAAATACTAATATATTTTTTACAATTAACACTATAAATTTCAACTATTGATTCATTACCAATATTTAGATATTGCTAAAATCCTAGCAGTAGCTTCAAATCCTTATTTATAAGCACTCGTGTATTAAATTCTTCATATCTCACAAATCAAATGTTTAAATATTATGAAACTCTAATGTATAGCTTTTTAGTATAATAATACACCTTTTTGAAAAATTTTAGACAAAAATTCATCTGAAAGCTCAAGATATGCCAAACTCCATCAATATTAACAAAATAGCCTACTTATTACCTTGGAATTTGATCTACTATCTTTGACTCCTAATATCTCCTTCTTTAGAATAGCAATTGTAATAATTCTTCTTTACTAGATATAGATCTTAAAACCACCTCTCTAACCGCACTTCTTGATCTTCAAAAGCTCTTGTATAATTATTCTAATTCTTAAAAGAATGACAATAGATATAATTTATATACCTTAATTTCAAGCGCCTATTCCTCCCTCATAAAAATTCCAAATCTCTTGATTTTTATACCAAAATTAAAATATAAAAAATAATCTTTCTAATCTTAGTCTCTAGATTTCCTATGGCTTTTTTAAAGTCACCAAAATTCTTGTTCTCCTTGCCGGCACCCTCTTCAAAACTTATTGGGCATGACCATTGACCAATAGAAATGAAGAACTTCACCCCTTGTCTTCATTCATCCACAATTTATCTTCAACTTTCTAAATAGGCCTCTTAGTAATTTAATTCTTATTTTTTGGATCCCAATTGCCTCTCAAGGCTTTATACTAAATATTTAGGTCCTATTTAATTTAAATGCCATAATCAAACTAAATAAAAATCTAAAATGAAGTTTCTTATATCAACTCTCTTTATTTTACTTTTCTAACCATTCTAACACATATAAGAATTTATGAATATATTATATATTTTGATTGGATTTTATATACTATAAGCAATCATAGTATGATAGCATCAAAATGTGTGCTTTGAATCAATCTATGTATCCAATTTTAGGCAACTAGTATACGATATCAATTAGGACAAAGAAGCCTTAATGAGCCAATTCTATTGGAGTTTAAGAGATGATGTAAAGGATTTGTTATTATCACTCCCAAATCCACAATTGCTCAATGTGATAATTTATTACAAAGATATTCAGCCACAATAGGGACCATGGGGCTAGACAATTCTATATTATAAAATCATTTAGGTTCTTCTCTTTCTACTCAACTTGCTTGTTATTTTATAATTTCTTTGTGTTTTGGTCCTCATAAGCTTCAAACAATTGCTTTGTTAGATTTGAAGGTGTCTACTATCATATTACCTATTTTTCTATTTGAAAATGCATCGGGCATCTAGTTGTAGAGGATGAAGTTGCGGTTTACATATATCCAAGAATCTTTAACAAGTTTCATCCATATAAAAAAAATATGATTTGAATATCAATACAAGAGTACTTAAGTCAATACAAAGTGCTTAAAAATATTCTTCTTGATAACTTCATCTGTATATAAATCCCAATTATTTTGTTACTTGTTACAATCAAGCAACTTAGATTTCTCTTTGCAAGTCTTAACCTTAGCCAATGAATTTCAATAAGCTATAAATTTTAATTTTACTATCAACTTGGTGTAAAATTTTGCATACAAATGTGTATATAAGCCTTCCATATGTTTAGAAAGTTTCAGCCTAATCCAACTTATAAATTATTACAAATTAATCAAAAATCACACTTATGTCACTCGGCCACCAACTTTGAAGTTGATGCAAATATTCCAGTAATAATTTCTCCTTCTCTAACTATTAATTTTAGCTAATAATTGGTATATAGCTTGCCTTTTAGGTCTTCTAACATTGTGCCAAATTTCACCTTGATTTGACTAATGAATCTTTAGATATTGTAAAAATCCTAAACAACCTTAAATTGCCAATTTTTGGTACTTCTTCATATTAAAGATCACGTTGTCATGTTGTATTTAGGTGCACTGTGTAAAAATATTATACATTTTATATTTATTATTATTACATATGTAAATGTTAGAAGCTATTTTAGAAGATATTATAAGAAGAGGATTCATTTTAGCCACTTAAATAGTGAATTAAGATGGCTATTTGTTTTGTTCCTACCTTATTTATATCTTAGAATAGATTCTTTTGTATTAAGAAAAAAAATAAATGTAGTTTTACCTTTTTTGTTGATTTTGAAGTAGCATGGACTTTGTAAGGGATAAAAAAGAAAAGTATGGGAATGAATAGGGCCTATCCAATAGGATTTTAGCTGCCCATGTGGACGTAACATGGACTAATGTGGAGGACAAGAGGAGAATACTCCTCTTGCTGGACCTAAGATTTGTCAATTAGTAGGTAGTGAACTTTGGTGAGAGAGAGCTCTGAGGATATAAAAGCATTTGAAATGAAAATAGAAGTGTGTGTTCTTTGAGACGTGAGGATTTTAGAACCTACTCACTTGCTTGTATTAGAATTGTGAGAAAAAAATTATGCTTGTTTTAGTAGAGTAAGGTCTGCTGCTATCGAAAAGAAATGGCAGAAACTTCGAGCTGCCACTACAAGTTTGATTTCTATTCTTTCTTGGTGAAATTTGTAGAAAGAGTGGAAAATTGTGCTAGCTTTCTATCAAATTATTTCTTGCAGCATTTGAAATTAGAGAGAGAAAGTTGTGAGCTTGAGAGTGGAAAAGGGACTGTTGCCACCTGATGAAGATGGGTAAAGAGTTTGTTCAACCATCCAAGTTGGACAATCTCTTCAAAATTTTTGATATTTTAGTTGCTTATAGTACCTTATGTAAGCTTTTCAAAAAAACAAAAATCAATGCATTTGAAGCTTTTATAAAAGATTTATGAGCTATGAAGTGTCAAGAGGGCAAATTGTTACTAGGGTTCAAGGAGTAGATTTGACTAGCTATAAGATGTGATGTTTGAGAGGTATATAAGCGAAATTTTAAGCCAAGTTAGATGATGGAGTGAGTTTTCTAAAAAGCTATTGCATGTCCAATTTGAACAAGGGAAGCAACCACACCAAAGGTTGAAGTGAAGAGGAGCTTTGCTGCCTTTGTATTTGCTAGGAATTTTTAGTGCCTATTTCATTTAGCCATAACGTTGAAAAGGTAAGTCATCTATTTGTGAAATTTTGATATGTTTTAAAACAAATTCTTAGCTTTCCATAGGCTATAAGCACGCTTGATTTGACATTTGGATGAATTTTTAGTGATTTATTTAGTTTTAGCTTATTGTATAACTTATATTCCTCATATGCGGTCGTCTTTTGAGGTATACTTGAGTATATACATACTTTGTTTATACTTATTATACAAGTATATATAATTGTATTTATATCAAGTATTTATACAAGTATTTTATAAGTATTATATATAATTTTTATATAAATATTTATATAAGTATTATACCAAGGATTATATTTTATTTTTATATAAGTATTATATCAAGGATTATATTCTATTTTATACAATTACTACACCAAGGATTATATTCTATTTTGTATAATTATTATACCAAGGATTATATTATATTTTTATACAAGAATTATATTTTATTCTTATATAAAGATTATATTCTATTTTTATATAAATATTATTCAAAGGATTATATTTTATATTTGTACAAGTTTGATACAAGTATAATACAAGTATAATATGGAAGCTTGAGTAAATATTGTACAAATATAGAAGATACTTGCACGGCTTCCTCTCATATTTCTTGCTAGTTCTAGTAGCAGCTAGGAACCTAGTGTTTTCTCAAGGCGAATTCTCTCTACTTGACAACTTAAATCGTGATTGCATTATTAGATTGTTACAAATTATTACTTAGTTTTAATACACTCACTCATCCATATGCTTTCAAATTTTCAATTATAGATGTCACTTCAATTGTACACAATAGCTAAAAATGCTCGTCTTAACTTTAATGTATAAAAACTTAACCTCTAGTACAAACCCTAACTTTAGTTAGTAATTGCTAAATCCTTCCAAATCCTATAGAAATAAGTCTATTGTATTTGAAACAAGCTTATAGCTAACTATCCAACCTTAATCACCAATCTCCAAATGACCCGATATCTGATCCTTGGTGGCCATTTTTATAGCTAGAGGTCTGATTTCAACCCTATCCCATATACAGTCAACCCTTAGATATTAATCCAATTTATTTTAAGAGTTTTTAAGCTTGATCCTATCTTCATTTTAATCCTAGTATCAACCATATTAATTATTTATCTCTTCTATCCTATTTTTATTAACTTATGGCTTTTTAAAAGCTATAAAAGAGTTTCTATAATCTAGAAGAAAAATTTAATAACTAATTTTTATCTATTAGCTATTAAAATAAGAAAATAATCTAAGAGACTTTCATAATTCTTTTTTTAAGTATCTTGAGTTTCTATTGAACCAAGATAATTGAATATTAAATAAAAATCATTCTTGTCTATATTTTTCACCACATAAATGTGTTACAATATGACACCGCTTGTTTCATAGATGAGGCATTCACTAAATTTCATAAAATTCATCTAGTATAGAAATCCAAACCTATTTATATAGAAGTAATAGATAGATGATCCTTATTCTTTGATAATGTCACCTATAAAACCATGCCTATAGAAGTGTCATTTAAAGATCATAGAAGCCAAATTGTGTTCAGTATTATTAAGACTCCTTCAAATCTTTTTATTCTCAGACTATCTTGGTTGAAAAAGCATAATCCATCTATAGATTGGAAGTTGTAAAGAATAACATTTTTGATAAAAATCCTTATAAAAAAATGTGTAAAAAGTCATGAGTGGATAAGTCTTTATTTATTAGAGCAAGGATTTTTATAAGATTGGCCAAAGAAGGTATATATTGCCATAGTTGGTGGCAAATTATATCAACGTAGAATAGATGGGATGTTAAGAAGGTGTGTGATAGAAGAAGAAATCTCTACAACTTTATCAGTATGCCATGATAGTGCATATGGATGTCATTTTTTGGAGATATTGACAAGACAAAAAATCCTTAGAGCCAACTACTATTGGCCCACTTTATTCCAAGATGCCAATAGGTATATAAAAATATATGATGTATGTCAATAATATACTAGAAATGACCTACAAATGAGCTTATCTCTCTATCTGTCCTTGTCTTTAGTTTCATTTGAAAAATAAGAAATAAATTATATTGGAGAAATTTATTCTAATTCTACAAGTAGAATGAAACATATAGTGGTAGCAATCAAGTACCTTACCAAATAGGTTGAGGCAAAGGCAATTAAAGCCAATGATGCTAAAGAAATAGCCAAGTTTTTTTATGAGTAGAATATCACTAGATTTGGATGTCCAAAAATCCTAATTTATGATAGAGAGAAGCATTTTTTGAATAAAGTGATAGAAGACTTGACCTCACGATTTAAAATTGATCATAGAAAGACTATTCTTTATCACCCTCAAACCAATAGACATATGGAGAGGGTAAATCAAGCCTTAGTTAATATCCTTCAAAAAATTATAGCAACTTCTAAACGAGATTGGAATACAAAGCTTTCTGCAGCCTTGTGGGCTTATAGGACCACATTTAAGGTGACTACTCAAGCCACTCCATTTTTCTTTATTTATAGCATAGAAGCCATTTTACCAATTGAATTTGAAATTCCTTCTCTTTGAATTGCATTGACAAAAAGGTTGTCAAGTAAACAACCTTTGATGGATAGATTGGAATATTTATAAGATCTAGATAAAGCTAGAAGACAGAATTCTCAACACACAGAGATAATACAAAGAAGAAGAAAAATTACCTTTGACAAACAACACAAGGTCAAAATACTTAAAATTGGCATGTTGGTCTTTTTACAAGATGCTAGGAGATTAGATTCCCTATAAAAGTTTGATGCTTTATGGTTGGATCTTTATTTAGTTAAAGAAGTCTTTTCAAATAATTCAATTTGGTTACAAATATTGAACGGAGAAGATTTTTCTACTAAAACTTTTGGGAATATATATAAAAAATATAGAATATGATTTTTATTACATAACAAAAGAAAACACCTCATCTTTATGTTCATCTTTATTCAAGGCCTAAAAAAATACTAGAGTCATCAAAACTTAATGAAGTCAAGAGAATAAACATTGGAATTTAAGAGAAGCAACAGATTTATTTATTAGTCTTTTCTTCTCTCAGAATTTAATCTCTTTCATGATGCAATTAAATATATTCCAAGTAAGTGAAGAAATTTTAACTAGACCCTCATTTTATCAAAGGTATTTTTCAAGTTGTAGCTCCACTCACACGCTTCATTTGTAAGGACAAACTCAAGTGGAATAAAGAAGTAGAAGCATTGTTTAGAGCTTTGAAGATAATTTTTACTTTTGCACTAATCATATATCGCGTCAACTTTTCCAAGGCATTTTTTATAGAAACAGACACCACAGACTTTGCTTTGGGGGCAATATTGTCACAATTGGAAGAAGATGATAAATTCCACCCAATAGCTTTCAATTCCAAGAAATTTTTAGTAGCAGAGATTAATTATAAAATCTAGGATAATTTTTTTTTGTAATTGTGGATTCTTTTCAAGAATGGCATTACTATCTAAAAGGTATTTTTAATCCAGTCACCATGCATACGAATCACAAGAACCTCTAATATTTCATATCCATATATGTATTGAATTATTGCCAAGCTCATTGGAATATGTCTTTGTCCAGATTCAAGTTTATTATTACCTATCGGCTAGAAAAACAACAAGGTCTATCCAATGCCCTTTCTAGATGTTCTTATTTTGTACCAAAAGAAGGAGATTCAGCTTTTGATCAATAAAGAATGATCCTCTTGAAGCCGGAGCAATTTCATCTTTGAGCAATGAAATCAACATTAACTATTGATTCAATTTTTGTCAAACAAATCTAATCAAGTATGCCTTCAGATCCTCTTCATGAAATTAAGAATAATTTGTCTAAGTCTCATAATACTTCCAAGTTTGAATTTAAGAATGATTTATTCTACTTTGAAAGACGCTTATATATTTCAGAAGATGCAACACAACTACGAGCTCTAGAAGCTTGTCACAACCTCCTTATAGTAGGATATTTTGGATATAATAAGACTTTGGAGCTAATATCAAAAGATTTTTGGTGGCCCCAAAGGTGGAAGGCTGTTAAAGAATTTGTATAGCTGTGCAACATTTGTTCAAGATAAAAAATTCATTGTCACCAACCTTACGGACTTCTTCAACCATTACCTGTACCAAAACAATTTTGGTCCTCAATTTCTTTGGATTTTATTACGGATCTTCTAAAGTCAAATTCATATGACTCTATATTTGTGATTGTAGATCATTTTACCAAGATGGCACATTTTGTACCATATACAAAATCTGTTATAGGTGAAGAAATAATTAAACTTTTTTTTGATAATATTTATTATTATTATAGATTACTAAAAGATATTATATCAAACAAAAGAACACAATTTATATCAAGGTTTAGGAGGATTCTTTTTAAAATATTGAAGGTGGATATAAAATTATCCTCAATTTTTTATCTTCAAACTGATAGACAAATGAAACAAGTAAATCAAGTTTTGGAGCAATATTTGAGATGTGCCATCATCTACCATCAAGATGATTGGACAATTCTTTTGCCATTGGCAGAGTTTGCTTTTAATAATTCAGTACATTTTTCTACTCAGCAAACTCCATTCTTTACAAATTATGGTTATCATCCACAACTTGATATTTTTGACTTTTCAAAAACTGATAATCTTGTGGCAGAATATTTGGCAAATCATTTATCAAAGCTATATGCAACAATGAAGGCACAACTAAAGAAAGTTCAAGAAGAACAAAAAATCAATATAGATGTCTATCGCAAGGAACAACCTCAATTCCACGTAGGTGATAAGGTATGGTTACTTCATCGTAATATCAAATCTATCCATCCTTGCGACAAGCTAGATTATCGTAGGCTTAGACCTTTTTTGATTTGTAAACAAATCAATCCAGTTGCTTATCAATTATTGTGAGAGTAAAATTCATCCCTCATCCCAAATTACAAGATGGCCTTAATTAAGAGTTGTTTGTAATTTGTAGTATAAAATGAAGAAAGTAAAAAATAAAAACAAAAGAAAAAAAAACACAAAACAAGTGAAATATGTGTAATTAAGCAATTACACCTTAAAAAACTAGTTACAGTTTGTTCATTAGATTTTTATCTAATAAAAAATAAAAATAAAAGATAAGAGTTATATTTTTAATTAGATAATTATTTTGTCTTTCTAATGATATAAAAAACATGTAAATCTAAGTTACTATGAATAAGTTATAATAGTTTAAAGATAAAAGATAAATAATTTAAAAATTAAGTAAGTAATTTTTATTTCAAGGATAAGTTGCTTAAGAGATCAAGAGTTCAAATCTCACCAAGGCTCACAAGTAGTGTATGTGGGTCTTTTAGAGGGGCCACAAGGCCTTAGTCTTATCCTCCTACCTACATCTAAGGTGCTACAACCCATATGGAACTTATGCACCTCCCTTCCTACAAGAGTTACACTAGTTGTTGGTCCTCGTATTTTCTACTAGTAAAATTCTTTATTTTGCAATTTTGACTTTTCTATGGTTTATAAAAATATCCAAAAAGCCTAAGAACCTTGTATGGCCTTCAAATCTTCCTCCATTTCTTTATAATGGCTTCCAAGGTGGTAAAACTTATTTTTACCAAATTCTTCAAAATTATTCTAAAAAATCCTATAAAATTCTAAATAAATTCTAAATAAACTTTAAAAATATCTATAATAGTTTTAAGATGATAACATCAATTTAAGGCTATTTTATTCTATCTTGGAAATTTTTTATATTAATAATATCAATTTAAATTAACTAAAATCCTATTTCCTATATAAATAATTAAAAAAATATGAGGTTTTTTTTTCTCATGCTTCTTCTACCTATTAAGGAATATTTATATGTTTCTCATAAATAGTACATATAGATAGAAGGCCAATATAGACATTGGTCTCTATAACTAAATATTAATTCTTATAATTAAGAAAAAATATTAAATCAACTAAGATAATTGTCTCTAAGACTTACTAAGACTCCATTTCTTCTCCACTAATACTATTTTCTTTTATTTAGCATCTTCTGAATACATCTTCACCTAATAATTATAATTTTGGCACTTAAATGTATTTTTTTGTCCTAAAACAACTAATGAGTCAATTTGATGACTCATACATGTGACCATCTAGGACGACTTGCAAAAGAGAAGAATCTAAAATTATCCTCTCAAAAATGCTATTGAATAAAAAATGGATTTAAAAAAAAAAAATTAACAATTATCTAAAATGAAAATGAATAAGTTGCTACTAATCTAAAAGAATTAAAATAAAATTTGTTCCATAGAACTAAACAAAGAATATAGAAAAAATTAAATCTAACTTAAGAACTAGTGATTATAGAAAAAAAAATTAGAGCTAAAAGACAAAAAATAAAAAATAAAAAGTAATATTTTTAGATTCTTTTTGAATATGAGAGGATTTTAGTATCAACCCTCTAAGGCCTATATATTCTTTGGGTGTCAAAGTTGGTCTTTTCTTGCACTAACACTAGTTCATTAAGATAGCTTAATTTTCCAACCAGATTTGAATCCAAGATGCTCTATTAACAACCTCTCTTGTGACCAACACTTCTACTTTCTTTGGATGTTTATCAAGTACAAGTTACAAATTCTAATATTTTAAATTTTTTTTACACTCAAAAAGTATGAGGGTCTAGTTAAAATTTCTTCACTTACTTGGAATATATTTAATTGCATCATGAAGGAGACTAAATTCTGAGAGAAGAAAAGACTAATAAATAAATCTGTTGCTTCTCTTAAATTCCAATGTTTATTCTCTTGACTTCATTAAGTTTTGATGACTCTAGTATTTTTTTAGGCCTTGAATAAAAATGAACATAAAGATGAGGTGTTTTCTTTTGTTATGTAATAAAAATCACATTCTATATTCTTTATATATATTCCCAAAAGTTTTAGTAGAAAAATCTTCTCCGTTCAATATTTGTAACCAAATTGAATTATTTGAAAAGACTTCTTTAACTAAATAAAGATCCAACCATAAAGCATCAAACTTTTATAGGGAATCTAATCTCCTAGCATCTTGTAAAAAGACCAACATGCCAATTTTAAGTATTTTGACCTTGTGTTGTTTGTCAAAGGTAATTTTTCTTCTTCTTTGTATTGTCTCTGTGTGTTGAGAATTCTGTCTTCTAGCTTTATCTAGACCTTATAAATATTCCAATCTATCCATCAAAGGTTGTTTACTTGACAACCTTTTTGTCAATGCAATTCAAAGAGAAGGAATTTCAAATTCAATTGGTAAAATGGCTCCTATGCTATAAATAAAGAAAAATGGAGTGGCTTGAGTAGTCACCTTAAATGTGATCCTATAAGCCCACAAGGCTGCAGAAAGCTTTGTATTCCAATCTCGTTTAGAAGTTGCTATAATTTTTTGAAGGATATTAACTAAGGCTTGATTTACCCTCTCCATATGTCTATTGGTTTGAGGGTGATAAAGAATAGTCTTTCTATGATCAATTTTAAATCGTGAGGTCAAGTCTTCTATCACTTTATTCAAAAAATGCTTCTCTCTATCATAAATTAGGATTTTTGGACATCCAAATCTAGTGATATTCTACTCATAAAAAAACTTGGCTATTTCTTTAGCATCATTGGCTTTAATTGCCTTTGCCTCAACCTATTTGGTAAGGTACTTGATTGCTACCACTATATGTTTCATTCTACTTGTAGAATTAGAATAAATTTCTCCAATATAATTTATTTCTTATTTTTCAAATGAAACTAAAGACAAGGACAGATAGAGAGATAAGCTCATTTGTAGGTCATTTCTAGTATATTATTGACATATATCATATATTTTTATATACCTATTGGCATCTTGGAATAAAGTGGGCCAATAGTAGTTGGCTCTAAGGATTTTTTGTCTTGTCAATATCTCCAAAAAATGACATCCATATGCACTATCATGGCATACTGATAAAGTTGTAGAGATTTCTTCTTCTATCACACACCTTCTTAACATCCCATCTATTCTACGTTGATATAATTTGCCACCAACTATGGCAATATGTCTACTATTAATTCAGACCTTCCAACATTATATTTTAGATAAATAAGAAGGTAAGGTTTGGGTGGTTAAAAATTTGGTAATTAATTCATATCAAATGTGGGTGGTTGAAACAACAAATAGACTCTCATCTATTAAGATATCATCAATTGGAACATCACCTATTTATTTTGACAACCTGGATAAGTGATCGGCTTGCATATGCATCCTTTCTAGCTTGTATTCTACAGTATAATCAAATTCTTCTAGTTGAAGCATCCATCTTGCTAGTCTATGACTCAATTCTGCCTTATTAACAAGGTATTTGATTGCCATGTGGTCTACAAAAAATACTATTGGATTTAAAAAGAAGTAGTATTTGAATCTCTTGACAAAAAAAACCATGACTAAGTATTCTTGTTCTGTAGTAATATAATTTCTTTCCACATGATTTAATTGTCTATTAGCAAAGGATATAGAATAGTCCTTACTTCTTTCTCTACTTGCTTAACATAAGGTACTTCCTACCGCCATGGACAAAATATCACAAAGCACATAGAAAGATAATGATCAATTCGGCAGTCTTATAACAGGATATGTGCTAAGCTTTGTCTTAAGAATGTCAAATACCTCTTGGCAATTTTTACTCCATTCAAACTTCACATCTTTCTATTGAAGTCTAGTAATAGGCCTGGAGATAGTAGCATAGTCGTGTATTACTTCTCAATACCATCCAATGTGCCCCAAGGCTCTTTGTATCTTCTTTACTATTGAAGGAGGATTTAATTCTACAATCACCTTGACCTTCTCTGGGTCCAACTCTCTATGATTTTTTGATACTACATATCTTGATAGGACTCCTCTTTTAATTGCTAAGAATATTTTATTAGGATTTAAAGCAATCCTAGCTCTTCTACATCTTTGAAGACAAGACCTTATACAATCATGATGTGTTGTCTTAGAAGACTAGGTGCTAAAATCATCAATAAACACTATCATTGATTTGTGTAATAAGTCTGAGAAGGCATATGACATTACTCTTTGAAATGTCAAAGGAGCATTGCAAAGTCCAAAAGGCATGACTACATAGATGAAGGTGCCCCAAGGTGTAGTAAAGGCTATTTTCTGGTGATCCTTTGGGGCTATAGAAATTTGATTGTAACCTGAATATCTATCCATAAATGTATACAATTCATGCCCACCCACCTCTTCTAAAATTGTACTTATAAATGGGAGAGAAAAGTGATTCTTTTAGGTGCACTTATTAAGCTTCCTATAGTCTATGTACACTTAAAGTTTTCTATTCTTCTTCTTAACTAATACCATTGGTGAGATCCAATTTGTAATCTCTATGGTCTCAGAGTAGAGAGAATTTGCCTCAAGAAAGCATTGGGCTTCTGGTTACTAGTAATTACTCAATAAAAATCCAAATATAGTAAAAACCCCCAAATTTATATAAATTTTTCTTCATAGGGCTATTACACCCAATATACAAGTCTTATTTCATCAAACCACTCAAAACATAAGAAATACTTTACAATCCTCATTGCTCCTTAGGGAGGGAATTTTTCTTGAATTTTATTAATTCATAACTTTTAATTTGACTATTCAAAATTCATTCCAAATTTACTTGAAATACTGATGTAGTCTTTACAACTACCACGACAAATATCAACTATTGATTCTTTACCGATCTTTAGATATCGCCAAAATCCTAGCAGTAGCTTCAAATCCTTGTTTATAAACACCCATGTACTAAATTCTTCATATCTCACAATCTAAAAGTCCAAATACTATGAAACTTTGATTTATAGATTTTTAACATAATAATACATCTTCTTAGAAAGTTTGAGACAAAAATTCGTCAAAAACCTCAAGATATGGCAAACCCCATCAATATCAACAAAACGGCCTATTTACTACCTTGGAATTCAATCTAATGTCTTTGACTCCCAATATCTCCTCTTGAAGGACATTAAATATAGAAATTCTTCTACATTGGATGTAGAGCTTGAAATGCCCTCTCTAGCCGCACCTTTCAATCTCCAAAAGCTCTCATACAACTCCTTCAATCTTCAAAAGAGTGACAGTAGGTACAATTTGTACACCTTAAATTTAGGCGCCTATTCTTCACTCATAAAAATTCTAAATCCCTCGATTCTTATACCAAAATTATAGTACAAAAAATAAGCTTTCTAATCCTAGTCTTTGATTTTCAAATGCCCTCCTTGAAGTTGCCAAAATCCTTGTTCTTGCTGCAGGTAGCCTCCTTAAAGCCTATTGGGCATGTCCATTGATCAATAGGAATGAAGAAGTTCACCCCTTGTCTTCATTCATCTTCACTTTGTCTTCATCCTTCCAAATAGGCCTCTTTGTAGTTAAATTCTTCATCTTTAGGCCCCAACCTTCTCTCAAGGCTTCATACGAAATATTTAGGTTCTATATAATTTAAATCCCATAATCAAACCAAGTAAAAATCTAAAATAAAGTTTCTTACACCAACCCCCTTTAATTTATTTTATTAACCATTTTAACACATATCTAAACCTATAAACATGTTATGCATTTTGAATGGATTTTAAAGGTGTTCTTAAGACTTATCCATATTTTGAGCATAGATTGGTATAAAACTTGGGATTCTATGGTCTTCCTTCTTCCACATCGTTTCTTATTATTTGTCAATGTCTTCAATTATCTATGCTATCTTTTTAGCATCCTCTAAATTTTTTGGCCTTCTTTTGAGGATATTTCTAATTATACCCTTATTATTGAATCTTTGGATTAAAAAGTGGATAAGGGTGTCTTTTGTGAGAAGGGTTCCAACAAAACGAGTTACTACTAATTCAAATCGCCAAATATATTTGGCAATTTTTTCTCTTTTTCCTTCTCTCAAAGAAGAAAGGGCCGTGAGGGCATTACTTTGTCCCACTTCTGGTCTAAACTTCTCTAAGAATGCTCTCATCAGCATGTCTCAATTTTTAAAGATTTGAGGGAGATGGTTCCTATACCATTTATAAGCTCCATTCTTTAATGTACTTGAAAACCACACAAGATAATATCTAGGATTGGTTATCAAATACGTTGTGAGAAGTTCTATGAATCTCTCTATGTGTATTGTTGGATCATCATTCCTAGTTCCTTTAAATATAAGAAGGTTGTGTGGCATAGGTGCTGCTTGTGTATCCTTTGGAATTACAATAGACAAACCTTTTGGTTGGACCAAAGGATTGATATGTATTTCTAAAAGATTTCTAATACCTAAAGTAGGATCCTTGAAAGACATTGGAATTAGCAGTTATTCTAATCCGAGTTGGTTTGAGAAAGAAATACTTATGGATCTGATAATCCACTAAAAGTGGAAGTCGTTGGATTAAAAGGTGGATTGGCACTATCTAGATTGATTTCAATGAAGTCGCTTGATGAACTAAGTGGATTAACTAAAATCCCACTAAATTCAAGTTGATTGCCTTTTGGTAGGATTTTTCTATTTCTTGAAGGATTTTTCCAATGTTGATGTGGTTCACCTAGTGGTGGAATTAAAATTGGATTTTGAGACTTGGTAGCTTTATAGTTCATCTAGTTTTACATGGCCTAAAAGGAATAAATGTTCTAAACATTAAATTTTATTGCTTCTCACCTTAGTAGTAGGTCACCTTGAAAAGAAAGGAAGGGCCGACCTTGTCCCATATCCGCTCACTTAGCCCTTCTCCTTTGGCTAGGGGGTTCATTGCTTTTTAGCGTGGGAGGGCCTCAACCTTTCATCTCCTAGCTTCTAAAATACATATTTGTTTAAAAATAGAAGAAGATCATTAAAAAATTTGAAGCTAACTATTAAATATTGGGTAAGGCCACACTTTGATTCCACCTCTCCACTCAATTAGCATATTAATTTAATTATTCTATATAATTTCTTCTTTCAAAAAAATTCTGTTTTGGGATGACACAGAGCCCAAGCTCTTTCATTTTCTTATTTCTTCATATTAAAGCAATTAGAGAATTATCCACTACAATGGATAATGATAAAGATTATATTACAAAAAAAAATAGTTAATAAACAATTCACATTACATTGAAGAAGAATTCACCTAATTGTATCTCCAACCAATCTGACACTAGTTAACAAACTTTGAAAATGAATAACTTCTCCCTAATCAATCCCAAGCTAAACGTCCAGATGAAGTCTTAAAGATTGAGGATATAAGATTTTATAGGTTCTATCTATTCTCCCACACTAATATCTATAAGACGGTGTCGTGGCAAAAGTCCGCTTTGGGTAGACGCAAGGTCCCTCTTTATAATCAAGTTGGATCCAATATGCACAAACTTTCTTAAATTTCTCTTTTATAGTTACAAAACCATGTGTGTAATAAATCAACAAACTAGAAGCTTAAAAATTTATAAATCAAAATCCAGCCATTTAAATAAGTTCAAACTTTGGAAGCATAGAATTCACTTTTTTAATCATCTTCACAAAAATTTTCAACTGTGCATTCATTATCGATCACCAGATATTATCAAAATATTAGCAAGTAATTCTATAAGTAAAAACCAAATCAGAAACTTGAAAATTCATAATTTGAGATCCAATCATTCAAATAAGCTCAAAATTTGAAAAAACATAATTCATATCTTTGATCTTTGTCACATAATTTTTGAACCATGAATTCATTGATGATCGTTAGATATCACCAAATTGTTAGCAGGTACTTTTGAAAGTCAAATCCCAACTAGAAACTTGAAAATTCATAATTTGAGATCGAGCTGTTCAAATAAGCTCAAAATTTGGAAGCATAAAACTTACAACTTTGATCATTATCACACAAAATTTCCGCTCCAAATTCATTTTCAATTGACTGGTATCACCAAATTCTTATCAGGTACTTTTAAAACTCAAAACCCTAGATACTTGAGAACAAAATTTGCCATTACTCCCTAATCAAAGTTTCAATTGATATGAGATTTTAGACATAGAATTTTTATAATAAAAGTGATATGTACACAAAAAATGAGCTTCAAATTCATCTTGAAACTCAAGTTCTAGCTTAAAGCAAATCCTTCTATTTATCTAACTTCTTCAAAATCCCAGTTTGGTTTGCTGGTTTTAATCAACCATATCTCATTCATTCTAAATTCATTTCTATCAATTCTTGGATGTAAAATGTATAGCTTAAAGTCTAGTTTCTAATCCAATTTTTTGATTTCTTGCTAGTATCTTAAAACTCCTAATATACCTAGAAAAGTGACAATTGATATCATATTAGTAGCCTAAGTTCAAACAAGCATTACTTTGTCATCTAAGCTTTGAATTATGCGTTTCTACAATCTAAACTCATGCCAAGAAGAAGCTCTCTTTGAATACCTCCTTGGATTTGCCAAAAAACCATGTCTTCTTCTCTTCCGAGCTCGTCAAAGAAGTCACAGCTAAGGTCTTCAAAGTCCAAGTCAACAACTAATAGTTTAAAGTTATAATAAATACCAAATCTAATCCTCCAAGTCAGCACTATTAATGGCAACCGACTATTGACATCCAAACCCCCATTTATCTTTAATAAAATCCTAAATTCAATCTCAAAGTCAAAACTCCTTATATCTATAAATGTAACCCTGAATCTATTAAAACCTAAGATTGAAAAAAAGGTAAAAGAAATAAAAGAAATTTCAAGGCTAAATCAAAGTTAAAATTAAGATTAAAGATAAAGTAAAAATTTAGCTAAAAAAAAGAAAGAAAATGAGAAATTTTTCTCAAAACTATATAAAAAACTTAAATTGATAAGATGAAAGAAAGAACTTAATAAAATTTTAAAGAAAAGAAAGTTAAGCAAGGTTTCTATATATGGATGTATTTATTTCATGACAACAGATTGGAAACTTATCTCTCTTAAGTCTTCTTCCTAGATTCTATCTTCCAATTCCTAGCTCCCACTCTTTGTTTTTATAAATATCTGCTAAACTTGGAAGAATTGAAATAAATCGAAAAAAATCAAAGAACTTACTTGAAACTTAGATGTCTTGTGCCACTTCTTATCTTGTATTTTTTACTCCTCAACCTACAATCTGTATTAGTTTAATATAATCAAAATTCAACCAAAATATTAAATAAAGACTTATCTTGAAAATATGGAATCTTGACTAATAATTCTTCTCTTCTTCTTTTTCTTCTTGTATTATTGGTAGAATGGTTTTTCTAATCTATTACTGAAGAACTATTTCTATCCTATATCTGTGAAAAGAAAGGGTATGGCGGGTGGAGAGGGTGATTAAATCCCTCTATCACTAGAGAAAGGCCGCCCACAAAAAGATTTATAAGGATAAGTAAAAGATTGCTCATTTGAATAAACAATCCCTTGTCTCCTATGCAAAGATGGAATACAAGGAGTGGAGAGGGTGATTAAATCCTTCAACGACTAGAAATAGGCCCACAACTAGAAATTTACAAGGAGGAGAGTGATGAAACCTTGAAGACAAGCTCCACTCCTCATGTCTTAGAAGTAACAACCAACCTAAAGAAAACCACCAAATAATGCTAATACTACTATTAAATTAATTAAATATTACTTAGGATTAGAAATACCAATCTTGCAAAAAAATTAATTAATGAATAAATAAAAAAACATATTAAACTTACTTCAATATATAAAACTTATCATGCATGTAAAAAAATAATATAAAATAATATTATTAAACAAAATAAGAATAAAAATTGAACAAAAAAGTAAAGATAAAAAGACAAGAAAAAATAAACATAAAACTAAAAATAAAAGAAAAAATAAAGAAAGAAAAAAAAGTAAAGTAAAGGTTAAAAGTAAATTAAAATTATTAATTAAAATTAGTTTTTATTAATTAATTAAAATATATTTTTATTTCATATTATATTTTTAATTCTACTTAATTTTTTATTTTTTATTATTTTAATTTAAATTAATTATTTATTTATTTTATTTATTTATTTTAATTTATCTCTTATTTATTTTATATACATAAATATACATATATTTTTTTTATATTTTTATAATTTAATATAGGTAAGAATAAACTTTCAAATACAAAAGTTAAAAGTATAACATAAAATCAACCATATAAATGAGTAAAGAGATAGAATTCACTAACCTCAATTGTATGCCGCTTAAGGCAGCAACCTCTCTCCACTCCAAAATTCGCCACAAATTCAATTTTGCTTCAATTGCATTGAATTTTTCACTCCTACAAACTTAACTTAAAGGCTCTTGTACTACAAAATTTCCACTATTAATTAATCACTAGGCACTAAGAAATGCCTTTTGAAACATGGGGTACATGAAACTACCAAGGCATTGAACCTCTTTCTACTAAAAAACTCACTAAAAATTCAATTTTGGTCCAAATCAAACGTGTGATAGCTTTTCAAAAATCCAACATCAAGATACACAATCTTATAAAATTTCAAAGTCAAATGACAGATACATAAAAACTGATTGATAAAAATCCAAGAGCAAATCACTCTCTACTGAACAATGATTTTTTTTTTTTTTTTTGCTTACTACAATTGATAAAAGACTTGTTTACAACAGCAATGAAGAGGGGTAGAAGAATTACCAATGATGGAAAATAGAGTTGAATTGCTCAATCAAGGATCTATACACAAGGTCAATCACAATTCACTAACTTCACATTATCCACACAATTAGAAGCACCACCTCCTGGCAAATGCACCAAAATATGAGAGTAAAATTCACCCCTCACCCCAAATTACAAGATGGCCACAATTAAGAGTTGCTTATAATAGGTAGTATGAAGTGAAGAAAGCAAAAAGCAAGAACAAAAGAAAAACAAACACAAAACAAGTGAAATATGTGTAATTAAACAATTACACCTTAAAAAACTAGTCACAATCTGTTTACTAAATTTTCACCTAATAAAAAGTAAAAAATATATTTTTAAATAGGTAATTCTTTTATCTTTCTAATAATATAAAAAATATATAAATCCAAATTACTATGAATAAGTTATGATAGTTCAAAAATAAAAGATAAAAAATTAAAAAGTTAAGTGAATAATTTTTACCTCAAGGGTAACTTGCTTAAGAGATCAAGAGTTCGAACCTCACCAAGGCTCACAAGTAGTGTATGTGGGTCTCCTAGAAGGGCCACAAGGCTTTTGTCTTATCCTCCTACCTACATCTATGGTGCCACAACCAATACAGGACTTGTGCACCTTCTTTCCTACAAGGACTACACAAGCTGTTGGTTCTCCTATTTTCTACTAGTAAAACTCCTTATTATGCAATTTTGACTTCACCATGGTATTTAAAAATATCCAATTAGCTTAGGAATCTTGTATGGCCTTCAAATCTTGCTCCAATTCTTCATAATGGCTCCCCAAGTGGTAAAACTCAATTTTACCAAAGTCTTGATAATTTTTCTAAAAATTCTAAATAAATTCTAAAAAAATTCTAAAAAAATTTCTAAAAATTTTTACAATACTTCTAAAGTGATAATATCAATTTAAGATTATTTTATTCTATCTTGGTGATTTTTTATAATAATAAAATCAATTTAAATCTACTAAAAATTTAATTTTTTATATAACTAACTAAAAAGACACGAAATTTCTTTCTCATGCTTCTTCTACTTACTAAATAATATTTATTTTTATATATATTTAATAAATGGTACATAAAGATAGAAGGCCATTATAGACATTGGTCTCTATAACTAAATACTAATTCTTACAATTAAGAGAAAATACTAAACCAACTAAGATAATTGCCTCCAAGACTTACTAAAACTCCATTTCTTCTCCACTAATACTATTTTCTTTTACTTAGCATCTTCTAAATATATCTTCATCTACTAATTGTATTTTTGGCACTTAAATGTATTCTTTTATCCTAAAACAATTAGTGAGTCAATTTAATGACTCACATCAAGCGCAAAAGTTGAAAGTGCATGCAGTCTAAATTGTGATACTTTAGATATTGTATTGTTATAAACTTTTATAAAAACCCCTTTAATCTCTACAATCCTAATAAATAACATAGTAAGTGCACTTATAATAGTGTCTAACTTGGACTCGGAAGATTTGATCATACTAATATCTTGACCTCCAACCATTTTAAGAGAAAGAAGAAATGAATCTATAAGAAGATAATATCAATTTATATGAGGATAATTTACAACTTCTAAATTGCTTTAAGACCTTCAAAGAGAGAAATGATCTACTTTCTCACAAGAAGGATAAAACTCTAATATAATAATAAAAAAAATATCAATTTAGAAGACGATAATTTGCAAGCTGTAAAGATTAAAGCAACAAGAAAGTTGGATAGATGAAAATTTTTAAAAAATCCATAAGAAAGTCTATGGATAGTTTTTACGTGATAGATATTTATGGAAGCATCTAAAAAAAAGAGAAGAAGTATCACAATAGGTAATATGTGATTTAGAAATTCAACAAAAAATTATTAAAGAATTCTATAAGAATTTGTAGATATGGCATAAAGGAATTTGGACAACTTTTATTAATTTGAAGGAAAAATATTGGTAGAAAGGCATGTATAAAGATGTGGCTGATTTTATAGAATCATATAAGATTTATCAACTTTGTTCTAATATTCAATATCGAGATGAATTACATCCAATTTATCTTCTAACACTATTTTATAAGTGGATAGTGGATTTAGTAGGAATACCTATTGGACTTAGACAAATGAAGTATTTAGTACTTGCACGTGAAGATTTATCAAATATGGTTGAAGAACAAGCATTAAAAATAAAAAGTATTGAAAGTATATGTCAATTTTTTTTAGAAGATATTGTTTGTTGCTATGGTTGTGTTAAAAAAATCACTACAAATAGAGATAAATTAGATACAAAAGAAACAAAAAATATTTTTGATATAATGGAAATTAAACATTCTTTGACAATAGTATATAATCCAAAAGATAATGGAAAGAGAGAGCATGGACATTTACTTATTATTAAGGCATTAGTAAAAATATGCAATGGCAAAGTACATCAATGGCTATGGCTACTACCATTTACATTATAGACAGATTGCACAACTCATAGTATAGTAATTGGTTATATACTTTTTCAGTTAATATATAAACAAAAGCCAGTTATGCTGATAGAAGAAATAGTACCTACATGGAGAGTATTGCCTTGGAAGAATGATCTTAATAAAAAGGAGCTTTTAGCATTACGGATTCAACAATTGGAAAGAAGACCTGAGGATATTGAAATAGCAATTGGAAGATTGAAAGAAGTAAGAAAAAAGAATAAAGAAAGATTTAATAAAACACATTGACTATGGCCTAAAAAAATAAAAGAAGGTGATTGGATCTTAGTCTATGACAATAGTTTGGATAACCAATATAGTATATTATAAAAATTCTCTAAGCATTGGTTTGGACCATATGTTGTAATAGAAATCTATGACAATAGAACATACTTGTTACGGGAACTTGATGGAACAAAATTGAAGTCACCTATAGCAAGTCAAGTTATTCAGACAAAGAAGAGTATGTACATATTTTGATGAAGAACAAAATCTATTAAGGGGTATTAAAATGGGAGAAGAAGAACAAATTGAAGATCAAAAATTAGACCAAGATAATGAACATCATACATTAATATATTGAAGAATATTTGGCACATGTCAAAAGATACATAGATTTAGGAGAGGTGGATGTCATGTAATAACATAGCCATTATGTGAAAGAAGAAAGAAATGACTATATTATAGAAGATTTCAAATAAAAAAAAAAAAAAAAAAATTATCTTAAAAATATAGATAATTGATAAAAAAGTAATTAAAATTAAAAAGTACTAATATTACCTTTTTATAGAAGAGGCTTTTATTTATTATGTATGATTATAAATAAGATAAAATAAAATAAATGATATAGGCATCTCTAAAAAAGAATTAAGAATAGGTTTTAGCAAAATTTACCTCAAAATTCCAAGAGTTTATACCTAGAGAGGACCAGTTGTGAACTTGGATCGAAATCAGATCCTAAAGCATAAAACTGCATACTTATGGTAGATGGAGAGCTTTTTGGCATATTGGAGAATTGGATTTAAGAGCAAACTTAAGAAGGTTTGTTTGAGCAATAATTTAGAGTGATTTGGATAGATATTAACTTTGTAAGAGCTTTGCAGAATCAAGGTTGATTTGGAGAATCCTAGATTTTATAAAATAAAAAAAAATATATATTTTTGAGTATTTTGTAAGTTTGATTATAGATCTATCAGTGAAATTTTATGAATATGTAGTTGTAATTGTGCTAAGTATATGCTATAAGTTTGAATTTGATTTAATAGTGTGATAAAAGATTATTGAAATTCAAGTAGGTCAAGATCTTAGAAATTGGATTTTAAGGATCAATGAAGATTTTTAAGATATGTAGCAATCTATCAATTGGATTGTAATTAAAAATATTTATGTAGATAGTAGACTTGATTTTCTATTTATAAATGAATTTTAAAAATAATTAAATGGTACAAAAAGAAGATATTGGTACTAAAAAATTGGCATCAAGGTTGGAAAAGGAGAATAGCCTTCACTTAAGGAGAATTTTGAGCTTATCTTTTATTTGGTGAATTGGATCTTTTTAAAAAAAAATTGCACATATTGCGAACTTAGTTATTAAAAGGTATGCAAAATTTGGGCCAAGATCAATGGTTCAATTATTAACTATTGAGATTTCAATGTGTTGTAGGATTTGTTAGGATTTGATTAGAGTTCAATTAGAATTTGTTATGATTTGATTTGGATTCAATTAGAATTTTTTAGGATTCATTTAGGGATTATTTATGATTTATAATTTCATTAAGATTTGATTAGAATTTAATTAGGATTTGATTAGGATTTGATTAGGATTTAATTAAAATTTAATTAGGATTTGATTAAGATTTGACTAGCAATAGATTAAGATTTGATTTAGATTTGATTAGGATTTGATTATAATTTGATTATAATTTTTATATTTAATATTTTAAAAAGATTACTATTTTAATATTTTTTTTATTATTTTTTTATTATTTTTTTTATAACTATTACAAAAAAAAAATTAGGATTTTTTTATATTTTTTTATAATTAATTAAAAATCTAATTAAATTTATTTAATGATTGAACATACTTGTTATTTTTTTATTGTAATTTACATATAATTCTATTAAAGATGTTAGAACTTGTTGTTACAATTTTATTTTTATCTTCCACAACCAAGTGTCTAGTATATTCTTAAGTAAGATTTCATATAATACAACAATACCACATCCATTTTTGATGCTGAGAAGACTGCAAGTGGTATTCCTAGCCAATGTTAAGATTTTTAAGATGTTTTTAAAAAAAAGAATGCAAATATTCTTCAAGAGTATTGACCTTATAATTATTCAATCAATCTTCAAGAGGGAGTTCAACCACCATTTGAACCAATCTATATTTTATCATAAAATGAATTGGCTGTATTAAAGGAATATATTGATGAGAACTTGGCTAAGAACTTTATACACTATTCAAAGTCCCCAATAGGAGCTCCTATCTTATTTGTGAAGAAAAAAGACAGATCATTACAGATGTGCATAGATTATCAAAGATTTAATAAGATTATTTTTAAAAATAGATATCTATTATCTATTAGGCCTTGTATCTAATAAAAATATCAATTTTATATTATACTAAATATTAAGCCTCGTATTTAAATATAAAAATATAGAAATTAAGTTCTTTGAATTATTCTAAAAAGATGATTTAAATCATTCATGCTTTAGCATTTGATATAATTTGAAGCTCACTTGTATCTAATAGAAAATATTAATTTTATTTATATTATATATGCTGCTTTATACATATTTATCAAGGACTTTATAAATTATAAAAAGACATCCACAATGATTCTCATATTTATTGAATTGCTTTTAGCAAAAGATAAAAAAATAAAATAAAATAAAACAAAACAAATTTTATGATGTTTTTAAATGATTCTTCTTAGCCATTGGAAAGTTTAAACATTTCATGGCTAGGATTAAACTTTCCAATGGCTAAGAAGAATTTTAAACTTTCCAATGGATAGAGGAAATTTAAAATCTTTGTTGCACTCTTGTTAATAATTTTTTTACCAAAATTGGTGCGCTTTTAATTTGCCATAAACTAATCAATGAGTATGCACTCTATTGATGTATATTTATTAGTCAATTGGTGCTTTATGTTGAGATTGGCATTATTATTCTTAATTAAAATTTTGACTAAATATTTTAATATTATAGAGACTATTACTTGCTTTACTTTAAAATTGTGATTTTTTAGAACTATTTAATCATCTCTTTTTGCTTGTTTTATACTAATAAAGAATAAGGGTGTTGCTAATACCACCATAGTTTTTACTATTGCTACCACAATCTATCATCCATTCAATATATTATTTTAATTATTTTAATTTTAATTTTTTTTAATTAATAATTTTAATATATATATATATATATATATATATATATATATTTTTAAATCATATAGAAAGTAAACTTAATTTTAATAAAAAAAATAATTAAAACTTTAATAAAAATAAATTATGGTGGTAATGGCAAAAACTATGGTAACATGTGGTGGATGACAAGTTGTGGTGGTAGTAGGAAAAATTGTGGTGGCATTAACAACACCTAAGAACAATGTAATTTTTTTTGTCATTATTGTACATTGAATTTTTTTTTGTGGTATTTTTGCTAGTAGTAGAGTTGTATATAGTTTGACTTTGGTTAATATGATGGTTGGTGTATATAATTAATACATATTTTACATGCACCTATAAGACTCTCTTAATAGATTATTATATGGTTGAATTAGATTCTTCCAAAATCCTAATAAAAGGATCTTAAAATCCTATTTTATTTTTATTTTTATTTTTTAGAAATTACATTATAAATACTAGGAAAAATAAGCAATTATACATATAGTGGTCAAAAAGATGTTATAATCAATTAATTTAAGGTCCATATATTGAATGCCCTAATATATAAACTAATAATTTTTTTAATCTAATATGAAATATTTAATTTTAATAATATTAATTTAGAATTTTTAAAATATATAAATTTTTTATCTAAGTAAAAAATATAAAAATGATAAGAAATTTTATAAAATAATATTTTATATTAATCGTTAAAAAAATAGATTTTTTATCAATCTAAAAAATATGACTTTATATTAAAATTATCTATATTTAGTTCAAAATATAATCTTTTGTTATATTTCTTTATTTTTTAATGTGTATTGGATTATCTAATCTATGTAGATTTATTTTAAAATAAATCTTAATTTGACATAAGTTTTTAAAAATAAAAATAAAAATAAAAATCTAAATAGTTAATTTTTATAATCACAATAATCTATTATATATCTATAATAGTCTATTTATATCAATAATAATCTATTCTCTTTGTCTACAAAGAAAATTAATATATTTATATAGGATTTTAAATACTATATAATATCTTTGTAAGATTTTTATTAATAATTATCCTTTAAAACTTATAAGCATTTGTGACAAATAATTGTAGATTTATTTAAAGGATAGTTGGATTTTTAAAAAATTAAAAAAAAAAAAAAAAAAAAAAAAAAATCAATTGAGCAATCTAAAAGATAATATTTACATAGACACATATAATTTTATTTTTAAATAAAATTTTAAAATTATTATTAAAAATACTCTTAAATATTGTTGGAAACTTTTATAAAAATAAAAACTATATGTAACATAAATGACAAACAAAGATTTTATTTTTAAGCTTAAATAAAAGTCTTTACTTATATAAACAATGGATTTAGTTTCTAAAATTTTAAAAAATTATTTGAATATTTTTTTAATATACCAAGAAAAAAATTAAGAATATAAGATGCCTAATTTATCTAAAAATCATACATTTTTAACTACAATAAGTTCAAAATGATTGGATTAGTTTAACTTTTAATAATTTTTTAACATTACTAAGTTATTGAAATCATGTTCAACTACTTATACTTTAAAAAATTTATAAATAATATTTTCAAAAGCCAATATATCCTACTTTTAGATTTTTACTAATTTTTAAAAATTTTAGATCAAAAATATTAAATAAAGTCTAGCAAATCCTTCCTCAACAACATAGTGCCAAAAGCTATTAAAATAATGGTAGAAACTAAATATTTTAAAAAACCTGGTACTGTAAAGCATGGAAAAATTTTAATTCATAATATGCAATAATATGGATAAAGTTTTGAAAAAATCAAACAAAAAAACTTCAAACATGGATGTGTTGTGACCCTCGTTTCAGTCCCATCCTGATGCGAACACGACTAGACTACCGATTACACTCCATTCAAATACATCATAAATGAAGGTATGAAAAAGTAAAGTCTCACACGCATTCCAAGACTTTATTCTCTTTGCAACAAAAGTGAGGTTGTTATTATGAATCCACCCGACAGCTATGTCGATTCCCACCACATAATAACTGCGCAATTTCGGAAGCTTGTGTGCGGTCCCTGCATAACAGCTACAAGGTAATAACAGAAAGAAAACACGTGCAAACTAGCACCAACACCGCTCCCAGAACTCTGGCCCCAGGCAGACCAACACTTCCCCAGCTGGGATGTCGTGATCGCCGCCGCATAACAAGTTATCACTGTCCAGTTGTTGCTGAGCAGTGCCAAGCATCCATATTTTTCTGTTACATGGCCGAAACCCTGGAACGGGCGGGAAAGCCCAGGTCGTTGCGGAGACTACTGGTGCTTCTTTTCCTGCCCTGGAGCAGCAGTTTTTTCGTCTTGTGGCAGGACCGAGCGTTGAAAAGGTTACTTTGGTGGAAGAGAAAGGCAGTTGAATTAGGCAGACACAGTGGCGCACTGCGAACGATTCTCAGCGAGCTGAGCAATTTTAGAACCTGATGTAATTTCCGACAGATATGATGTCTGCACACTGGCGGTCTCATGCATTCGCTACATGCTTCTACGACTGCACACAACCAGTACTCAATGGCAGCAACGCGATAGTTAAAGCAAAGTAAGCACTGACGATTAAAGTACAGAATATCCTTTTTAAACGTGGAACGAGAAAGTCATGAGTTAGCTGCCTCCCCAGCAACGTTAATTATCTTTTCATCGATGCATATTTCTTTTGCTTTGTAAATTCTTATTTTATTTGAGAGTTGTCTTGAATATTTTTACAATACTCATCACTTTACGATCGTTGATTGTGACTTTCTCGTAATTTTGACATTGAAAACTTAGACCGTGAAACTACAGGAATAGACCCTTTCAAAGATGAAAGAACCCATACGAATGAGCCCCCAAATCTAGCGAAACCAAAAAAGCTCTGCTGCTCCCACGGAGAGGATTACTTGTGGGTCAAAGACATGGGGATGCGGATCGGCTGATTACCATATCCATGGAACGAGCCGCCGCAGTTACATCACAACTGGTTCGCCGACGTAAAAACATCGTCATCCTAAGCACCAGTGCAATATCAAAGGGCGGCTACACATGCCAGCTTCGAATATCAATTACCAAACTAAGTCCGTGCAGTTGAAACTCGACTAGAGAGCTGACGAGCAAACCCTGTCGGCACTGCCAAACCCGCAACAATCAGATTTCGTTTACGAAGGGCTCCACCGAAAGAAACTGGAGGAAAATGCCATTATTTTTATAACAAATAGGTTCACCTCCTTATGTAATGTATAATAAGATGAAAGAAACTGGGTGGCCCTGACTTCCACCGTTGAAAGTTTTTAAACTTTACCCGTGGGTCACTGTTCCCCTGCCCTAACACTACCTACCTCGTGGCAGCCAAAGACCTCACAGACGGCTTTGACACAAATCGTAGTCGACCTAGTAAACCTACTCTGACAACTCCTTAGTAGACTTCCCACCACACCAGTCTTGGTTTCTCTTCAACACGATCGCCTAATCAACAGGTTTGTGGTGCAGCACAGTACATAATTAAAGGCAACAACAATCCGCAACATCTACCTGATCATCCACCCATCTTCTACCCCTGCACACCTCCCACGCTCATCAAGCTTCCCTCGCTGATCACCCCCGCTGTGCACCCTCAGCACCATGAACTCGGTGTGGGTAGCGCTTGCTGTGTTGCTGGTGGTGAGTGTTGTGCCCAGGCTCACCACGGCTGCCGACGAGGACCCGCTCCAGGACTTCTGCGTCGCCGACAAACACGCCACCGTCACCATCAACGGCCTCCCCTGCAAGCCTGCTGCTCAGGTGTGGGTTGGCGACTTCAAGACCGATATCTTGAAGAACCCCGGAAACACTGCGAATGCTAACAATGCCGTCGTGACGACTGCCAACGTGTTCACGTTCCCCGGCCTGAACACCTTCGGCATCTCGGCCGTGCGCATCGACTACGCCAAGGGCGGCATCAACCCACCGCACGTCCACCCCAGGGCCACGGAGCTTCTGTTCGTGCTGGAGAAGGGCTTCAGGATCGACCGCTGGATCGTGGACAAGATCCAGGCCCAGTTCCGCCCTTGAGTGGCTAATATGGATGCTTGGCACTGCTCAGCAACAACTGGACAGTGATAACTTGTTATGCGGCGGCGATCACGACATCCCAGCTGGGGAAGTGTTGGTCTGCCTGGGGCCAGAGTTCTGGGAGCGGTGTTGGTGCTAGTTTGCACGTGTTTTCTTTCTGTTATTACCTTGTAGCTGTTATGCAGGGACCGCACACAAGCTTCCGAAATTGCGCAGTTATTATGTGGTGGGAATCGACATAGCTGTCGGGTGGATTCATAATAACAACCCCACATTTGTTGCTGAATATAGAGAATGTTGGACTTTGGGATGCTACAATTCTGGACCTCGATTTTAATTTATTTGCATGGACTGCAGTCCAGATTGGTCTTCCCATCTTGTTGGTATCGAAGTTAGGGTCGAAATTGTTGTAAAAAACTCAGCACACACGTGGGTGATTTGCAGTCTGGAGCAATTCAAACCTCCACTTAATTGACTACATCTGGTATGTCTCTTGCGGTTGTTAGACTCAGGCTGATTCATCCATTTGTTGCAAGCTACTCACAAAGAAATGGACTCCTCTTTTGAATTCCTCTTTTGAATTACTATGTCTCTTTGATTTTGAGAGCCTCCCTCAACTGCAAAGAGTTGCCGGTGGAAGCGAGCAACGAGGGACTTGGAAAGGGAGGCAATAAGTAATCAGGTGCTGTAGAGTTTTGGCCATGTAAAAGAAAATTTTACATGCTAGCTAAATTGTACACACGCATACAACTACAACTGTATTCACAACCAAATCTAGGCTGGTTGAATCAGCATTTATGAGCTATTTCCAATTTGTAAGATAACCTCTCACTTATGGGTTTTAGCACTCTTCTTTTAACAAGAAGTAACAAGTGGCAGCTCTTATTGGAATAAGTTCTAATACACCTCTACAAGCGATAAACTTATATCTAGCTAACAGTTTAATGAAGATATTTCTAATCACATGTTTTGTAGTACAATATCTCAATTGTACTTTGCATGTCTTTACATATTGCTTGACAAAGATATGATGGATGTTAAAGTGTTCTTTTTAATACTGATATATAAGATTTTTGGCTATTGCAACATGTAATTGGATATCCTTATGGATAATGATTGTGCCTAGTTGTTCTATCATATAGTCTCTTATTGCCTTAAAAAGTCAAGATATTTTTTTTGTAATAATAATTGCAATTCTATACTAAGGTTTTTGTTGATGAAAGTATAATTTTTTTTTATTTTATTTTAAACTTAACTAAGTGACCATTATATTATTTAATACAAATACAAATTACTCATTTAATAATGTACATCCTTCTAACTATCCTAATTTTATATTATTGTAATTTATAAGTTTCCAACTTATATCCTTATTACTTTTTTGTAACACCAACTATTTTATTTTTTTTGCACACAATATAATATTTTTTGGACTCCTTGTTAATATGAAATATATAATTGTACCATGCATTATGTAAAGAATTGACAAGAAAATATAATATTGTATCTTATATTATTTGTAAGGTATATTGTTACATCCATAGCTTTAAAATAAAGCTTAATCTTATCTATATTAAGTTGTTGTTAATATGCTTGATAAGATGACCAAGTTCTATTAATGTAAAAAATACTTTTAGATTTTTTATTTTAGATTTATTTTTAAAGTAAAAAATATGTTTTTTTGTTTTTATTTATTATTTATTTTATAGATGTTTCTTAACAAATATTGATTAAATATCATCCTCTTTAATTTCTATTATTTTTTCAAATCCGATAGATTGAAGGAATGGATTCTATAATTTTAATAAAATATTAGGTATAAAAAATGCCATATTTTAATTATTTATTTTATTTTTGGCTTTTGATAATTAATTTTTAAAATTAGATATCTTCAAAAAAAAATTCTATTGATTTGTTATTTATATACTAAATATTATAGATTATTTTTTAAAATTTATTATTATTATTATTATTATTATTATATTTTTTTAAATTCCATATAATTCTTTTTGACTTATGAAGCTCAACTAATTTAATCTACATCTCCTTTGCAATTTTACATTTGTGTACATAATTTTGTTATAAAGATTTGATGTTTAGTACAATCTAAATCTATGCATCTATCTCTTTTCTATTTCATTGGACTCTCTTAGCTATCTTGTTCATATTAAGATATTGATATGTACCATCTTTATACTTATAAAGTTGACAAAGATGCAAGAAGTATTTTACAACAAAAGCTCAAATTATTATAATTCTACTTATCTAATCAATTAATACAATGATTAAGTGATCTTGAAGATGTGATAAACTAATGCTCTTAATATTATAACAAAAAAATTGATGAAAGATATTGCAATAATGTCCCTACAATAACAAAAGAAAAGATATTTATTCTTTGTTTTATATTCAAGTAATATCTTAATATAATACAAATATATTTTATATTTTACTATTTTATTTTAGTCTTAGCTTTTTATTCTATTATATAAATAGCTAATAGATTTATTTTTATTTATTTTTATTTTAATTTTATTAATATTAATTATAAAGTTTAAATTTTCCAATTAATACTAGTTTGACATTAAATATGCTTGTAAGCTTATTGGAGGTAGTTAGAATTGGAAATTACTTGTAGATAGTTACAAAATAGTTATATCTCATGTAAATATAAAAAAGATGTTATCAAGTTATACATAAAAAAAGTAATTTTTTTATGTATAAAAATGACTCTAATTAGTTTGGCTAATTTTTTGTGAATATAATTTTTTATTATATTAATAGAAAGAATATTCATACCAAATTATTATATAAAAGTAGTAACCAAATGCATTGTATTTTAGATGGTTAATAAAAGAAAAAATATATATATAAAAGAAGTATAAGTTGGAAATAAAATTAAAAACCAAATTTGATGGAACCAATAAAGAAATAAAGGCTGTAAGAATATAATATTTTGTAATTAGGCCAATTGGAACAATTGAAGGTTGCACAAATTTATTCAATCTATTTTGGATTTTAAAAAAAGAAAAGAAAATAAAAATTAATTAATTAATCAACTAAGATTGAATGTTAAAGAGATAGAAATTAAGAGTTGAAGTTGAAGAACAATTGACATTACTTGTAGATGTTGATTAGTTTGTACTATTATTAGATAGATTGAAAATAACTATTAAAAAAATCTAATTATTATATTTCTTATACAAATTGCAATTGAAATAAATGAATTTATTAGTATATAGCTTGATCATGATAGCAAAGTATTAAACATATATTAGATCAATTGAGATGTTGTTTACAAACATTAAAGATATGACAATAAGATAGTGTGAATATTAATTATAATATAAACGAAGTTGGATGAATAAAAAATATAACTAAAATTTCTTTCATTTGTCAAAATCTTTATCATTTGGCTTTTGCTCTAATTAGTGGACAGATATATATATATATATATATATATACATATATATATATATATATATAAGTGTTGATCTGAACAATATTGGTAGCTACAATGTATAGCTAGTTATAACTCATTTCTTTTTACTCACATGAAGGTGTGTTTTTTGTAACTACTATTTAAATACTCTTGTTTACTTATCACTCATATTTTATTTTTTTTAGAATTAAAAAATCATAACCATGTCTAAGATTATTACTAATTTATCACAATCATTTTATTTAGATTTAGCTAGATACTATATATAAACTATATTAGTATTCTTATATCAAAATAAAGTAAGTATATTTTTTGGTACTTTTCTACTTAGAGCAAAAATGAATAGTTATAATAAATCTTATTCAAAAGAAATAATACTTGATGTATTCAAGAACTACAAACATTGATCAATAAAAATATAAAATATCTATAAGAAGAAGATCTTTAGGAATTAATTGATTAATATCAAAGGAAGATTCTTTACAAGATTTTAGAAGAAAAATGAGCATTAACAGCCATACAATCATCCAAACTTTGGAGGCTAATTAATGCAAGTTGAGAAAGGTAAAAAAAATCATTTAGCTACTACTTAATTTTGCCATTTGTCACAATGTTATTAACATGTAAGATCCTTATAATGCTCGGAAACTCTTTAATAGACTATTTTGGACAAATGCCATTTTTAACACTATAATTGTCTTGAATAAGTAAAAACATCTTTAAATGTTTAGGCAAGAAGATTTGTTTGTATTATTGCAATATATATATATATATATAGTTTTTTGTGACCTAAGAGCTATTTAACAACCACTATCAAAAAAATTATTATATATTTCATAATAAGACAACTTCTTTGTAAATTTAATAATTTGTTCCTTCAAATATAAATAAAAAAAAGAATCATTGATCTTTTAAGAATTCTTAAATCACTTACACATGTGTGATACTAATTCCTTATTACAAAAAAACTAAAAAAAATTAGATGAAGTGTAAAAAATATAATAAATCTTGTAACATGATCTAAAAATATATTAAGACTAATTAAAGAATCTATATAAAATACTTAGATAGTACTTAATTGGATAGCCAAGCCAACAATTAAAACTATTATATACTTGGTAATATCTTTCTATAATATTACATTGAAGTTATATTATATAAAATTATAAGAATAAAATATAAAATAAATAAATATAAACTTTTTATTTTTATAGTGCTTAAAAATATAACCAATATATATATATATATATATATATATATTAATTTAATTTTTATTATAATTATAAATTCAAAAGAGCTATATAATTAAATAATAATAATAACTTTAGTTAATATAATATTTTAAATATCTTTTGAAATCTATCTCTTTTTGGTTATCATAATATTTAAAATATAAAATTCATAAATAATTAAAAATACCAAATTATATTAATTTCTACATACAAAATAATTATCAATTTCACAAATTTTAGACACAAATTCTAAAATTGTTCTAACAACTACCAACAAAGAATTCAAAGGACAATACCATTCTTGCCATGTAGGAAAAAAAAATGAAATCCACCTCATCTTCTCTTCTTAGCACCTTTGGGTTGATTGACTTTTCTAAACATGAAATCACTTAGGTGAAGCTTCTCAATTTCAACCAATTAAATCATATAAAAAATGTGACATCCCACCTTGTCCCTTGAACATAAATACCCCCTAACTCTAAGTACTAACTCTAAATACTAATTCTAAGTACTAATTCTAAGTAGTCGGTCTTAATTCAATTGATAATAAGAGCATCCTCCTTTTAACATTTTGAAAATTTCAAAACCCAAAGCAAAATGCAATGCAATACGCAGATACCAAAACCACCTAGGACACAGTGTCGGGGTAGAGAGAATCTGCCTCAAGAAAGCGCTGGGCTTCTAGCTGCCACTAATTACTTAAGCAAGATTCAAGTATAATAAAACCCCCAAAGTTTATATAAAAGAGATCTTCATAGGGCTATTACACCCAATACATAAGCCTAATTTCCTCAAACCACTCAAAACATAACAAAATACTCTAAACCCTCATTCCCCGGTAGGAAGGGAATTTTTACCAAACTTCAATAATCCATAACTTTTAATCCAACCGTCCAAATCTACTCCAAATTTACATGGAGTACTGATGTATTCTTTACAACTACCACCACAAATTTCAACCGTTGATTCATTATCAATATTTAGATATCGCCAAAACCCTAGCAGTAGCTTTAAACCCTTGTTTACAAACATCCGTGTACTAAATTCTTCATATCTCCCAATCTACAAGTCCAAATGCTATGAAACTTTGATATATAGCTTCTTAGCATGATAATACACCTTCTTGGAAATTTTGAGACACAAATTCGTCCAAAAACTTATGATATGGCAAACCCCATCACTATCAATAAAACGGTCTACTTACTGCCTTGGAATTTAATCTGCTGTCTTTGACTCCCAATAACTCCTTCTTCAAAACTCCAAATGTAGTAATTCTTCCAAATCAGGTGTAGAGCTTGAAATCCCCTCTTTAGAGGCACCTCTCGATCTCCAAAAGCTTTCATACAACTCCTCCAATTCTCAAAAGAGTGACAGTATGTCTCATATTGACACCTTATCTTCAAATGGCTATAACTTCTTTATCCTAATTCCAAATCCTCTAATTTTTGTACACAAATTGTACCCAAAATCCTAAAATTTACAACCCTAGTCTTTGTTTTTCTAATGGCCTCCTTGAAGTTGCCGAAACCCTTGTTAAGGTCGCGGGCAGCCTCCTCAAAACCCATTGGGCATGGTATTCAACCAATAGGGGTGAAGTTTCCCATTCCTTGCCTTCATCCGACCATGTCTTCATTTCATCCCTCCCAATTAGCCTCCTACTAGCTTATATTTTCATCCTTAGGCTTCCACCTCCTCTCAAGGCTTCATACTAATCATTTAGATCTTATAATTTTTAAATACCATAATCAAAACAAGTAAAATAAAATAAAGTTTTTTCTATCAATCCCTTTAATTTATTTTACTAAGCATTCTAACACATATCTAAATCTATAAACATATTAGGCATTTTGAGTGGATTTTACATACTGTAATCAATTACAGTACAAGAACAGAAGCCGGGATTGCATGGAAACAAGTTTCACCATCTCTCAATTATTTCTGAAAAGGATTTACATAGCCTCCTGTATTTGGCCTAACAAACATCTTTCAAAAAAAGTGTGCAACACATACTGGTTATTGAATCTCTTAATAATCACAATATTTACTTCAGCTCAACAAGTTGAGCCAAACACAACTCGTAGTATTTGGCCTCACATCAATGCTAATCAACGTTAATACCCGCTGTCCAGAATGCACAACAAACTTGCACACAGACCAATTGAATCGGACATCGAGCCCAAAACCTGCACCGCATCTCGCCTACGTTTGCTAATGTGACTGTAAAGCAAGCCCAATATGATCATAAACATGGTTCATACCAAACCACCAATACGATCCAGCAGCTATGGTACTTCACTGACATGGTCTGGTCTAACCTCTCGAAAGGCTCTCCACCAAAACCCCAACAGGATGCATCGGTGACGCAAACCCTCCACCACATTCAGACGCAAAACATCATTGCTTCAACACCAAGTTGAGTGCGTCTGAACCCGGAACTGAGGCGACAACACACCGTGAAATCCGATGAATTGCAGCAACACCACCGCATGAATTCCTGAGCGAAAACTATAGGACCAGATTAACTGTCTGAGAATCACCTCTACCGGACGGTATGAGAAACTAAACTGAGAACACCAACTCTCACATTCTGAGGCGGTGCACCACGATGAAGGCAGGAAGCAATCGATGACGAAACACTGTGGCGGCAGTTGGGCGACCGCAGGAATGGCAATTCCGGCGCTTAGGGGCGGAACTTGGCCTGGATCTTGTCCACGATCCAGCGGTCGATCCTGAAGCCCTTCTCCAGCACCTCGTCCTTGATGTCGGGCTGGAACAACGCCGGTGCTATCTGCTGCACTCCTGGGTTCTGGCTGCTCAGCGCCGCAAACGCAAACGCGTCGCTCTTGCCCACGTTGAGCTGGAAGTGCACCAGGCCGCGGGGGAACACGAACAGGTCGCCCTTCTTGAGGTAGGTGGCGAACAGAGTGTTCACGGTGCCATTGCTGCTCACGAACCCCACGTACAGCTCCCCCTCCAGCAAGAACAGAAGCTCCGTGGCCCTGGGGTGGGTGTGCGGTGGGTTGATGCCGCCCTTGGCGTAGTCGATGCGCACGGCCGAGATGCCGAAGGTGTTCAGGCCGGGGAACGTGAACACGTTGGCAGTCGTCACGACGGCATTGTTAGCATTCGCAGTGTTTCCGGGGTTCTTCAAGATATCGGTCTTGAAGTCGCCAACCCACACCTGAGCAGCAGGCTTGCAGGGGAGGCCGTTGATGGTGACGGTGGCGTGTTCGTCGGCGACGCAGAAGTCCTGGAGCGGGTCCTCGTCGGCAGCCGTGGTGAGCCTGGGCACAACACCCACCACCAGCAATACAGCAAGCGCTGCCCACACCGAGTTCATGGTGCTGAGGGTGCACAGCGGGGGTGATCAGCGAGGGAAGCTTGATGAGCGACGGGGTAGAAGACGGGTGGATGATCAGGTAGCTGTTGTGGATTGTTATGGCCATCTCGGGTTATATACTGTCAAGCACGGCGATCATGTCGATCAGGCTGGAAATTCCAGCTCGTTGCAGAATTTACGGATGCCTCGTTTGTCTACCTTCAAGAACCGATCCTTTGTCTTCGCACGCAGAACCGTGCGTTGAAAAGGTTTCGTTGGTTGAGGAGGAGGAGAGTTGAATTCTGGGGAGATGTTGGAGCAGGGCCATCTATTCGCAGTGGGCTCACCAGATTTAGAACCAGGTATAGTATGCGACGAACATGATGTCTGCGAACTGACGCTTTCGTGCGTATGCAGAGTGCTTCAACGACTGCTGAGGACCAGTACGCAACATCCAGCAACGCGATAGTTAAAGTAGAGTAAGAACCGTCGATATGAGTAAAGCACCAGAAATACAGAGCAGCACACAACAGCCCTATCTTAAACGGAAAGAGAAAATTATGAAATAGCTGCATCCACACCACGATTGATTATCTTTCCAATGCTGTTTTGTAAATTCTTGTTATATTGGACAGTTTTATTGCATATTCAAATGATACCTTTTTACAATACTCATCACTTTCCAATTCATACTAGCATGCTTGACGTAATTTTTTACGTCGACAAATTTGATCGAAAAATTACAAAAACAAAACCATTAATCGATGAATGGACCCATACAAACGACCCCCTAAATCCAGAACGAAAATAGCTCCCCTGCTCCCAAGGACAGGGGTGATGTTTATTGGTGGGTCACCCACGTTGAAATGCGGATCGCCTGATTATTACTTACAGGGAACGAGCAGCCGCTGCTACATCACAAGTAAACCGCCGACGTCAGAGTATCGTCATCCGCAGCTTTTGTGCATTACGGGGGAGTGGCTGCATGTCCTGGCTTGGAATATCTTATACCGTACTTAGCCCGTGCAGTCAAAACACGACTCGAGATATGACGCGCAAACCTTGTCGGCATTGCAAACCCTGTGTCAATCAGATTTGGCTGACAAATGGCCCCATTGAAAGAAACTGTGTGAACTTGCAATTCTTCTCACAGCAAAGGGGTTCACATCCTTGTGCAACAAGAAACAAAGAAGAAAGAAAATGACCGACCCGTGACTTTTCCCGTTAAAATTTTTACACTTGACTCCTGCATCATTTTTGACCAGCCCCAGGACTAGCCAACGGATGGGCGCCACAGACCCCATCCACTTGTTTGTCATCAAACGAATTCGACGTGCTAAGCCTTCTCGAACAACCCCTGCAGGAACCCCACCACGCCGGAATTTATTTATCCTCGCCATAACCTCCTGAAGGATATGAACGCCGTGCCTGACAGTATATAACCCGAGATGGCCATAACAATCCACAACAGCTACCTGATCATCCACCCGTCTTCTACCCTGTCGCTCATCAAGCTTCCCTCGCTGATCACCCCCGCTGTGCACCCTCAGCACCATGAACTCGGTGTGGGCAGCGCTTGCTGTATTGCTGGTGGTGGGTGTTGTGCCCAGGCTCACCACGGCTGCCGACGAGGACCCGCTCCAGGACTTCTGCGTCGCCGACGAACACGCCACCGTCACCATCAACGGCCTCCCCTGCAAGCCTGCTGCTCAGGTGTGGGTTGGCGACTTCAAGACCGATATCTTGAAGAACCCCGGAAACACTGCGAATGCTAACAATGCCGTCGTGACGACTGCCAACGTGTTCACGTTCCCCGGCCTGAACACCTTCGGCATCTCGGCCGTGCGCATCGACTACGCCAAGGGCGGCATCAACCCACCGCACACCCACCCCAGGGCCACGGAGCTTCTGTTCTTGCTGGAGGGGGAGCTGTACGTGGGGTTCGTGAGCAGCAATGGCACCGTGAACACTCTGTTCGCCACCTACCTCAAGAAGGGCGACCTGTTCGTGTTCCCCCGCGGCCTGGTGCACTTCCAGCTCAACGTGGGCAAGAGCGACGCGTTTGCGTTTGCGGCGCTGAGCAGCCAGAACCCAGGAGTGCAGCAGATAGCACCGGCGTTGTTCCAGCCCGACATCAAGGACGAGGTGCTGGAGAAGGGCTTCAGGATCGACCGCTGGATCGTGGACAAGATCCAGGCCAAGTTCCGCCCCTAAGCGCCGGAATTGCCATTCCTGCGGTCGCCCAACTGCCGCCACAGTGTTTCGTCATCGATTGCTTCCTGCCTTCATCGTGGTGCACCGCCTCAGAATGTGAGAGTTGGTGTTCTCAGTTTAGTTTCTCATACCGTCCGGTAGAGGTGATTCTCAGACAGTTAATCTGGTCCTATAGTTTTCGCTCAGGAATTCATGCGGTGGTGTTGCTGCAATTCATCGGATTTCACGGTGTGTTGTCGCCTCAGTTCCGGGTTCAGACGCACTCAACTTGGTGTTGAAGCAATGATGTTTTGCGTCTGAATGTGGTGGAGGGTTTGCGTCACCGATGCATCCTGTTGGGGTTTTGGTGGAGAGCCTTTCGAGAGGTTAGACCAGACCATGTCAGTGAAGTACCATAGCTGCTGGATCGTATTGGTGGTTTGGTATGAACCATGTTTATGATCATATTGGGCTTGCTTTACAGTCACATTAGCAAACGTAGGCGAGATGCGGTGCAGGTTTTGGGCTCGATGTCCGATTCAATTGGTCTGTGTGCAAGTTTGTTGTGCATTCTGGACAGCGGGTATTAACGTTGATTAGCATTGATGTGAGGCCAAATACTACGAGTTGTGTTTGGCTCAACTTGTTGAGCTGAAGTAAATATTGTGATTATTAAGAGATTCAATAACCAGTATGTGTTGCACACGTTTTTTGAAAGATGTTTGTTAGGCCAAATACAGGAGGCTATGTAAATCCTTTTCAGAAATAATTGAGAGATGGGTGGTACTAGATCTCATCTTAGTAGATGGTGAAACTTGTTTCCATGCAATCCCGGCTTCCGTGTCCTGGGTGGTTTTGGTATCTGCGTATTGCATTGCATTTTGCTTTGGTTTTTGAAATTTTCAAAATGTAAAAAGGAGGATGCTCTTATTATCAATTGAATTAAGACCGACTACTTAGAATTAGTACTTAGAATTAGTACTTAGAATTAGGGGGTGTTTATGTTCAAGGGACAAGGTGGGATGTCACATTTTTTATATCATTTAATTGGTTGAAATTGACAGGCTTCACCTAAGTGATTTCATGTTTAGAAAAGTCAATCAACCCAAAGGTGCTAAGAAGAGAAGATGAGGTGGATTTCATTTTTTTTTTCTACATGGCAAGAATGGTATTGTCCTTTGAAATCTTTGTTGGTAGTTGTTAGAACAATTTTAGAATTTGTGTCTAAAATTTATGAAATTGATAATTGTTTTAAATATATATATATATATATATATATATATATGTAGATGTTTTAACTTATATATATATTTTTTTAAATTTTCTTTATTTATATCATATATTAATAGATATTCTATTATAGATTTATTTTTATTTTTATTTTTATTTTTTTTCTAAATATATTTTATATATTATATAATATATTTTATATATTATATAATATATTTTATATATTATATATATATTTTATATATTATATAATATATTTTATATATTATATAATATATTTTATATATTATTAAAAATAATAATTATTTTTGATATAGCATAGATTTTCAAAATAAATGATTGATTATTATTTTTAACTTATTTTTAGAATAATTTTATAAAAAATATTAGATATATAATAAACTTTATAATAGCTTAAAAAATAGTCAAGTCGATGATATTAAAATACAATCATCATTACATTGAAACTAGTTACACAAATATAAGTCTCTATAATATTTTTATAGGCTTGTGTTGTATCTATATTTTTTATTTTATGATTAATTTTTTTTTTCTAACAAATAAATTAAATGTGGTGGATACTTTAAAAATTGATTGTAAAAAAAATTATCTTAAGTCCTAACTTGCTATCACTATGATAAATTTAGATATTAAAAGAAATATAATATATTCTATATATATAATTAATTTTTTTTTTCTTTTTGATAACTACATTATAATATTGTCATAAAGGACTTTAAAAAATAATAGTCTTTTTAATATTTAAAATGTTTTTAGCCATTTAAATTAGTTGATTTAAAAATATATTTTTGATATTAGATTATTTTATCATTTTGATATAGATTATTTTTAGCATAATTAAGAGTCTAAATGATGCGTGATAGATTTTATTCTATTAAGTAAACAAAAAAAAAAAAAAAAAAATTTGTAGATATTGGTTTTTCTAAAAACCATTTAAAACTTGCTTGGTTGTTGATAAGATCTATAGATTTGCTTGGATACATCATTTATTTAAAATCTAAAGTCCAAGGTAATCAAGATTATATAGAATAGTAAGACTTAGATTATTACTACTTTACACTATCAAATCTTATGCTCTATAGTTATTACTATCATAAAGACTCCAAGTAAAAACTTATAGAAGATAGCAAGTTGAATTAAGAAGGTAACTATAAAAAATAATAAAATTACTTATTTTTCTATTTTAGACTTATTGTATGATTTAAATATCTAAATTAAAATCAATACATTTGACTTAATATGACTAATAATTTCTTTGAATTGAAAACAATAAAATTTTAATTATAAATTTAAAATCAATATGGTGGCATATTAAAATCCAAAATAAAAAAATAACTTGGCCAATTTCAAAGCATTAAATATACAACAATAGAAGTATATGGATACAATAGGAATGTATAATAAGCATTAATGTAATATGCATAGCCTTACAAAGATATTCAAGATTGAAGAATATTTAGCCTATATTTATAAGTTATTATAAGTTGTCATTTTTAAAAAAATATAAAACTTGGACAAAATGACTTTATAGTATGACAAAATTTTATTGCATTTATATGTTACTATCAACAATAATGAATATAATATCAAGTGAATGAAGGAGCACATTACAACAATACCTATTTATAATGTATAAGATTAAAATTTCATTAAATAAATTATTAATAAGTTAAAGAATCCTTATGCTCTTAAAAGTATCAAAATCAATGATATATATAATATTTTCTACAATCACCAAAGCAAGGCATGATAAGATATATCATTAATATTCTACTTATTATATCATATTAATTTCAAAATATAAAAGCATATAATTAACTTTTATATCTTCTTAGATAATTACAGCTTATAAATATTTGCTATCAAAGTGATAGATCTAAATAATTTACATGAATTTTTTTTTTAAATATGGATACATTATACTAATTTTTTTGGTTCAAAATACCACTATTGATTGTTAGTTATTTGATCATGGCATCATCTATTAATTAAAGGTTAATTTTTGTAAAGTCCAATTATGCGCCTTGTTATTTGAATATAAGTTATAGCAAGCACAATTCCAAAAATTTAAATACTGGTTCAAAGATTTTATTATTGAAACACATCCTTATATACAATGTTTTGCAGTAGTTGATAGGATGTTATAAGAACCAAGCAAGAATATAATCTATTATTATTTTAATAAAGCTAATGTCTTTTATCTTAATTTTATAATTAAAAGTAATTTTAAGATTTTTCAATAACTGATCTATACTTGTGATGTAAAAATATTTGTCTTTAGCTTGACTATCATGTTTATATTTATTTAAGTTTATAATAATCTATCAAATTCAATGAGCTTCATAAATAGATAGTATTTTAAAATATAATTTTAGCTAGTTGATCTTAAGAACAATAAGCTTAGCGGCTTTGTGATCTTTGACAAGGATAATATAATAGGAAATATTATATTTGTCAAAGATATAAATTTTAAAAAAATTCAAAAGATAATATTTATATATCATTGAAGAAGGTAAAAAATAAAGAAAAAAGAAACAAATACAAGATTGAAAAGAATTATATTAGCTATTGTTAAATATAAAGAAGTTAGAATATCTTAAATGAAAACTAAAATATAAAAAAGAATTGACAAGATTGAGAATGGCCTCATTCTTGTCTCTATATATACTAGCTACTAAAAAGGTCTTATTGAAGCTTCTTGAAGTCTATTATATTCATGGCCCAATTGTCAAGTTGTGGGATGCTTCTAATGTGATTTTTTAAAAGTAAGGAATTTGTAGAACAAGTTTCAATATTTATACAATATATCTGTAGGAATCTAATCTACATCTAAAAAACTTCTTCAAAGTTTCTTAAAAAAATATTATCTATACAATAAATTTTATCTATTTTTACTTATTTCTATCTATTTCTATTTATTTCTATTTATTTTAGTAATATAAGTATTTATAATAATAATAGAATTTAATATTATTAATATTTAATTTTACAAGAAAAAAAATTATAAGATCTTTATTAATATAGCTATATATGCAACAATTAATGTTTTTATCACTATTTGTATTTACTTGAATTTGTGCCCAAATTTCAATCCTTCTTTAAATTTTGTGCAAAAATACAATGTACAAGATTTATGCTTAGTTGAAAAAAAAATAAATATGAAAGAATATAATACCAAGAAGTTGAAAAATCCATAATTTAGTCATATTTTGTAACTCTTTTAATTTAATGACATACCATTGGGCCAACCTAATTTGTTAATATATCAAAATAATGATGCTTTTGTTATTAAAATATAGATAAATATAAATAATTTTAATATAATATTATTAAATTAAGAATATTTAAAAATAAATATACTATATTAAAAAATAATTTTAAAAATAATTTTTTAAAAATAATTTAAATTTTTTTTTAAATATTTAGAAATTATTTTTAAATATACATATATAAATTCTTTGTTGTAGATTTTATAGTTAGTTTTGATAGTTGAAAATCATTTTAAATTAAAAAAAATTAAGATGAAGTCAATCATCTATCTTTATTTGTAATAAAAATTGATTTATAAATCTATATATTTTTATTATAATTTATAAAATTTTAAAAATATAGTTATTTGTATCTTCTTAGAATCCATTTACAAATCTTCATTTGAAATGACATATTCCAAAAATTCCACTTGAATTGTATTAAAAAAATAATTTTTTATCTTAACATTTTATCTTGTATTTCTAAGTTATTGTAATATAAGGCAAATATGTTGTTTATTCTTGTCTGTAACTTTGGAATAAATAAGAATATTTTTTAAATAATATATAATAAAATTATTTAAAATTTTATAAAATATAACATGTATAAAATGTTAGATAAAAATTGAAGCATTTATAAGATCAAAAGGCATGATATTATATTCAAAATTGCCATATGTAGTTTAGAATGCAATCTTCCATTCATTTCTTTTAATATGCACCAAATTATAGGCTCTTTGTATATCTATTTTAATGTAGATCTTAGCTTCATTCAATTAATCAAGGAGCTTCAATATTATAAATAAAAATTAATAATTTATAATGATAAATTTGTTGAGTGCATAATAATTTATATATATTCATAAAAATCCATATTTTTTTTACAAAGAAGATTAGCACATATAGAGGAGATTTTGAATATTGGATAAAATTTCTTGTAAGATTTTTATCAATATATTTCTTAAAAGCAATAAATTTGTTATGCAACAAGTTATATATTGGTCTAAATGGTAATTCATTTTTTTTTTTGAAGATCATTTATACAATCATATAATTGGTGTTTTGACAATATATCAATATTCTTCTTTTCAAATATGTCATGATATTTCTTATACTACTCCAAGATTATACTGCAATCTCCATTTGAATGAAGATTTGGTGCTGCATAAATGATAAATATATTTCTTTTTTTTGTAGCTTATATAAATACTTTAATTCTAATAAATAAAGATCAAAATGGTTTGTTGGCTTTTGGACTAAATCTTGAAGTGACTTTTTTCAGTTTTTAATCAATATCAAAATTATATAATTCAAATTAAGAAAGGCTAAGTATCATTGGATTTGGAGAATATTGAATGATATTTAAGACAATGTTGGATATTTAATCTTTTAATACTATTTTTAATAGCATGATTTCTTCTATAACATATCTAAATGCTAATAATCATCTATCAATAGTCTTTATTAGAGTTGATTCAATTTTTTTTATAAGAATTAGTTTTTATTATAATACAAATTTTTTATCCATAAAACATGTTAAATCTCTAATGGCTAAATATACTTGAATTAAAAATTTACAACTTAAAGTTTTAATAATTATATAAATTTTAAAATAAGATGTAAGATCAAGTAGTAATATAAGACATATATTTGGTGGTTGTGGTTTAAACTTGTCTAATTGCAAGGTCTCTACTACAACTAAACATCTTTGATTTTTGATTTTTTCTTGTTTAAATTTATACTTTATGTGAAGATAAATTTCATCTTTTAATTCAAATTACAAAATAGCCTCAATTAAGACTTGCTTGTAATTAGTGGTATAAAATAAAGGAAGCAAATAACAAGAAAAAAAAAAGAACAAATATAAAAGAAGTGAAATATGTATAATTAAGAAATTACACATTATAAAATTAATCATAGTTTATTCACTAGATTTCTATCCAATAAAAAATAAAAATAAAAAATAAAAATTATATTTTTAAGTAGGTAATTTTTTTATTTTTCCAATGATATAAAAAATATATAAATCCAAATTATTATGAATAAATTATGATAGTTTAAAAATAAAAGATAAACAATAGAAAAATTAAGTGAGTAATTTTCACCTTAAGGATAACTTGTTTAAAAGATCAATAGTTCAAACGTCACCAAGGCTCACAAGTAATGTATAAAGATTTCTTAGAGAGGCCACTCCTTAAAAAAAACATATTTATACTCCTACCTACATCTAAGGTGCTACAATCTATATGGGACTTGTACACCTTCCTTCCTATAAGGATTATATTAGTTGCTAGTCCTCCTATTTTCTACTAATAGAACTCATTTTTTTATATTTTTGACTTCATCATGGTGTTCAAAAATATCCAATTAGTTTAGGAATCTTGTATGGTCTTCAAACCTTGCTCCATTCCTTTATAATGGCTCTCAAGATGATAAAACTTATTTTTATTAAAGTCTTCAAAATTATTCTAAAAATTCTTAAAAAATTCTAAATAAATTCTAAATATCTCTAAAATATTTTTAAGATGATAGTATCAATTTAAAAATATTTTATTCTATACTAGTGATATTTTTTGTATATATAAAAATAAATTTTATCACCTTGGGAGCCATAATGAAGTAATGGAATAAGATTTAAAAGTCATATAAGCTTTCTAAGCTAATTGGATATTTTTGAACACCATAGTATAGTTAAAAATGAAAAAAATCAGTTCTATTAGCAAATAATAGAAAAACCAACAGCTAGTATGAATATATATTCCAAAATATATGTTCTTAACATCACTTTTTTTTTTAGTGACAAATTCCAAAAGAAGCTCATATCTTCAAAAATCTTCTTATATACATAGAAAGTCAAGAATACATTATATCAATGAAGTTATATATTCTGCTCTCCATTCTTAGATAATAGGTTTTATTGATCCTTAAAAAAATTATCTATGCCCTTGAATCAATATCTTTATTATTGAAATATTCTATCTAAAGATCTGATCTTCATTGCAACCTTCAAAACATCCTCCAAATAAAAATCTCAAGTTTAAGAGGATTCACCTTTCTAAACTCAAGCAATATTATTATAACTCAAGCATTGGAATTGAAACTTATATGGTTGGATGTTTCTCTTAATGGCTCCAACCGTGGTTGTACTTGGCACTGGAATGTATCGTCCTCACTATGCTCAATTGAAGGTTATAAAAATTACATTGGTTTGTTCCAAGCTTGTATAGCAAGTGAATCTTTTGAATCTTGTTCTTTCAACACTTGAAGGTTTGACATGGTGACTGATTTGCTTCTACAACTCTGTCCTATCTTAAAATAAATGATTGTATATTGATAAAAGCTTTGATTTGACTCTCTTCTTCTTATAGATATTCTTCAAATTCAATCTTTATTAAGAAATTATCATCAAATATATTTAAATTTGTAGAGATAGAGTCAATAAAATTCATATATCTTTTAAGATATATTAGTAAGATTTCTAATCAATTTCTATGTATGCTCATTGTAGAATAGATAGATAATTTTGAAAAGATAGAGTAAGGGTTAAAAATTGATAGATTGAATGATTAATCCAATTTCTGGCCAATATAGATGGTAGCATAGGAAAGTTAGTTGGAAAAGCAGTTAAGGCAGGAGAGATGACAGTTGGAGTCTCAATTTTTAGTATAAAAATAATAAGGAAGAAAGAATCGGGGCTTGACTATGAAAGTCAAGAGCAGGAATAAGCTTGGTGCTACTTCTCTCTATTATTTTCTTTTGTATTAGATTGTAGTAAAAAATTTGGATAACATTCCGATTGGTCATACTATGTAAATTATAAAATATAATAATAAAATAAAAAATTAAATTCATATGTGGATGTGTAAGAGATTGAAATTATGTGATGATTGAATTCAATGTGATAAATTGGCAACCAAAGACGGAACACGTCGATGCAATTTGAATGTGAATAAGAATACTATGTTGTATTGACTATGAGAGTTGAGCGGTGAAAGAGAATATTGGAGAGATGATTCGTTTTCGAAGACATTCTTGGTGAGAAATTATTTCCAATGATTGGAGTGTGTAACAATTGTATGTAGTCTGTCAAGACAATACAATATCGCCAGTTCTTCTTGTAAGATTGTTGGAAGTTAGAGAGGTCAAGGTTGTTTAGAGCTTTTGTGTATTCATTGAACTTTGTCATTTATGAGCAATTAATTGTGTGATCCTAGCAATATATCTCATGCGTTTAGTCTAAGCAGTATTAATAGAGTAAGTAAAACAATAAACTACATTTTTGGCATTATTGCCAGAGATTGATGATAATTTGAATGCTAGGAATTAACTGCCAAATGAATAATTTTTGCATAATGTACAAAGATGTTTTAAAATTAGTATCGATTTGAAAGTAAAGCCAAACATATAGTTAGATTGGAAATAAAAAGTGATTTTAGAAATATGAAGAAAGATTATGGTTAATAAGAATGAAAATATTATATTGAAAAAAATACGCCCTTTGAAAAGAAGACAAGAAAGAGCACAAGCAAGAAATTTGTTGCGAGATAAATAAGAACAAAATCTAAAGAGGAAGCATCGATAGAGTTGGATTAAACCATGGTTGCATGCTTGTGGGCACATCTGAATATATCCAAAATATGAAAGATCTTTAATATTTCAAACATATATATCATTAAAAAAATTTCCAAGAGTATTCGCTGATAATTTGGCAAATAGTCTAGGATATCTCTTGAATCTATTAATGGAAAAAGAATGGAACATAAAAGAATAGGATATTCCATTGAATACTTTTTCAATAGTGGATATAGCCAATTCAAATAAGACTGATTCTTTAGAATGGCATGAATTGCTTGCCAATAAGGGCCAATTTAGCGTGTTTCAAAATTTACCATTTTCACCTCAACTTCAACCAATAAAATTATTTATAAATAATAATAGCAAATTATGAAGGCCTAGAAGTCTGAAAAAGATAATTGGAAGAGGTAGTATTTATTTTGATAAGATACTGAGTAAAATATTATCATCTTCAATGGCAGTGGGGAGACCAACAGTTCTAATTACAATTCAAATAGGTGCGGCGGGTGATCACACAACTAGCATAGCTCTATTACCTATCTTTAGAGGTTTATTAGGAAAAGACCTAGATCAACACTTATTTCAACTCTTAACTGCATGTGTAGCCAATAATAATAGAATTGAAGATATTTGGTTGAGATAGTTGCCAATAACCTTGAAAGACATGGCATTTGAATGGTATAATCGCCAATCCATGGACCAATTTCCTAATTGGGAGGCATTAAAAAATACATTTTTAATCCATTTTTGACCAATTGGATTCAAAGAGCATTTCAAGGAAAGATTAATGAACAGTAGAATGGTACCAAGAGAAGTGATGTAGTCATATTACGGCTACGTAGCAAATATCTTTCATAAATGGCCAAATAACCAAATGTTAGAATTGTTTGTTTTGTCTATATTGGTTAACAAATTATATCCACTAGAATTGAAAATGCTTGTAAAGGAGGCCCAATCGATCACCATTGCTTCTTCACTTGATCGAGCTAAGATATGGAAAGAATGTTATTATGACCAATTTTTAATCCTTGGAGCCACAATGATTCCATCTCAGGCAGTTTATCAAATGCCAACTTAGAATGAAACAATGGACAATTATCTAAAAATAATTGATTACAGTACAAATTTTAATGCTAATCCGCAAAGAATAATCAATGTTATACCATTGCAGGCAATACCACCAACTATTATAGTTTCGTATTCCTCATATCACCCATATCAAAATCTAATACCTACAAAAGAATTATGTAATGAACTAGTATCAAAGGATCTCAATATCCACCCATGCACAAACCAATTTTGGATTTTACAGTACAAAATGGTTAACCGGGATCATTTATCCATCCAACTTGGAATAGGCCCAGTTGATATATATCAATAGAAACATCCAATATTCCTGATGGTGTTGAAAGAAGATCACTTTGATGTTTTTGTTACATGCAATTAGGACATTATGCTATTGAATGTCCCAATCCAAGAACTAATGATAAATACACTCTAATATATAGAAATTTTAAATAGTCAAGATATACATATTAGCAGTGCAATGCTCCATTTAATTTTAATAATCAAGATCAACATATCCAGTTGCAAAATAAAATAGAGGATAGTAATTGAGCTCTACAAGATTCTTTGATAAATCGAGTGAAATGCATCCATACATTATTTATCCGAGCCTAACAAAAAGAAAAAGATCCGATTCAACAATTGAATAGATCAATTGTAAAAGATCAATTCAATTCATTGATTGGAATTTTGAACCCAATACTCATACCAAAAATATTTTCGACGTTGGCATTTGGTTTGTCTGAGCAATCCAAAGATGTCCCTATTCTCAAGATATTGATTCAACCTAAACCAATATCAATATTTGCAAAGTTTCAAGGAGCGTGTCATTGATTAAAAGATCCTATCATAGATGGGAATCCCGACATTGAAAATCACTACCAATATGAAATCTTATGATATTTTGAAAGATTTAGATGAAATTAAACTCTCAATTACAATGAAGCAATTGTTAGCAATTGCACTAGAATATTGTTCTGTATTAAATTCTTTGTTAATATGGCAAAAGAATCATAATAAAGAAATTCATAAAGTTCGTTTGAATTTCAATTCGAGTGCACTGACTATTGATGTATCCATCGATGGTGTTCTTGTTTCCAGAGTTTAAATAGATGGGGATTCTAATGTGAATTTAATGACTACGGATACAATGGAGAATTTGGATTTAACTCAGCTGTTACCTACAATCTTGGTATTGATAATGGCTGACCATAATCGAGTAAAGCTAATGGATATTCTTTGTAATATTGATACTGTTATTACTAGAATCGTACATAAGATTGATTATATTATTTTCCGACTAGAGAGTTTTATATTATCATATCCAATTTTATTGGATCAATCAAGGCTATACCAAACCAAAGCTAAGAACAATTGGGGTCGTAGAACATTGACTATTGCAAAGGATAGAGACAAGATTTTTTTACAAATATACCTAGTTATATATCATGGAGAATCTCAAATTCCGAGTTTTGAAGTGACATCTGAGGATGAGGATCAACTTGATACAAAATATGATGAAATTATCAATTCAATCAAAATTGGTGATAATTCAATTCATGTGCAGAAGCAAGGCATTGTATATCAATATGGAGGACCCAAAAAATATTTAGTATATTCGAAGGACATAGCAAATTCCAATCATGCTATTGCCAATTGGATGAATAATCCCGCGGTGAATGAAATTAGTACATTGGAACTAGAAATGGATAGTTCCAATTTGTCAGATTATATGAAGGATTCAGAGCAAAAGAAGAAAATCAAATCATGGATTATTGCAGAACCTCTGTGCCAATCTGTTAATTTGGGCATCAATAAAATATTCCAGATTATCAAAATATACACCAGTATTATGTATATAGAGTTGAGAAATTGGAAAGAATTCTTTTTAACTCATAAATCTATTTTTGCTTAATCATATGTGGATTTAAAAGGTATTCCTGCCAAAGTTTGTGAGCATTGAATTATCTTAGAGGAAGATGCTACACTAGTTTGTCAAAGACAATATCGCTTTAATTCAAAATATTTCCTCATAATAAAAAAAGTAAATAAATATTTAGATGTGGGCTTCATATATCCAATACCGTATAGTGAATGGATTTGACCAATTGTGATAGTATTGAAGAAGAATGGAAAAATCCAAATCTATCAAGACTTCCGTAAATTAAATGTGGTAACCAAGACGGAACACATTGATGCAGTTTGAGTATAAATGAGAATGTTATGCCGTATTAACTGTGAGAGTTGAGCGGTGAAAGAGAATATTGGAGAGATGATTTGTTTCGGAAGACATTCTTGGTGAGAAGTTATTTCCAATGATTGGAATATGTAGCAATTGTATGTAGTCTGTCGAGACAATACAATATCGCTGGTTGTTCTTGTGAGATTGTTGGAAGTTAGAGAGGTCAAGGTTATTTGTAGCATTTGTGTGTTCATTAGACTCTACAGTTCAGGAGTGATTAATTGTGTGACCCTAGTAGTGTATCTCATGTGTTTAATCTTTTCCTATGTTCAAATCCCTTTTTATAAGTTTATTCTAAGCAATGTTGGTAGAATAAATAAAATGATAAATCACATTTATTGATATCATAGCCACAACAATAAACAAGATATTTCAATTTGCTCCACCTTCATTATGAATCATGCATCTTTTTGATCTCATAATCTTTATAAATTTTGATTTCAATATTAGATAGTAATTATTATATTCTTTTTGAAATATGCAACTTTTCATAAGGCACTAAAAGAGAGATATAGAAAATTGAATGTACTTTAATAAAATATGGTAGTTCCAACCAATATGCCTCTAGATTAATTTTTTTTTGGATAAAAAATGGTCTTAGCTTCTAATAGTCCAATTTATTACATGGCTGCTTAATTTTGATGTTTCATTGAAAAAATCATATTTTATCTCTAATATAGAAAGCAAACAATTGATTCTCGACTTTATCTACAGATGCCTTATAAGTATCTTAAGCTCATTGTAATTGAAGCTTCAAGGTTGTTTAATATTATCATACATGTTTTGCAAATCCTTCAATTATTGGATTATTATTTTTTAGCATATTCCATAGATCAAGCTTCACGTGATATCTATAGTTGGAATAAAATAGTATTTATTAAATTGATATATGAATAATATTATTATATACAAATTCTATTAATGATAGATATGAAATCCAATCGTCTTGTTGATAGTTGATATTGTATTATAAATAGTGCTCCAAAACTTAATTAACTTGATCTATTTGGCCGTTAATTTAAAGATAGATGTTTAATATTATATCAAGGGCCAAAGCATCATTAGTGGTTGCAGTATGCACTTCATTGAGAAAACTAGAATCAATAGATATTGATGTAGTAGTCACACAAAGGCAAAATTACTGTGACTTCAATAAAATTATATATTGTTGTTCAAATGCTATCTATCTTGTCCTTAGTGTAAGATATGATCTCTTTGATAAAGCATCAAACAACCCTTATTATTTCCTAGGTTGATAAGTGATGACAAAGTTAAATCGAGATAATGATATATTCTATTTAGCTTGGTGGCAATTAAAAATCTGAGCTAATATATAATATTTTAAGTTCTTATGATCTATATATATAGTCACAAGATGCATTGTTCTTTCAAAAAAATGACACCATTCTTAAAAAGAATCCATAATAATAAAAAATTCTTTATTGTGGATTTCATAATTACTTTCAACAATAAAAAAATTTTGAGAATAAAATACAAGATAGAATTTATCATCTATATCCATTTGTAAAAGTATGGCCTTTAGTGTAAAATCTGAAGCATTGGTTTCTATGTAAAATACTTTTATAAAATCTAAATACATCAAGATTAGAATTGTAGTAAATATTGTCTTAAGATCTTGAAATACCTTCTCTACTTAAGGCCTCCATTTCAACTTATCTTTGCATATCAATTGAGTATGAAGGGTGACAACTTGAGAATAATTTCTGATGAAGATTCAATAGAAATTAGTAAATTTAAGAAAACACTATATATCTTTTATAATCTTAGAAATGGTCCATTACATAACTGCCTTCACCTTCTTGGGATCCATTATCAAATCCTTAGTAGATATGATATATTCCAAAAATTCCATCTTTAGTTGATGAAATACATATTTCTCTAGCTTTGCATATAAACTTGCATCTCGCAGCTTTTATAATAACAACTTTATATGCTTCTTGTATTTTTTTAGATTTTTTAAATAAATCAAGATATCATCAAGATAAATCACTACAAACTTATTTAGGTATTCTTAAAAGATGTCATTTATTAATTGCTAAAAGATAGCAATGTCGTGTGGCATGAACTTCTATCTAAGAATACACTAGGTACCTAGCTGTGGAGAATTTACTTGAAATGTATTGGCAAGAATCCAGTAAGTGATTTTGTCCTTGATAAAAAGGACAAATAATATAAGAATATTATAAAAAATAATTTTTATTTTTAAATCCTTTTATATTTGAGTAGGTTTATACAAAAAGGCTCAAATTGCCATAAAATCTTTCAAAACCTTATTCACCTGCAAGAACTTATTTCTCTTTGAATTTTAGAATTTAATAACTCTTAATCCAATTGTTTAATATTTACAAACTTTTCTTCAAAAAGTAGATAATCTTCTTAAATTTCATTGCAAGAATAAATCAATTGTAAATTTGCTTCTGATCATTTGATATCTTAAAAAATCTAGCACTGCTTAAAATCCTAACTTAGAGATATCTAAGCACTATTTTCTTCATATCTCACAAATTCAAAATTCTAATGTCATAGAAATTTTGTATATAGTCTTTTGATATAAGTATATATACTTTTAAAAAATTTGAGTAAAAAATATATTAAATTGCCTAAGATATAGCTCAAAATATAACCACTAGTTAAGCAGGGTCACTTATTGTCCTTAGTTTACAAGTATTGATTTCAATTTCCAATATTTCTTTCAATTGAGTTTGGATTTCATCAAGCCATATATAAAAAATATAGTCAAAAAAGTGTTCTTTCAAATTCTAGCTGTCAATTCTCTATTGTTCTTTGTATGCATGAATTATGTCCAAAAGAATGAGAGTAGGTATAATTTTGACACCTTAACTTTGAGCGCCTATATCTCTTTCATAAAAAGTCAAAATTACACAATATTTGTATCAAAACCATATCAAAAAATTCAAACTTATTGACCCTAGCCTATGATTTTTAACCCCTTCTTCCCAAAAAACAAGCCCTAATTCCTAATAAATCCTTAGGCAGCCTTCTTAAAGCCTATTGGGCATAATTTTTGGCCAATAGGAATAGAAATTTCTATCATCTATCTCCATTCATTCACATGGATGGCCTAACTACCCCTTTTTACACTAAAAATCCCTTTCTAATCTTTTTTCTTATAAGATTTACACAATATGTGTTCTAAACACCAAATAAAAAAAAGTAAACAAGATCTTATAGATCACCAATATCTAACAAAGGTGACTTAAGATATATAAAAGTTATTATCAATATAAATCAATTTCAAAATTACTATCAAAAAGAAAATAAGATTGTATAAACCTCATTAATAGTCCTATTAAAAAGATTCTTTCTAAACTAATAACCTAATCACATCTTGTAATCAATAAAATCCATTGATATGGCTTTCATTTAATTGTATAATAAATTATATATTAAATATATATGTACAATTTTTTCATATGGTAGCCAAATCACAACATGACATTCATCCCTTCCAAACCTGTGCATCCTTCAATATGTACCAAGAAGAATTGAAGTTGTGGTTGGCATCATACTATTTTTCTCGCATATCCTCTTCAAAATCTATTCTTCTTCTTCTTCATTTGTAAAGAAGTCAATCTCTTCTCTTATATCTTCATGTGTTATATCTTGACCTCATTATTTGAAGAATTTTATATATTTTTTTAAAATTAAAACTTTAAAGTATATTCTATCTAATTTTTTTAATACATATATAATATTATTCAAAATATAAACAACCACATAAGATCCAAACGAGCATTTAAAAAAAATTTAAGAATACTATGCTGATTATCCAAGCTGCTATCATACACCAAAATCCAATCACCTTCCTAAATTTCTTTTAGCCTTAATGGATGTCGCTTATCAAATCTATCTCTGTTTTTAGTTTGTGCCTCCTTTAGCTTTATAATTTCTTTTTTTATATCTTTAAGTCTTCTCTCTAATTGACGGATTTGAAGTGCAAGAAGTTCTTCTCTAGGCATATTGTCTTATAAAGGCAAAATATTCTAGGTATATATTTGTTCTTTAATCAACATAATAGGCTTTTATCCTTATATCAATTTTGCAGGTATATATTCAATTATTGAATTGTGAATAATACGATCAGCCTATAGAACAAATAGTAATAATCTTGGCCATTCTTTTGCTCTTCCTTTATATGCTTTAATAATGGCTTTTACTATTGGAGGATGACCTCGCTCACTTTTGGCATTATTTTCAAAATTATATGTTGTTGTAAGTGCAAGCTTGATTCCACATCTTTCAAAAAAATCTCTTGCCTCATGTATATCTAATTTTCTACGATGAGCAGTAATCTTTCCAATACATTTGTATCTACAAATCACATCTTCTAGTAGAAATCTACAAACTCCTTTAGTGGATTTTATTTGTAGAGCTCTTTCTTCCACCTAGTTGGATAAATCTTCTTGTGTCAAAATCAAATATCACAATTTCCATAATCCCTTAGATATAGTAATTAAATCTACTACCCATATATAATATATTGCTAGAAGATATGTAGGATGCAATCCGTCTCTGTGTTGAATCTCTAAATACATTTGGTAAGTTTGACATGATTCCACAAACTTCATTATATCTCTATACATATTATGCCACCAATATTTTTTTTCAAGCTTATTAAAGGTAGCATAAATACCTCTATCACCAGCCCACAAGCTATCATGGAATTCTTGGATCAATTGCTCTTGCATTTCTTTTTTACAAATTATTCTTTGTAGTATATCATTATTCCTTTTATATTGCTTCCACAAATATCCACCTTATAAAAAGTAATTGTAGGCTTTCTACCTAATCTATTTAAAATAAACATCATTCCATCTTGATTGGCTTAATAGCATGATCAAATAATATCCAATATCTATCCATTCTTTTTTAAATAATTTTAGATATTCATTCTCTTCTTGTTGTATTTTAAAATAGAAGGTAGTACCTACATCTTCAATATCATCAATCAAATCTTTTTTTTGTTTATATCTAGTCTAAGATAGCATATCTGCTATTGGATTATTTTTGCATGCTATATGCTTGAATTCAGGATTTAAAGACTTAATATATGCAATTTATCTCAGGATAGCAATATCAAGGATATTACAATTAGTGATTATTCCCAATAGTGGCAAACAATCTATTTTTACTATCACTAATATTCCAATTAAGTAATCTCTTTCAATTTTCATAGTTATCACTGGTTCCCATAATTCCTGTTTTACTTGTAGATAGCACCTCTAACTTTCACTTAATATCTTAGCTCCAAATTATATGGCAAATTGATTCTCTTCTTTATTGTCTTGTCCAAATATCCAACCAATAGCTATTAGGCTAGTATCAATCATAAATATCACCAATTTTTTATTCTCATAATTTACTTTGTGGAGCACAAGTGGAGAAGACAATGATTGTTTCAACCTTTGTATTACTTTTGTATATATCTTCTCTCATTTAAACCTCTTTTCTTTTCATAATAGACCAAAGAGAGGATCTCTTATATGTGCATAATATAGAATCCATACATAATAAAATATACAAGCTTTCAAAAATCTCCGCACTTCTATTTGTGAGCTACAAACTTCCTTCATCCATTATATGGCATCCACTTTAATAGGATTTGGTTTACAACCAAACCATCTATAGAAATATCCTACAATAACAATTTTTCAAATACCAAAGGTTGATTTAGCTCCTGATAAGGTCAAGTAGACTTCTTCAAGTTATGATAAAATCTTATCACAATTCAAAATATGATTAGATATAAATTTATAACACCTCCTTTGATCCATTATTTCTTCTTTTTTTTCTTCTATATATCTTTTTATTAGAATATCATATAGAAAAGATATAGTCTTTTTTGAAATAAAATCATGGAACATCTTATTCATCATATTCATCATATGAGCAACTGAGTTGGTTGCTCTTTGTGGTAATGTATATATTTTTATTAGCCCTAAAGATGTCCTCATAGTAGTGATATCCCTGCTTCTCTCTGCAACTTGAAATTAATCATATCCAAAATAAAGATCTCTAATAGAGTAAATGGCTCTACCAGCAAATGCTTTAGCAAATTCTTTAATGATTGGTCCCACTCCTATATTTCTAATGGTTATTTGATTCACTACTTGCATATCTTGAGTAAACTATAGAGTTCTATTTTTCTTTGGTATTATAGACCAACGACTAGAATATGATGCAAATGATGGTTCTAAGATTTTCATTTGTATTTTTTCTTTTAAAAGCTGTATAAGTTTGAATAGATGCATTCTAGGTATCAAAATTGGTCTTAGATCCCACGGAGCATGTGGAATTGTAAATATAATCATTAGTACTACAATACTTAGATCCATACATCTAATTTCTAAAGATTCAAAAGCAAAAGCTTTTCCATATTTTTCCAATATTTTTCTAAATTCTATTTCTTTAATAAAGAGAAGAAAATCCGTAGATCCCACTTTCAACTCCTTGAACATACATTCTGTAAATTTATGGCCAATTTTATTAAAACTTTGTAAGTTCTTTTTCTTTCAAGCCTCTTGAACTTGGTGGTTTGAATCACTAGGCAATGGAGTAGCTACAGGTTTTATTTTTCTTTCTATGGTTTTGTACCTAGTTTCAACTTTGACTTTATAATCTTAAAATACTTATATGATTGAATAGAACTTTCTTGAATGTACTTGCATCACTTAATCTTTATCTATTACTTCAATTTTTATAAGTTCTTCTAACATATCTTCTAAACCTGTTTTTTTATATATATATATATATATATATATATATATATATATATATATATATTATCTTGTCATTTCTATTAAGCATACCAATTTTTTTTTGGGTTTTTTTTTTTTTTTTCTCACAACCCTCTTTTCTCATTTTTGTAGGTCATTATGTTGCATGTATACAGCAAATCTACTCTTAAAAAATTTTATAATTCTTGTACAAAAGGTACTTTCTTCTACTTGTGATAATACCTTCTTTAATGTATTATTACATCCTCGCTCTATAATGGTACCTTGCAAAAATCCTTAAACTCTTCATTGATCTTTGATAACGAGTCACTTCGTAGATAATCCCTATTGTACTTATAATTAGCAGATATAACTAAAAATTATACTACTTATTTATCATCTTGGCTTCTAATATAAGCACATATAGATCCATCATCTAATACCTTGATTTCTATCCTTATAACAATAATATATGGTTATTCAAGAATTATTGGATAAAAAATGTTGTTGTAAACAAAAAAAATTTGTTCAGTAGATACATCTCTAATTTTCACATTCACATCTAGACAAGTATCATAAAGGTCTCTACATGTGTTATTTATTGCTTGGATCATCCAATCATGTTCAATGTCAATAAGCCACCTCCTACATTTATAAATATCTTTAGTCATAATATTAATTTTAGATCCATGGTCAATAAGAGCAACTATCAGATTTTCCAAGTCTTCCATCTTCACCAAAGTTTTTGTCATGGCTCTAGTCTAATGCCTCTTAAAATAATGACCTTGTCATTAACCTTATCCTCATCCAAAGAAAATTGATCTTTTTTATTGATATAACACTGAGCCAATTCCAGCTCTTTTTTTTTTGTTAATGTTGTATCTAAAGTATTGGACACTGCAGACTTCCCTATCAATTGTCTTTTCTACTTGATAGTGTCAATAATGACATCATAAAATTCATTCTTTGTAATGCCTAAAATTTTTTAAAAAGAAATTTAATTTTGGCATTCAATACCTTTTTTTCTAATACCTCTTTCAAATCTATAATTTCCTCAATATCTAATTACAATTTATAGGCAACAAGCTTATCTTTCTCCTTGTTTTTATTTATATCCATCTTGTCTTCTCTTTTTTTTTTTAGTAGTGGTATATCTCCAAGGTATGATTTTGATGGTCTACTCTCAAATAATCTATTATCTTGTGGTGTAGATATTTTTTTATTCTATATTCTCTTTTCATCTCTTTGAGACCTCTTCTTATTATTTGATTTCTCAAGGTTTTCTTCTATTATATTTCTTCTCTTCTTCATGTCCATCAAAGCTTCATGGTGGGATTTTGCTAGATAAGTATGTACAGATATGATATCCATAGGATCATCCTATCCTATGATATTCTTAATTATTGTGGCTGTATTGAATAATTTTTGCCTTATAATTTTTTTTTTATTTATTCTAGAGATAGCATGATTTCACAAATCTCCCGCCTCTAAATGTTTGTCAAAAACATCTTTTTTTCTCTTTTACAATCTTAATACTATAAGTGGTAGCTTCTCTTGATGTTATAATATGTCAAGATAGATAATCTTCTAAAATCCTTTTCATCCCTCCCTTTCCAAAGTTGATTTTGAAAAATTCACCTATATCTTATAAAGCAATCTTTCCATCCTTCTATAAAATTACTCTTTATTATAAAGTATCAAAAAAATTCTACAATTTTTATAAGGATGCTCCATACTATCACATCAAATACATTTCTATAAATATCTTTGCTTTGATACAAGTTTGATATCAAATATTCCTCTTTTTTCTCCTAGCTTTGCTAATTTGATCTACAAGTCTTTCATTTCTTTTACCAATTCCTCAATTACATCTTTTTGAGGTGTAACTATAGATGTAGGAATTGGAGTAGTAGATATTAGTATAGCAAGTTTCAATAATTACCTATAAGATATTGTAATTAATGGAGGCCTAGTTTCTTGCCTTACTACCACCTTACCTCTCCAATATTCTCTTTTAGCAAGTATATCCACTGCTTCTAAGATCTTCCAATTAGTAGTAAGTCCATTGTCTTCTATATTATCTTCTAGCAATAATTCCAACTCCCTTTGTAACTCATTATAAATTGATTAGAGAAATAGCTTCACCTTGTCATTTTCAAGTATAAGTTTTTTTATTTGAGATAATTGAAGAAATTACCTTTCAAATTTTTAAAATAATTATATTATTATTAATTCCTTATTAGATTTATTAATCCATTCCATAAATAATTTTTTAGTTATTATAATTTGTCGTTTTACTTACTCTTCCAATACTGTGTAGAATAAACTTGTAAAGGAAGATTTGAAAACAAAGAAAGATTAAATGCATAAGATATATTGTTAGGGTCACATAAGTAACCGCTCCTAAATGGCAAAGTCCAATGAATATACAATCGTTCTAGAACAACACCATCCTCTTCATCTGTTCTGCTACTCCGTAGCCAAGAAGATTCTTTGAAACACTACCTCCTATAATTCTCTTATTGTAATCTACTATCTTCTTCCAATCTCATAATAATAATCGGCAAAGTGCACTATCTCAATAGACTATAAATAATTGCTTCACACTTCAATCACGGAAAATAACTTCTCATTAAAAATCCATTCCAAACCAAATCATCTCTTCAATATTTTCTTTCACCGCTCAACTCTCATAGTCAATACGGCACAACATTCTCATTCACAATCAAATTACATCAATATATTCCATCCTCAGTTACCAATTTACCATACTAAATTCAATTATCAAATAATTATAGCTTCTTACTCATCCATATATATTGAATTTTTTATTTTATTACTGTATTTCACAATTGACATGGTACAATCAATCAAAATGTAATCCGGATTTTCCATTACAATCTAATACAAAAGAAACCAAAAGAGAGAGGTAGTACCAAGCTTATCTTGGCTCTCAATTCTCATAGTCGGGCCCCGATTTCTTCTTCTCTATTCTCCTTATACTAAAAACCAAGATACCAACTATCATCTCTCCTGCTTTAACTGCTTTTTCAATTAATTTTCCTACGTTACCATCTATACCAGCTAATAATTGGATTAATCATCTAATTTATTAATTTTTAATCCTTATTCTACTATCCAAAATTACCTATCTATTTTACATAGATCCACTCTTAATTGTGCAACACCCTTGCAAACCCAGAATTGGTAAAAAAAACACATTTAGTTATGAAGCTAGTTCTTTGGATTGGAACACTCCATGATTCTTTGTAGAAGGCTTTTCGGCGTCTAATTCTAATTCTAAGTCCTCGTCCTCCTTCAATAAATCCTCATTGTCTACTCCCAATTTTCAAACTTGAGCCTCCAATTGTAAAATTCTGACATCTTTTGCTTCTAATTGGCGCTCTTGTTACTTCATCTTCTTCTCTAATTCACCAATACTCAAAACTAGTGGGACAAATACTTGTGGCCAACTAATATTTGTTAAATTGCCTTCTAACTTTGTCACTTTTGTCTTCAAGGCACCAATTTTTTTTCCGTAGCTTGTCCATTTTAATTCCATATTAGTCATCCAATTTTACTTTTTTTTATTCCAATTTTGCTACTTTCTTACATTTTGCTTACAACTGACACTTCATAGCCTCTCTTTTCAAATCCCATATCCGGCAATTTTCTATTAATTCTTATTTTTGGCCATTCAAAATTTATTGAGTGTATTTTTTGTCATTCGTCTAAGCTTCCTATTCCTCCGCTATTTTTTGCTTCAATAGCAACTTAGATTCTATTTTTTTCTTAATTATGCGACCCTGTTCTACAATTTGGCAGCTTTTGTCTATTATCTTGTTCCTGCTCGCTTCCAATTGTTGCCTTAAGTTATCCTCCAACTTACTCATTGTAAGCTGTAATTAGGAAATTTAATCCAATATTACTTCCGTGAGATTCCTTCTTTTCAGTATTTTGATATTCAAAATTAGAAGCTTAGTCATCCTCTCGATTACTAAGCAAATTGGACTCTGCCTTGGTATAGTGATTAAGATAGCTTCCTATTCCACTACTCAATTTGATTCCCTGACTTCGTGCACCACCACCCATGGGCTAGCTATCGATGCCGTCAGACTCCGAACACATTATGGAGGTACTAAAGAGGATACATTTCTCGCTACTATCAGTAATATTTAATTCAATATGTACACAATTACCAAGTGCACATAATTAGAGCAAAGCAGGGATGTAAACTTTCTCGTCTTTTGCTTGGCTATTATCTCTACATGGATTCTAATTGCTACAAATGCTATCCAATTAAACATCATTCCTTCCAACGTTCCTATCATAGCAAACAATAATTATTTGGACATGTATGTCGTATGTCAATTCAAGCCTAGCCACTTCTAAATGAACCGCATCCATTCCATAAGCTCCAATGTAAGCGCCTCCACCATCTTCCAATCTTGGTTCTTCTCCACTGACGACATACCACCTTTAAAATAACTATCCAATCTAAAATCAATAGATACTTTGACATCCACCACAAGCTCACCAATCAATAGATGTAATGTCCTTTGCAAGGTATTCTCATCGATCTTGATTATCCTCCCCTTTACTACACTCAAGCCATCCTGTGGATAGTAGTTTATTATATATTTTGCCACCAATTCCACATCAATTGGTGGCAAATTATCTGACTCTTTCAAAAACGCATATAGCTACATATTTTTAAAATCTTTTTATCTTCTAGGAGACCAACATATTTCCAACTTCATTGATTCCATATTGGTGATCATTACTGGGGATGGCGATTGCAAATTATTCTTACTTCTCATATTTTGGATATTTTCTTCTCTGTCTAAAGCTCTCTTTGACCTTTCTATCGACATTGTGGACTACAATTTGCTTCTCACTTCTTGCTCACGCTTATATTATTTTTGCTGACTGCAAAAAATTCTACATTCCAATGCGTATGATTTACATAATAATGTTCAAAAACTTCCATTAAGTGCCCCGCTCCTAATCTTTTACTCGGGGTCTGAATCAACAATCCTTAATATAATGTATCGTAACCTCACATCTGATTTTCTTGACTAGGCGACAATAGTATCCAAAACTAATTATCAGCCGTCTTTTTTAACCATTATGTACTTACAATAAAGGTAATCTTATCATAAACAAGTACACTCTCTTCCCTCCCATTTTTGAAACCTGTCCCAAATTTATGTACAATAAAGTCATAATCAATTTCCATTTATTTGTATGGTGAATTGATTATCTATCAAATCTTCTAATTGAACTAAAACATTATGAAAGACTTCTACTACTCGATACGGTCCATGCCAACGGACTTAAAATTTCTTTGAAAAATTGTAAAATTGGCTAGCACAAAGAAGCACTAGATCATTGGATAGAAAAGATTTGGGATGTAATTTACTATCATTTGATATATAAGAACGATGTATAACTTCCATAGTCAAAAGAGCCGTAATCCGAACTTCATCCAATTTGTCTAATTGTACAAACCAATATTGAAGGAATTTCTTGTCACCAAGTCATTCATCCAACGCAATTCTAAAACTCTAAACTTCAAATATAATTGGTAATATTGTCTCTTGCCTATACATCAGCTAGAATGGTGTAGAATTGATCGTTACTTTATACGTTGTCGTGGTAGAGAGAATTTACCTCAGAAAAGTACTGGGCTTCTAGTTGCCACTAATTACTCAATCAAGATCCAAGTATAATAAAACCTCCAAATTTATATAAAAGAAATCTTCATAGGACTATTACACCTAATACATAAGCCTTATTTCTTCAAACCACTCAAAACATAACAAATGCTCTAAAACCCACATTCCCCCGTAAAAAGGAAATTTTTTCCAAACTTCATTAACTTGTAAATTGTAATCTAACTATCCAAATCCACTCAAAATATACATAAAGTATTGATATAGTCTTTACAACTACCACCACAAATTTCAACTGTTGATTCTTTACCAATCTTTAGATATTGCCAAAATCCTAGCAGTAGCTTTAAACCCTTGTTTACAAACACCTATGCACTAAATTCTTTATATCTCACAATCTAAAAGTCTAAATATTATAAAACTTTGATATATAGCTTTTTAGCATAATAATACATCATTTTCAAAAGTTTGAGATAAAAATTCATTTAGAAACTCAAGATATGGTAAATGGCCTACTTACTACCTTGGAATTCAATCTATTGTCTTTGACTTCCAATATTTTCTTCTTTAGAATTCTAAATATAATAATTCTTCTTCATTAATTATAGATCTTGAAATCTCTTCTCTAGCCACATCTTCCAATCTCCAAAAGCTCTCATACAACTCCTCCAATCCTCAAAAGAGTAATAGTAGGTATAATTTGTACATCTTAAATTCAAGCGCCTACTTCTCCCTCATTAAAATCCCAAATCTCTTGATTTTTATATCAAAATTATAGCTCAAAAAAAAAGATTTCTAATCCTAGTCTTTGATTTTCAAATGGCCTCTTTGAAGTCACCAAAACCCTTGTTCTTGTTGCAAGCAACCTCCTCAAAGCCTATTGGGCATGACCACTGACCAATAGGAATGAAGAATTTCACCCCTTCTCTTCATTCATCCTCACTTTGTCTTTATCCTTCCAAATATGCTTCTTAGTAATTTAATTCTTTTTCTTTGGATCCCAATTTCCTCTAAAGGCTTTATACTAAATATTTAGGTTTTATATAATTTAAAAGCCATAATCAAATTAAATAAAATTCTAAAATAAATTTTCTTATACCAATCCCCTTTAATTTATTTTACTAACCATTCTAATATATATCTAAACCTATAAATATATTATGCATTTTGAGTGGATTTTACATATTGTAAGCAATTACAATATGACAACGCTGTATAATACGCCTACAAAGCTGCAAACAATTTTGTATCTAAATTTGTTCCCATACCAAATACAGTCTTAATTAACACTTAACACAAAATATTGTTGATCTTTTCAATCTATCTATTGGCTTGAAGGTGATATGGGATTGTTTTTTGATGTGTAATCTCATATTTATCTGTCAAGGCTACAATTGTAGCATTAATAAAATAGATTCTGCAATCACTAACCAATTCTTTGGAACATCCAAAGCAAGTGATAATATTCTTATATAAAAATGTGGCTATTGTATTAGTATTATGAATTTTTGTTGCCATTGCCTCAGCCCATTTTATTACATAATTGGTTGCTACCAAAATATATCTTTTTTGTCCATTTTGTGAGGTTGGTGCAATTGGTCCTACAAAATCAATATCCCATTTATCAAACAGTGCTTGTGCCAAAATTGGTACCAACAGCATGGCAGAAGTACCAATAGCTCTATCAATATGCTATTGTACTATAGCTGCTTATAATATGTAAAATTTAATTAAAATATATAATATGTTTATAATTTCTAATATGTATTGGAATGGTTAGAAAATTAAATTAAAGAGAGTTGGTGTAAGAAACTTTATTTTAGATTTTTACTTAGTTTGATTATAGTGTTTAAATTATATAGGACCTAAATATTTAGTATAAAGCCTTGAGAGGCAATTGGGGTCCAAAGAAGAAGAATTAAACTACCAAGAGGCCTATTTAGAAGGATGAAGATAAATTGTGAAAGAATGAAGATAAGGAGTGAAGTTCTTTATTCCAATTGATCAATAGTCATGCCTAATAGGCTTTGAGGAGGCTGGGTGCAATAAGAATAAGGATTTCGGTGACTTCAAGGAAAGAATTCAAAAATCAGAGACTAGGATTAGAAAGCTTATTTTTTATATTACAATTTTGATATAAAAATTAAGAGATTTGAAGTTTTTATGAGGAAGGAGTAGGTGCTTGAAATTAAGATGTACAAATTGTACCTACTATCATTCTTTTGAAGATTGGAAGAGTTGTATGAGAGTTTTTGGAAATTGAGAGGTATAATTGGAGAGGTGGTTTATAGATCTACATTTGATGAGAAAAAATTACTACAATTAGAATTCTAAAGAAGGAGATATTGGGAGTCAAAAATAACAAATTGATTTCTAAGGCAATAAGTAGGCCGTTTTATTGATAGTGATGGGTTTTGCCATAAACATCTATCTAAACATCTCCAAGAATATCTAAACATCCTTGTCATTTATCTAAACATCTCCAAGAAGGTGAATATTTTTGCTAAAAAACTACACATTAAAGTTTTAAAGCATTTTAACATTTAGTTTGTGAGATATGAAGAATTTAGTATACGGATGTTTGTAAACAAGGATTTGAAGCTATTTTTAGGGTTTTTACAATATCTAAAGATTGATAAAGAATCAATGCTCAAAATTTGTTTTGTTAGTTGTTAAAAGTACTTCAATACTTCATATCAATTTTGAGTGGATTTGAATAGTTAGTATAAGAATTATGGATTGTTAAAGTTTGGAAAAAATTCCCTTCTTATAAGGAAATGAGGATTTTAGAGTATTTCTTATATTTTGAGTATTTTGAGGAAATAAGATTTATGTGTTGGATGTAATAGTCCTATGAAGGAGACTTTTATATAAATTTGGAGGTATTGTTATTTTGGATCTTGGTTGAATATTTAGTGGCAGCTAGAAACTCCGCATTTTTTTAAGGCAAATTCTCTCTACCACAATAATATTGACAAGGATCACAGCATCGGACATATTGGTGTGTATTTGAAAATATTGTTGGCGACCAATATCCAACCATTAAGACTTTTCAAGCAATACTATCACTAGCAAAGTATCCACGACAACTATCTAAGTGACATCCATCCAATATGGTACGTACTTTACTTTGAAATATACAACGGCATAGTATTCCATCCTTCCCTTGCTTATACAAAGTGTCACCTATCATGGTATATGGAGCACTTTTCAAAATTAGATGGTGCTTAAGTTTTTTGCTATTAGTGAGTGAAAATGTCTGAAATGTCAAATATTGAATCAATTCATTATATTCTGGTGAAATTACATCCATGGCAAATAATTTTGCATCAAGAAGTGGATCATTGATAGGTTCATTTCTCGGTATATTAGTCAAATGGTGTCATACTACATTTACGTGCAGTGTGTAAAAATATTATATATTTTATATTTATTGTTATTACATGTGTAAGTGCTAGAGGCTATTTTAGAAGATATTATAAAAAGAGGATTCATTTTTGCCACTTAATTAGTGAATTAAGATGGCTATTTGTTTTGTTCCTACCTTACTTATATCTTAGAATAGATTCATTTGTAATTAGAAGAAAGATAAAGGTTGTTTTATCTTTCTTGTTGACTTTGAGGTAGCATGGACTTTATAAGGGGTAAGAAAGAAGAATATGGGGATGAATAGGGCCTATCCAATAGGATTTTGGCTGCCCATGTAGGCGTGACATGGGCTGATGTGGAAGAAAAGGAAAGAATATTCTTCTTGCTGGATCTAGGATTTTGGCTGCCTATGTAGGCGTGACATGGGCTGATATGGAAGAAAAGGGAAGAATATTCTTCTTGTTGGATCTAGGATTTAACAGCTTTTAAGCAATGAACTTTGAAGAGAGATAGCTCAAAGGGTACTAAAGCTTTTATAATGAAATTTAGAAGGTATATTCTTTGAATTGTAAGGAATTTAGAACCTACTCATTTGCTTGTATTAGAACTGTGAACAAAAAATTATGCTTATTTTAATAGAGTGAGGTCTACTGCTATCAAAAACTGATGATAGAAATTTTGAACTGCCACTATAAGTTTGTTTTCTATTCTTTCTTAGTAAAATTTATAAAAAGTGTGGAAAATTGTGCTAGCTTTCTATCAAGCTATTTCTTGTGGCATTTGGAATTGGACAGAGGAACTTGTGAGCTTGAGAGTAGAAAAGGGTCTGTTGCCATCTAATGAAGAAGGAAAGAGACTTTGTTTAATCACCTAAGTCAGACAGTCTCTTCAATCTTTTTGATATTTTAGATACTTATAATAGCTTATATAAGCTTTCCACAAAAATAAAAATCAATACATTTAGAGCTTTTATGAAAGATTTATGATCCGTAAAGTGTCAAAAGGACAAATTATCACTAGGGTTTGAGGAGTAGATTCGTCTAGCTATAAAATCTGAAGTTTAAGAGGTATACATGCAAAATTTTAAGATAAATTAGATGATAGAGTGAGCTTTCTAAAAAGCTATTGTATGTCTAATTTAGAGAAGGAAAGAAACCAAAACAAAGGTTGAAGTAAAGAAGAGCTTTGTTGCCTTTGTATTTGCTGGGAATTTTTAGTACCTATTTCATTTAGTCATAACTTTTAAATAGTACAATATCTATTTGTGAAATTTTGATATGTTTTACAATGAATTATTGAATTTCCATAGGCTATAAGTATGGTTGATTTGACCTTTGGATGAATTTTTAATAATTTATTTAATTTCAGCTTGTTGTATAACTTGTATTCTTCATATGCGGTCATATTTTGAGGTATACTTGAGTATATATATACTTTGCTTATATTTATTATATAAGAATATATACTTATATATATATCAAATATTTATATAAGTATTTTACAAGTATTATACATAATATTTATATAAATAATATATCAAAGATTATATTTTATTTTTATACAAAGATTATACTCTATTTTTGTACAAGGATTATGTTCTAATATTATACAAGTATAGAAGATACTTGCACGGTTTCCTCTCATGTTCCTTGCTAGTTCTAATAGAAGCTAGGAACCTAGTATTTTCTCAAGGCAAATTCTCTCTATCCAACAACGGAATAAATGGTCTACATTGGCATATTTCTTTCTTGGTCAAACATTAATAGTAAAATTAAATTCTTGAAGGAATAACACCCATCGAGCAATGCATCCATTCAATTGAGGTTTATTAACCATATACTTAAGAGTATCATGATCGACATGAAACACAAAGGGATAACCAAATAAATAATGATGAAATTTTTGAATAGAGTAGATGATGACCAAGGCTTTTTGTTCAATCGTAGTGTACTTTTATTCTGTAGCAACAAATTATCCACTTGTATAATATATTGGATAATCCAAATTCTTTTCATCTTTCTGGCTTAACATGGATCCAATAGCAACATTAGATGCATCAACATAAATATGAAATAGTTTCATCTAACATGGTGCAATAAGTACTAGTACAAATACCAATTTTCGCTTCAATTCTTTAAATGCAACTGTACATTCCTTAGTCCAAATTAGACTAGATCTATTTGAAGGTGGTTTCTTTAAATGATTAGTTAAAAGCTGACATGTGATTGCAAATAAATCAATAAATTGTCAATAATACTTGATATGGCCTATAAAATCACATACACCCGACACTGTTTTTAGCTTTGATAAGACTAATATACAAGTAATTTTATCTGGATTAGTAGCAATATTAGCCACAAAAACAATGTGTCTCAAAAGCTTTTTGAAGGGTATGCCAAATTGAGACTTCTCAAAGTTTAAAGATATCTCATACTTATCACATTGATCCAAATATTTATCAAGATATTCCAAATGATTAGCTATCATACTAAATGTACAAAAATCATCTAAAAATATCTCCATTAATATTATAAATAATCTTAAAATTCTTATATCATTATCTTTTGAAATATGGCTCGGGCATTACATAATCCAAATGGCATCACTTTATAAGCAAATGTGCCCCAATCCATAGTGAAAGTAGTCTTTAATTGATCATCTACTATTATTTTAATTTGATTATAATCCAAAAATCCATCCAAAAAGGAGTAATATTCATATCCGACTACTGCATCCAATACACTATTTGTAAGAGGTAAAGGAAAATAATCCTTCTTGGTAGCTGCGTTTAATTTACAGAAGTCTTAACAGATTTGGATTTTTTCATTCTTCTTTGATATTATTACAATTGGTGAAATCCATTTATTATATAATATTGGATATATGAAGCCTATATTGTTGTGTAATAATATGACCATTAGATGAAAGAAAAATAGAGTGGTTATATCATAGAAAAGCTTAAATGAAAATATTTGAGAAAATTATCTTAGAAAAATAAATAATAGAAAAGGAGGTAAAAAAAAATCAAAAGATATTAATATTACTTTTTATAGAAGTGACTTCTAATTACTTTGTATGGCTATAAATGAGGCAAAACAAAGTAGATTAGAAAAATAAACAATATAAGAATCTTTAAAAAGGAGTTGAAAATAGGTTTCAAAAAAATTTACTACAAAAATCTCAAAATAGATACCTGGAGAGGACCAGTTATGAGCCAAGATCAAAATCAAATCCCGAGACACAAAACTATGTGCCTACAGTGGATTGAGAGCTTTTTGATAGATCAAAGAATGATATTAAAAAGCAAATTTAAGAGATTTTGTATAGGATATGATTTGGAGTGATTTGGATCAAAATTAACTTTGTAAGAGCTTTGCAAAGTTAGAATTGTTTTGGGCGACTTTGGATTTTGTGAAATAAAATAGGATTTATGTTTTGGACAATTACAAAAGTTTTATAGCAGATCTAAGGCTACAATTTTTTGGATTGGTTGATATTATTATTTTTAATTTGAATTACAAATTTAATCACAATCTAACAGTTTAATTTTAAGTAATTGTGGCCTAAGTGGATTAAGATCCTGGGTATTGGGTTTTTGAGGGTCAATTAAAATTTTATAGATTTTGAGCAATTTGTTAGTTGGATTTGAGTGAAATTTATATTTACATATAGAAGACTTAATTTCCTATGCACATATGAAATTTGAAAGAAATTGATTGATGAAAACAGGAGGTTTAGGTATTGGAATATTTGCATTAAGATTGGAGAGGGAGGCTGACTAACACCCAAGCAGATTTATAGATTTTTCTTCTATTTGGTAAGTTTGATCTTTTTCAAACTTGATGTATATGTTGTCAACTTAGTTATTAAGGTATGTGTAAATTTTCAATCAAGATCAATAATTTATTTGGTAATTATTGAGGTTCTAAAATTGCCATAGGAATTAGTTAGGATTTGGATTTAGGATTTAGTATTTGATTAGGATTTCATTAGGATTTTATTAGGATTTAGAATTTGGATTTAAGATTTAGTATTTGATTGCGATTTTATTAGGATTTCATTAGGATTTAGGATTTGGATTTAGGATTTAATATTTGATTAAAATTTCATTAAGATTTCATTAGGATTTCATTAGGATTTAGGATTTAAATTTAGGATTTAATATTTAATTAGGATTTTATTAAGATTTCATTAGGATTTAGGATTTGGATTTAGGATTTAATACTTGATTAGGATTTCATTATGATTTTGGATTTGGATTTAGGATTTAATATTTGATTATGATTTGATTAGAATTTCATTAGAATTAAGATTTGACTAGGATTTGATTAGGATTTGGATTTAAGATTTAGTATTAGATTTAGAATTTTATTAGGATTTGACTTAGAATTTGATCAAGATTTCACTTAGGATTTAACCAAGGTTTGATTTAAGATTTGACCAGGGTTTGACTTAGGATTAAATTAAAGTTTGACTTAAGATTTGACCAGGGTTCAACTTTAAGTTTGATTAGAATTTGACTTAGGATTTAATTAAGATTTATCTTAGAATTTTAATATTTTTATTTTTAATATTTTCTAAAATTATTATTTTATATGTTATTTTTTATGATTAATATATGATTCATTTATTTTTCTTTTTATAATTTTTTTAAGATTGGATCAAAGCTTGATTAATATTTTTAAGATTTAATGATAATTATTTAAGATTCTGTTAGAGTTATTAGAATCTTATTGTTGCGTATTTCTTTTTTATCTTCCACAGTCAAGTACTTAGAGCATTTTCAAGTAAGACTTCATATATTACAACAATGTCTAAAAGTTTTTCGACTTCTTCTTTTACCATGAGAGAATATTTTGAATTAAGGTGGTATTATTTTTGACAAACTAGTGTAGCATCTTCTTCTAAAGTAATTTGATGCTTACAAACTTTGACAAGAATACCTTTTAAATCTACATACAACTAAGCAAACGTAGATTTATGACTTAGAAAGAAATCTTTCCAATTTCTTAGCTCTATATCCATAATATTTGTATTGTATTGTAATTGCTTACAATATGTAAAATCCACTCAAAATGCATAATATGTTTATAGGTTTAGATATGTATTAGAATGATTAATAAAATAAATTAAAGAAGATTGATGTAAGAAAATTTATTTTAGATTTTTATTTAGTTTGGTTATGGCTTTTAAATTATATAGAATCTAAATATTTAGTATAAAGCCTTGAGAGGGAATTGGGGTCCAAAGAAGAAGAATTAAATTACTAAGAGGCCTATTTGGAAGGATGAAGACAAAGTGAGGATGAATGAAGACAAGGGATAAAGTTCTTCATTCCTATTGATCAATGGTCATACCTAATAGGCTTTGAGGAGGTTGCTTGCAACAAAAATAAGGGTTTTGGCAACTTCAAAGAGGCCATTTCAAAATCAAAGACTAGAATTAGAAAGCTTCTTTTTCGAACTATAATTTTGGTATAAAAATTGAGAGATTTGGAGTTTTTATGAAGAAGAAGTAGGCGCTTGAATTTAAGGTGTGCAAATTATATCTATTGTCACACTTTTGAGGATTGGAAGAATTGTATGGAAGCTTTTGGAAATCAAGAGGTGTGATTGGAGAGGAGGTTTGAAGCTACTACTAGGACTTTTATGATATCTAAAGATCAATAAAGAATCAATAATTGATGCTTATTATGCTAGTTTTTAAAAGCACATCAGTACTTCATATGAAATTTTAGTGGATTTGAACGGTTAGATTAAAAGTTATAAGTTAGTAAAATTTAGGAAAAATTTCCCTCCTATGGATGAATGAGGGTTTAGAATATTTTGTTATAGTTTGAGTGTTTTTATGAAATAAGACTTATATTTTGGATGTAATATCCCTAAAAGAAAGACTTTTATAAAAATTTGAGGATTTTATTATTTTGGATCTTGGTTGAGTATTTAGTTGCAGCCAAAAGACTAGCGTTTTCTTGAGGCAGATAATAATAAAAACCCCCAAATTTATATAAAGTTTCCTTCATAGGGCTATTACATCCAATACACAAGTCTTATTTCATCAAACCACTCAAAACATAAGAAATACTCTAAACCCTCATTCCTCCGTGGAGAGGGAATTTTTTCCAAACTTCAATAATCCATAACTTTTAATCCAACCGTCTAAATCCATTCCAAATTTATATAAAGTACTGATGTATTTTTTACAACTACCACCACTAATTTCAACCGTTAATTCATTACCAATCTTTAGATATCGCCAAAATCCTAGCAGTAGCTTCAAACCCTTATTTATAAACACCTATGTACTAAATTCTTTATATCTCACAATCTAAAAGTCCAAATGCTATGAAACTTTGATATATAGCTTTTTAGCATAATAATACGCCTTCTTGATAAGTTTAAGACAAAAATCCATTCAAAAACTCAAGATATGGCAAACCCCATCACTAAAACAAAACACCCTACTTACTGCCTTTGAATTTGATCTGCTGTCTTTGACTCCCAATATCTCCTTCTTTTGAATTCTAAATGTAGCAATTCTTCCACATCAAATGTAGAACTTAAAATCACCTCTCTAGCCGCACCTTTCGATCTCCAAAAGCTTTCATACAACTCCTCCAATCTTCAAAAGAATGATAGTAGATACAATTTCTACATCCTAACTTCAAGTGCCTACTCCTCCCTCATTAAAACTCCAAATACCTAGATTTTTAGACCGAAATTGTAGCCCAAAAAACAAGCTTTTTAACCCTAGTCTTTGATTTTCTAATAGCCTCCTTGAAATTGCCAAAATCCTTGTTAAGGTCGCGGGCAGCCTCCTCAAAGCCCATTGGGCATGGTATTCGACCAATAGGGATGAAGTTCTCCATTCCTTGCCTTCATCCGACCATGTCTTGATTTCATCTCTCCCAATTAGCCTCCTACTAGCTTAAAATTTCATGCTTAGGCTCCCACCTTCTCTCAATGCTTCATACTAAATATTTAGATTCTATATAATTTAAAAGCCATAACCAAACTAAGTAAAAATCTAAAATAAAGTTTTTTATACTAACTCCTTTTATTTTACTTTACTAATCATTCTAACACATATCTAAACCTGTAAACATATTATGCATTTTGAATGGATTTTACATACTGTAAATAATTATAGTATGACATCGGTATATACTTTGATAATTTGTAATGTTTCATTGGTGCCTAAATTAATAGATTGGCACACTGGTTCTGCAACAATCTCTGATTTGATTTTCTTCTCTTGCTCTGAATCCTTCATTTATTTTGACAAATTAGAACTATGTATTTCTAATTCTAATATATTAACTTCATTAACCGTGGGATTATTCATCTAATCGGCAATAACATGATCAAAATTTACTACATCCTCTGGATATACTAAATATTCTCCGGGTCCTCTATATTGGTATAACATGCTTTACTTCTGCGTCTGAATTAGGTCATCACCAACTTACATTGAATTGATAACTTCATCATATTCTACATTAGATTGACCCTCATCATCAGATGTCACTTCTGAACTTAGAATTTGAGATTATCCATAATATTAAACTATATACATTTATAAAACAATCTTGTCTCTATCCTTCCCAATAGTCAATATTCCACGGCCCCAATCATTCCTAGCTTTGGTTTGATATAACCAAGGCCAATCCAATAAAATTAGATATGACAATATAGAATTCTATAATTAGAAATTTATATAATCAATCTTATATATAAATCTAATAATAATAATATTGATATTGCAAAGAATATCCATAGGCTTTATGCGACTATGGTCAGCCATTCTCAATACCAAGATTGTGGATAACAACTAAGGTAAATCCAAATTCTCTATTGTATTAACAGTCATTAAATTCACATTAGAACCCTCATCCACTTGAACTCTGGAAATAAGAACACCATTAATGGATACATCAATAATCGATGCGCTTGGATCGGGATTCAAATTAATTTCATAAATTTCTTTACTACGAGTCCTTTGTCGTATTTACGAGAAATTCAATGTAAAACAACATGCTGGCGCAATTGCTAATAATTGCTTCATTGAAATTGAAGATTTAATTTCATCCAAATCTTTCAAGATATCATATGGTTTCATATTAGCAGTGATTCTCAGGGCCCTTTTCTTTTTTATTGTTTTCAATTTAATCCCTTGAGGTAATTTATCTTCCTTTACAAAGTTTAGAATTAGAATTATTAAATGCACTTTGTCAAAATGCCTATCCATGATATGATCTTTTAATGGATAAGATGGCTTCTGGAACTTTGCAAATATTAGTACTAATTTAAGTTGAATCAATATCTTGGTAAGAGGGACATCATCAAATTGCACAGACGGACCAAGTCCCAACATTGATAATATCTTCAATATTGGTATGGATATGGAATTTCCACCATTGATATGAATTGGTCCTTTGCAACCGATATACCTAATTGTGGAATGGAATCTTTTTCTTTTTGTTGGGCTGGAATAACTACTGCATAGACGCATTTCAAATGATTTATTGAAGAATCTTATAGAGTTTGATTATTATCTTCTATCTTGTTTTGTAGCTGGATATGTTGATCTCAATTATTAAAATTAAATAGAGCATTATACTACTGATATGTATGTCTTGACTGCTTACAATTTCCACAGATTGGAGCGTATTCATCACTGGCTATTAGATTGGGACATTCACTAGCATAATGTCTTAATTGCTTGCAACAATAATATTGAAGTGGTCTTCTTTTGATCCCATCAAGGATGTTGGGTATTTCTATGATATGTACGTGCTAGGCTTGTTCCAGGTTGAATGGATAAATGATCGCGGCTGACTAGTTGGTACTACAGAATCTGAAATTATTTTGTTAATCGGTGGATATTGAAAATATTCTTATTGATTTTGCACAATATCTTAAGAATTGGATCTATATTCTTAGTTATATGCCGAATTAGAAAAATTTCTATTTTATTTATTTGAATAATTTCTGTTCCAACCAAATCTATTTCCTACATGGACTTGATTAATATCCCACGAAATTAGTAGAATTAAAAGTCTGATTACCACATTGTTGTTGTTTTTGTAAATTCCAATAATTTGTGGTGATATGCTTACCTCCACAAAATATACATTACACAGCCATTTGGAGTGGTGAAGAACATTACGTTATTAAATGGCCTTATTTCTTACAATTACTATATTAAATATTGGGTCGTATATTGGTCAGTTAATGCCTCTTCACCTTATCTTTTGCCAAATTAACAGCCAGTTTGTCCATCTTCTTTGTCAAAGTTAACAATAAAGCCTCATTTGAATCTTTTGATATTAGTTCATTAAATAATTCTTTCATAGGTACTGGGTTTTGATATGAGAGATATGAAGAATACAGAATTGCACTTGTTGGTGGTATTACATGCAATGGTATAACATTAACTATTTTCTACAGATTAGTGTTAAAATTTTTATCGTAATCAATCATTTTTGGATAAGTGTCCACTATTTCATTCTAGGTTGGCATTTGATAAACTCCTTGAGATAGAATTATCATGGCTCTGGTAGTTAAGAATTAGTCATAATAACATTCTTCCCATACCTTAGCTTGGTCGAGTGAAGAAGCAACAATAACCAATTGGGCCTCTTTTACAAACATTTTCAATTCTAGTGGGTATAGTCTATTAACCAATATAGACAAGACAAACAACTCCGACATTTGGTTATTTGGCCATTTATAAAGTATGTTTGCTACTTTGCCGTAATATAACTGCACCGCTTCTCTTGGTACCATTCTATTATTCATTAACCTTTGCCTAAAATATTTTTCAAATCTTATTGGTAAAAAATGGATTAAAAATATATTTTTCAATGCCTCCCAATTAAAAAATTGATCCACGGATTGGCGATTATACCATTCAAATGTCGTATCTTTTAAGGTCACTAGCAGCCATCTCAATCAAATATCTTCAGTTCTACCATTATTGGCTACACATGCAGTTAAGAATTGAGATAAATATTAATCTGGGTCTGCTCTTGATAAACCTCTAAAGGTATGTAATGGAACTATGCTAGTTGTGGGATCGCCCGCTATATCTATTTGGATTGCAATTAGAATTGCTTGTCCCTCCGCCGCCATTGAAGATGATAGTGTTCTACTCAATTCTTTATTAAATAAACACTATTTTTTCTAATTATCTTTTTTGGACTTCCAAGCCTCCGTTGTTGTGTTGTGACATGATTATATGATGAAACTATGACTAAAAATGAATTTTCAATTAATATTCTATTATTTTAGTTCACCAAGAATTCCACATATTTTAACAAGGTTTTTATAAAAGCCTTTTAGTTTATTTTCTTCACTTAATAGCTAGCACATAAGAATTAATTAGTAATTTTACCTTCTAGGCTGTAATAATTCTTTTATTATCTTAGAAAGGCTATAAAATGATAAAAATATAATAAAAAGAATAAATTACTAATATGATTGATACTAGGATTAAGTTGAGGGTAGGGTCAAGCTATAAAATCCTAGGATAGATTAGATTGATACCCGGGGGTTGGCTGTTTGTAGGACAGGGTCGAAATCATACCTTTGGCCACAAAAATGGCTGCCTAGAGCAAAGTATGGGGGCTTTTTCAGATCAGGTTTTTAGATTGAATAGCTAGCTTGAAGCTTCTTTCAAGGGCATTAAGCTTGTTGCCGTAGGATTTTGGATGGCTTTGTAATCATTGTTCAACATCAAGGTTTATATTGGTGTTTTGGATTTTATATAAGACAATGATGGTTTGCATTCTTGAGTGATTTGTGCAATCTGTGCAGCATCTATGACTCAAAATTGGATATTTTTTGGATTGTTAGGAGTGCTAAGTATATACAAAATTTTGTGATAATTTAATAATACAATCAGGAGATATTTGAGCTTTGATACAAAAGATTGTCGAAAGTTGGCAACTTAGGATTAGATAGGATTTCTGTAATAACTAAAGATCTACTAATTAAATCAATGTAAATTTTGGCATGGTAATAGAAGACTTATAGTTTGAGCTACATACCAAGTTTGAGCTAAAGCTAACAATGGAAGAAGGAGAAATCACCATTGGAATTTTTACATCAATTTTCAAGTTGGCAGCCAAGTGTCATTAGTGCGGATTTTGGGCATTTTCTTGCAATCTGTAAGTTGGATTGGGCTGAATTTTTTTGAGCATGTAGAAGGCTTATACAAGCATTTGTGTGAAAAATTTCACACTAAGTGGATGGTTGGATTAAAAGTTATTACTTGTCAAAGCTCACTAATTAAGATTAGGGCTTACAAACAAAAATAAAAATTACTTAATTATAAAAGAAACGAGCCTATTGGGATATATGTATGGTTGATGTTACTAAGAAGAGTGTTTTTAAACACTTTTGAATTGAACTTTGAATTATATTCTTCATATATGGATGAAATCTATTAGGATTTCTTGATTATTTGCAAATACAACTTTACCTTCTACAGCCACGTGCCCAATGCATTCCCACACAAGACAACACGTAATACGACACTGTAATTTATTATTATTATCCTCAAATAATTTTATTAGTTGAAGTTGAGGTGAATACGATAGATTTTGAACCATGCTAAATTGGTCCTTACTTGCAAGCAATTCATATTATTTTGAAGAATCAGTCTTGTTAAAATCAATTGTATCCACTATTGAAAAAGTATCCAATGAAATATCTAATTCTTTTGTACCACATTCTCTTTCTGTTAATAGACCCACGAGATATATTGGACTATTTGCCAAATTATTCGTAAGTATTCTTGACAATTTCCTTAACAATATATATGTCTAAAATATTAAAGATCTTTTATATTTTGGATATGCTAGGATGTACCGACAAGTATGCAACCATGCAACTATCAATACTTTCTTTTTAGATTTCATTCTTGTTTATCTTGTAACAAATTTCTTGCTTATACTCTCTCTTGTCTTCTTTTCAAAAGGCATGTTTTTTTCAGTGCAATGTTCATATTTTTATTAACCATAATCTTTCATCATGTCATTTAAATTGCTTTTCATCTCCAATCTATCTATACATTCAGCTTCACCTTCGAACATGCATCAATTTTTGAACCTCTTCATACAACATCCAAAAACTAATCGTTTGGCAGTTAATTCCTAACATTCAAACTATTGTCATTTTTCGATAGCGGCGCCAAAAATATGATTTGTTATTTTACTTACTCTTCCAATACTGCCTAGAATAAACCTGTAAAGGCAGATTCAAATATAAAGAAAAATTAAATGCATAAGATATATTGTTAGGGTCACACAAGTAACTGCTCCTAAATGGCAGAGTCTAATAAACATGCAATTGCTCTAAAATAACACCATCCTCTTTATCTATTCTGCTACTCCGCAACCAAGAAGACTTTTTGTAACACTATCTCCCATAATTCTCCTATTGTAATCTATTGTCTTCATCCAATCTCATAATAACAACCGACAAAGTGCACTGTCTCAACAAACTGCAAACAATTGCTTCACATTTCAATCACGGGAAATAACTTCTTAGTAAAAATCTATTTCAAACCAAATCATCTCTCTAATATTTTCTTTCAGTGATCAACTCTCATAGTCAATATGACACAATATTTTCATTCACAATCAAACTACTGCAATATGTTCCATCATCGGCTGCCAATTTGCCACATCGAATTCAATTATCAAATAATTATAACTTCTTACTCATCCATATATATTGAATTTTTTATTTTATTATTGTATTTCACAATTGACATAGTACAATCAATTGGAATGTAATCCAAATTTTCCACTATAGTCTAACACAAAAGAAATTGAAAGAGAGAGGTAGTACCAAGCTTATCCCGATTCTTGACTCTCATAGTCAGGCCCCGATTTCTTCTTCTCTATTCTCCTTATACTAAAAATCAAGGTACCAACTGTCATCTCTCCTGCCTTAACTCCTTTTCCAACTAACTTTCCTATGTTATTGTCTATACCAGCCAATAATTGGGTTAATTATTTAATTTATCAATCTTTAACCCTTGTTCTACCATCCAAAATTATCTATCTATTCTATAGTTATCATTTCAGCATCCTCCAAAGAATACTATTCTTTTAGCTAAAGGATAAAATCCTCCCATTTTGTTCCATGAGTTTGAATAATTCCCCTTATATGCTCACAAAGTTCAAGTACAACTACAAGCTCAAATATTAGGATCATCTCCTTCTCTAGTACTTTATTAAGCTCCATCTTGCGACAATAATTCTTCAAATACTTAGAGATGTTCTTTCCATTGAACTAATCTAATAAACCAACAACAAATTGTAAAGCTTTAGTAGCCAATGCCTCTTTGCATTCCACTCCTTACTGTTGCTGTGTATAAAAAGCAAATGCTTGAAACATTTGAGTTGTAGCAGGATCAAGCTGCATTGGTGATGCCTCAGTACAATTTCCACTACTATCTCCTTATTCTTTTGCCATAATAGACAGCCAAAATATTTCTTCAAAACTCTCCACCTCAAATGTTTTACGTTGGATTCATAAAGATGTTGTGTGGCGTGAAGTTCTATTTGAGAATACGCTAGATACCTAGCTATAGAGAATTTACTTGAAACATATTGGCAAGAGTCCAACAAGTGATTTGTCCTTATTAAAAAGAATAAATAATACAAGGATATTATAAAAAATAATTTTTATTGATAAATCTATATTATTAAAACTTAGAATGATAAATAGCTGTAAAATAGATTTTAAAATCAAATATTTAAGCATTATTATTACAATATTAAAATTTTAAAAATATAAATTTAATAAATATGAATATCTAAGATTAATCCACATTTTGACCATGCACTACTACAAATGTAATCTTATACTTTAAACACTTTCTAATTATTACATTAAAATAAATAAATCATATTCTTAATAACATAATTGACTTTGAATTCAATAATTTATTTTATAGAATTAAATGATTACATGATGTTATCTTTCTTTTAATTGTTTCATTTGAATGACATTCATAAATAATTGTCTCACATAAAAATTTATAGCAATAATGTTCTCTAAGTGTGCTTCAATTCAATTGGGACAAGGCAATCCCAACAAACCAACAAATATGTCATCAAGAAAAATTTAAAACTATTTGAACTTATTGAAACAAGACAACTTTGCAAAAAGAAACACCATCCCACAAATAGCCATAGTACTGTATCTTCCATATTCAAATGCACGATGTAAATGGTACAAAGCAACTTTTTAAACCCACAACATTTAATTGCCTATGTGCCATAGTACATTGTGAGTAGTTAAGAATCGTGGTATCAGAAGGATCGCTAATTTTCATCTTCAAACAACACTAGATTCAACGCCAAAGGATTGAAACCCAGAATGAAACAAGCAAATATTCTGTAGAGACAACGCCAAAACGTACAACCGACAAGACTCCCAGTCAAACAGAAGCTGCAATTTCCAAACAATCCACTCCAGAAACTACATGACAAACTGCAAGCAAATGAATATCATAGCACACGATGATGCTTCTGCAGTAACGCATTGAAAATGCAATAGCTAATCTGCTCCAGCTACGAGTGTATAGAATAGCAAGAGGATCAACACAATGTTGAGTAGCACACTCGAGAACCTTAAGGTATCTCCCTGATGAATGCATGTCTACAATAAAGTTACATGTTAACGATGGTAGAAGATGCAGGACATATCGAAGTCCTCATAAACTTACCAGCATGCTGACCAAAATCCAATAACTAATCTGCTAAATAAAGCAGGCGTTTCAGAAATCATAACCCCAACCCTAAAAGATGTTTGTGTCATTGTGTACAGGGAGAGGGAGAAAGAGATGTGTTTGTGAGTCTAAGGTCTGTCGGAATGAGGCTTGGGTACTGGCTTACTTTCGTCATCCATATCGCTAGAGAGAGGGTCATAGCCACGTCTGGTGCCGTGAACTTTTGCCACCAGAGCAAACGCGCACACTGCAAAGAATACCACCATGATCACATGGAAGTTGAATGCGAGGTTCATTAGCACTACCGCTCGGATTCGTGTTACCTCCAAATCGCAGACTGTGGAGCCGTCGATGCCAGTGGGAAGGTCCAGACGGTAATGACACCCCTGAGGAATGTAATTCTCCACATAGAGGAAAAGGCCAATTTGGAACATCCAGGTGCCTTGGAGAATGATGCCCATGCTGAGGACCACGTCCACTAGGAATAGCTTTGATCGGAGAGCCAGAAGAGCTGCCATGAGCACGAGAGGTGGTTTCACTTTTAGAGATGTCGCTGAAATCTTAAAGTGGATTAAATATTTTAGAATTTCAAGACAAAACATAACCTTCTAGAAACTTAAATTGTTAAGATTTTAATATCTTAGCAATAAGAACTATTTCTTCTTATTCACAATCCAATTTTCTACGATCCAAAACGAGCTTCGTAATGACACCGAGTGCTTGATTTTGAAATACATTTAGAACAAGATGGAAAATTATTCAAATAAAGAATATATGACCGTTTATTAAGCCCTGTGAAGCAGAATTACTCTGATAAGGTGCACTTACACCCTAGAGACGTGAAATAGTAGCATACACGTCACCTTACTAGCTAATTCTCTTTACTGAAAGAAATGGCTGACGTCCGAGGGAAGGAAAAAAAATAAAAATAAAAAATAAAAATAAAAATACGACATCACACCAAGCACTCGCAGAATCATAGATCCGATAATTCCCACACCAAGATCAATGAAAGAGTAGGCTGAGGAGCTCGTACCTGAGCATACTGCACACAAACCTGCTACATACGCAAGCAGCAAGTTGCACTGACTCTCCAGCCCTATGTTGCGAGCTGCTTGATGTGTGACTGAAATCCACTCCAACCCAAAGGCAATGCTTGCGAATAGAAATGAGGCATCAGTGGGCAACGGCAAAGCACTCGTAGCATCACTCAACAGCACAATCACGGCGTACATCCAGAACATGACGAGCGTGGTCGAGTGCTCGAAGCTGGCAACCCTGTTCTTCGGAATGACTCCATCCACAATGGGCTGGAAGTTGGTGGAGATTCCTAGCTCATAGAATAGAGCCATTGGGATGAAAACCACAAGAAGGTAGAGTTCAATGCGCTTCGCCCGATTCGGCAGCCAATTCACGGGATGCCATGCCTTGGCAACATAATCCCGCGGCGATTTCACGTAGTTGGTGAACACTGACAACAAATGCCAGAACCCAACCAAGCAAAGTACCACAGACGGCGCGATGTGACCGACGAGAGTCCCCATTTGCGCACGACACTCCTTCAAATTCGCAGCTTGAATCCCGGCAACCTTGCAAATCTTCTACTAACGTCCGCAACCATCCGTGCGCTGGCTAGCTAGATCAAATCACCGTGTCTGCGAAACCCACACAGTGTTCCACATCGACGTCCATCGGGATCTACACCTGCGCAGCGAGATCACGCCAGCCTTGGAGTACAATGCCGCGACTGAGCCAGATTCGAGAGACGGAATCAACCCAAGACACACCGGACACGTAATCATCAGGACGTTATCAGCATGACCTACGATCCAAACTCCTGCATGCGCCTGCATTGATGCGACGAATGTGAGGACTGTGGCAATGTCGGCACTTGCGAGGGGGAATACCGAAACCCTAAAATGGCGTTGAATAGACTTACTCGTCGTGAGCTCCGCCTCCATTCACGGCAATTCCTTCCCGGAACCCCCTCGCAATGTTTCAGGATCTTGCTGCTTCATTTCATTTGTGGGCAAAATAAGCAAAATATAGAAAAACAATCAAAATAAGCTGCATTTGGAGATTGAAACAAGAACATTTTGGACTCAAGAGATGTTTTATATCCTTTTCACATTGTTTTCCAAGTGAGTTGATATTTTGCAATTCATATTCTAATTTTATTTTGTAGTTTTGCAATTTTAATTTTTGTTGAATATATTCTACAGTTTATTAATCAAATTTTTTTTGTGGAATGTAATTATATTTTAATAGAAATTTCTCAATTAAAACACATACAAGTTTTATTTCTCTTATTAAAATGAATATACATATTGTTTTATTAAAATTTATGGCAATTAATTTATAAAGTTAAGAAACCATTTAAACAAAAGATAAATTGTGGACGTAGACTATATTGTGAGAAGTTACTTGAAAAATATCTATATATATATATATATATATAAAGAGAGAAAGAGATACATGTAAATTTTACTAATCAATTGGTTGCCATATAGAAACAAATAAAAATTTAAAAATGATCAAATATTAAATTTTATAATGTTTATGCTAATTGCAAACAATTGCCTATTATAGGAGATTTTTTTTATTCTTCAACTATCAAAATGTAAATATTACATTTTGGTATTTTACTACTGTATTTCAAATAAACTAAGTAATTATCAAAACCAATCAAATATTTTTTAAATTTTTATTCTTGTCTAAAAAAATCAATATATGTACAGATATGTTACTTTATTTTCTTTATATTCATCTATAAATTTCTAAAAACCTACCATAATCTTCTAAGCATTTCTATACCCTTCCATAACTATGCAAAAACTTCTATAGTTTTTTTAGAAATTTTAATAAATAATTATTTAGATTTTTAGAATATTCAAAAATCTTCCCTTAGACGCTTCTATATGACATAACTGCCAGTATGACAAAGGGCCAAGACTATGGATACTCCAATTTCTAAAATGCAAGTTTTGAATCACTTTAAACATTGTCAACAATCATAAAAAATAGCATGCAAAATAAAATATTATAGTATTGGTAAATGTGGAGAAAAATTTATTGTAAAATTAAAGATAAAAATATTTAGTCAAGAAAATGTATTAAAATAAAACTAAGCAACTGAAATAGTTTTCATTATTTATTTATTTATTTATTTTTCTTTGAGTTTGCTTAAGATCAATTTATTATTATTATTCCTTTTGGCAAACTATAACTCACTAAATCAAATAAATTAAAAATATCAAAAAATTAATTTAAATAAAATATATTCGAAACTAAATAATAAGGGAATGCTACAATTTAATGGCAAACAATACATATTCTCAAAAGATGATTTTACAGTGCATACCTTTGCTACAACAATTTAAAGAATACAGAACACATCACCAACATTATATACATTATATCATTTTAAATTCATAAATTTAGAACAACTAGACATGTAATTTTTATAAAAGATTGAAATTAAATCAATGTTGTTTGTTTCTTTCATTACAATAATAATTTGAAAATTTTACTCAAATTTTTAATAAATCATGTGTATGTATTATAGATACTGTAAAATTATCAAACTACTTTAATATCAAAAATTA